>VBSM01003143.1:401435-421157 GCA_008086735.1 Cheirogaleus medius
GGTTTAAAAAAAAAAACTATGGGCAGCATGACCCAGATTTGATGTGTATGTGTGTACATGTGTGCATATACAGTGTACACATATATAAATACACACACACACACACACACAGAAAGCAAGCAACAGGCTGGAAGAACACGCAAGCGATGTGGAAGAGCATGTGCCAAGGTGTTGACGGTAATTCTCTCTCAGTAGTGAAATTTGGAGTGTTTTTTCTTCTTTGTGCAATTTATCTCTATTTTCCAGTTCCGTGCTGAACACGTACTGCTTTCATAAGCAAAATAAACAAGAAAACATATTTAAGGAATATTTTAAGTGCCAGGGGACAACTTCGATTCATAACTCAGTGGAAGTTTTAAGAGACGGAGACAAGTAGAACAATGCCATCTTTCTGCCACTGCCGTATTCACATTTTCCACTGTGAGGACCTAGACTTGCCAGCCTCCTTCCCAGGCGGGAACACAGCCTCGCCTCACTCATCAGGCATCGCTGGGGAAAATGAAGTCCCAATGGAGTATTCTGTATCACGGATGTCTGCCAACGTGACAGCATTTTTAGCTTAACTCTTTGGATGGAATTATTACTTTTCCCTCCCTGATTTTTTTTGAAGAGAGGATCTTGAATATAATTTTAAACACTTCCTCAGTGACACTCAATCATCCTAAGCAACTATGACGCAAGTGAGGAAGTGTGCTATGGCACCAAAGACAACAGTCACATATGAAGTCAAGGGGGGCGGATCCTAGTCCAGCCCTGCTGTGGGATCTAAGCCAGGGGACTTCTCTTTAGCTTTTCCATCTGGAAAAGTGAAGGCACTGGACTACACGATCCCTGAGGACTCTGACTCAGCCGGTCCCTCCCCCTCAGGCTGTCAGCTGTCATTTCTGCTCCCCAACCCACCCCCTCTCCTTGCTATGTTATGCCTCCCAGTTTTCTGCTTCTGATAGACTACCGATGAAGAAACATGGCTGAGGGCGTTAGAGTAGTGTGTACATCAAGAGTTAATAAGCTCTGGATAAAGATCTATAAACCTCCCATACCAAATAATCATAATTTTAAAATATACATGTACATATATATATGCATTAGGCTGTAATGTATATGTACCTATGAAATTGATGAAAAAAAAAAAAGTTGTTGAATTCACACTGTACCATCAGCTCCATGGCCTTTCTTACTTCCTAGTAACCTGGTTATTTTCCAGATGGCCAAGGAGGGGAGAGGGCTGACTTCTGGGGAAACGGAGGGACTCTTATACAACCGCTCTTCTCAGACCAACTGCAAGAGGCTACAAGTGGTTTCTAAATTCTGCCGGTGGTGGTTCTGGGACGAGAGTGACTGAAATATTTTTCAGATTTTAACCACCAGCTGTTGCACCAGCTGCTGGAGCCAGCCCACTGTAAATTTAGTCAGGCCAGCAAAGAGTTGATTTGCCACTGGAATGTGAGGCAGGGAACTTGAACTATCAACAAGAGCTTTGCCAGAGGGCCATGAGTCACCCACTTCAGAGACTGGGACAGAACGGGCTTTGCCCAGAGAGGAAGAGGAAGAGGAAGAGGTTCCTGTATCAGCCTAAAAAACCAATATCTTCAATGCCACACTTGACCCCTGCCACAGGCAGCACACAGCAGGCACCAGGATGTGTTACATGGTATCACACGCTGGCTGACCGGCTAATCAAGAGCAGGACAAGGGGGAAGTCTAAAGCAAGAACTGCGAAGGCCGGTGTCTTTGTCCGATCGGGTAGCTACAACCAAATCCTATAGACCAGGCGGCTTACAAACAACAGAAATGTATTGCTCACGGTTCTGGAGGCTGGGAAGTCCAAGATCAAGGCTCCGGCAACTCAGTGTGTAGGGAGGACCCCCTTCCTGGTTCACAGCTCCTTCTCACTGCACTCTCCAGTAGCAGAAGAGCCAAGGCAGCTCTCTGGGGTCTCTTTTATAAGGGCACTAATCCCATTCACAAGGTCTCCGCCCCACCTCCAATACCATCGCCTTGGGGCTTAGGGTTTCAACATATGAATTTTGGGTGGGACCCAAGCATTCAGACCACAGCAGGTGACAACAGAAGAACAAACTGCCATAGAAACACAGGATTTTTTCAGGCTAGTGTGATAGGGGAAGGTCCCACAAGGGGAATAGCTGAAGCAAGCAAAGTGCTTCAATGGGCCAATGTGTGCAAAGGGCTTTCCAGATTAGAAAAGGCTTCTCCCTCCCTCTCTCCCAGAGGGTTCGGCTGGAAAGCCACTAGGTTCCCCTTCCCTTCCCATGGAGGAGGTGGGCAGGGGCAGAGCGAAGGGAGGGGGCAGCGGTGGCATGGAAGTGACCAGCATCTTAAGGACATCGTTACCTACAGGGAGATTAGCAAAAATAATTAATAATAATAAAAGCCATATCAAGGATAACGGGAGCCAGGCTCTCACAGTCAGAGAAGGACTTGCATATACAGAAGGTGGTCGGGCTCCACAGACCCCTCAGGGCTGAGCTGCAATCAGAAGTATCTGATAAATACAGGACAAGATAGCGTGGTGGGTGCACGCACGCATGACTCCAAGGGGAGTCACTGCAAAGGGACAGAAGAACCACCTCAAAGGCACTGCCACTGCTGAATCTGAGACTAATTGAGCATAAAAAAAGAATCCAAAACAGACAGTAATAGATTATAACCCATTGAAATAAAGTAATAATCTATGAGTCCATGCAGATACAAATAAAGCCACGAGCACATGAATTGTTGGGGTAGAAGGGGAAGCTCCTCCTTACAGTACAATGCCACCTGGTTGGTACATTTAGGAAGAAAGATGCAAACAGATAATCACTGTATAAGATCCACCTGGGGGTGGTTATTTCAGGCAGGTGCCATCCAAGGTGCTAAGGCAGGTGGGTGGGGTGTAAAGGAGCGAAGGACACTGGGGTGGTCTCTGAGTATCTTCCCACCAAACACTACCGATTACAAAGGAGAAAACGACTTAATGTGGAGAAACCTGGCGGGCACTGACTGGGCCAGATGTTGAACATCCTGATGGAGGGACAGCACCACTTCTGTGGAAGCCTGGCTGAAAACAGGTGGCCAGAGTCTGGTCATGAGGAAGCCACATGAACACAGGTTGAGGGACTGCTTCTTGGATGGGAGAGCTGTACTCTCAAAGGTCATGGAAGACGGGAAGAGACGCCAGAACTATCCCGACGGATGGAGGGTCTGCAGGCACGACCCACAGCGTGGCACAGGGTCAGAGGGAGAAAGGGACAGTGTTGATGAACTGGAGTGGGTTCTGAGCACAGGACGGTGACTTTCCAATCGGTGGCTGCATTGGCACTGTGCTGGACAGTGTCCTTGTGGGAAAACACACAACTGGGGTGTGGGGGGAGTTTTGTTTCCGTTTTTGTTTTCTAGGAGGGTGGCAGCTTCATGTCTGCAACTTGCTCTTACATGATTCAAAAAAAGAGTAACGATAGTAGATATATATGTACATATACATGTATATTTCTCATATAGACAGAGAGAGAGAGGATGAAGGGACAGAGCACGTGTGGTGAAATGTCAACGTTTGGGGAATCTGGCTGAAGGGAATATGGGAGTTTTTTGTCCTTGCAACTTTTCTATAAATTGGAAATTGTATTCAGCAACAAACAGAAACTCCCGGAGCCAAGGCATGAGGCAGAGAGCCACTCCCAGCACCCGCAGAGCTCAACGTGCAGCTGGAGGACAGAGTGGGACGTGTCCCCGTAGCACCATCGGGGCAGCGGAGGGACACACAGCTGGATAGCCGGGGCCAGGGCGCATGCGGGAAGGGCCTCAGAAGGTCAGGCCTCGAGCCTGTTGTCCTGGAGTGGCAGAGATTTAGGAGGAGCCCAGAGGCAGAATATTCTGAATATAATGCTCTTGCCCCAGTGTATCGTAATTAGGGGGGACAGGAAACGCAGGTGAGGGAGCCGACCCTGAACTCTGGAGCAGTTCAGGTGCCAGGGGACGCTGGACACAGGTCAGGCCACTGCAGAGGGGACAGAGTTAGTCGTCCCAGAGGGTTTGTGACGGCGACTGACACCGCGTAGGGAGGGAAGGGACGTGGGCAACAAAGATGATTTGGGCTTTGAACACCAAATTGGTTACAAAGCCATGTTATTAACTGCACGCCTCGCACATAAAACCTCAGACCTTCTGCGTTTTTACTTACCATTAATGAAGACTAAAAAGATTTCCTTATCTTTAAATGAAGCCAGTTGTTCCATTTAAATAAGCTGACATCATTCTAAGCAAAAACATCGATAAGTCTGTGGTTTTGATGTGCTACTTCTACTTCATCCTAATACAAACTGAATAATACATGACTCTTAAAATGACCTTACAGCAACCAAACTCAGGCCTGGGCTCCCTGGAAGCCGCACGTCCCACTGGGGAACACCGGCGTAGCTCTCACCCACACAGCCGGAACACAGCCCTGCGCAGCTCACATCTGTTCACTCCTTTATGAAAAGAGCAGCAAAGCCCGTCATAAATCAGCAAAGCGGGATCTTCCGAGACCCGCATCTTCACGAGCTGTGGCTGGTTCCGAGCTAGGCAAAGGTTAGAAGCCACAGCACAGGCACCACGACATACAGAGCATATACTCGAGCCCTTTTCAGAGCTGCCCTTGGCACCCGTCAAAGCCCTCGTCCCCAGGGGTGAGGGGCAGACAGAGCCCAGCTCGGCTTCTGCTTCTGCTCTGGAAGGTGGACGCACCAGCTCCCCAGCTCCGTGTGCGCCACCTCCTCGGGGCACACAAGGCTGTGCTTTTTAGTTACGATGGAGAACAACTCATCTTTTCCGGATCTGGCAAATGTCGAGGTGGGACAAAAGTAGCCTGTACGTCCCTACAGGGTGGGGCCGGGTGGGTAACAAGATTCCTGAGAGGTCAACCTCTCCCAGCAGCAGAGGAGGAACTTCACCAAGGTCTCAAGCATGCTAATTTTATTGCTGGTGATAAAATTTGAATATATATATATGAAATACTGTAACAAATTTAAACAATTACAATAAAAATATTAAGCTAATAACAGTAATGACAAGAGCAGCTAACACGGTCGAGCACTGGTATTAATATTTGCCAGGCGTTGTGTGAAGGGCTCTGCCCGCCCTTGCTCACGGAGCCCCTCCCCTTGCAGAGGACCAAGAACAGAGCCAGGATCTGGACCCACGTCCAAGAGCACAGGCCCCAGGACATCCCAAGGATGTCGGGCCAGGCCCAAGCTAAGGAACAGGAAGACATCGCTCACAGGACTCCCGGACAAGCAGCTCGGCAAAATGACCCTGGAGCCCACGGCGGGGAGAACAGAGATTTTCCACTCGCAGATGAGAAAGCCCAGCAATTTAAAGATTTAGCTTTCAGCTTTAAAAAAAAGGAATTGAAAACATACATAGCCACGTATATTTGTATATGGTCTCTCAGAGCTTTGCCAAATGCTGCCCTCTATGCGTCCTCGTCACCCCTGTGAAGAAGGCAGGCAAGTAAACTCATGGAGTTAAGTGCCACAGCAACGAGACACATGGTGAGAACACAGGCCCCCACCACTGACCCTGTCCTCACTTGGAAACCCATGCTGCCTCCCCTGGGTCTTCCCTCCAGCCGGCACGCCACAGCTCCCTGTCCGGAGTTCCGTGGCACAGCGCCAGGAGGCGGGGAGGCGGTGGGGGCCTCTGGGGCAGGAGAGGCCGCAGGGCTGGGGGGATCACAGCCCCTCCAAACCCCAGAAACAGGGGAGG
Source organism: Cheirogaleus medius (assembly GCA_008086735.1). Classification (NCBI taxonomy): domain Eukaryota; kingdom Metazoa; phylum Chordata; class Mammalia; order Primates; family Cheirogaleidae; genus Cheirogaleus; species Cheirogaleus medius. The sequence goes on from VBSM01003143.1 coordinate 407,178, forward strand.
GACCCCTGCCTTCCCTGCTGAATCCTCAGCCCAGAGTCAGCAACACATTTACTGCAATGAATGAATGAACAGAGAGGTAGAGAATCTGGGAGCCAATGAGATTAATGCAACGTGATGCTTTGTAGCCACTTGAAATCACACATTTGCCCATTTCAATTATGAGTTGTGCTTTTCACATTTTGAAGCCAAACTTGTTTAAGGTCCTAAACACTTTTTGTCACTCCTGAGAAGCCCTGGAGCCTCTGCAGATGAAGAAACAAAATGCCACCCCGAATCTCCCTTAAGAGGTAGGACAGGTCAGGTGACTGGCAGCCAGAATCTGGGGCCAGACTGCCCAAGCCCAAACCCCATTCCAGCAATAAAGAGCTGTGCAACCCTCGGGCATGTCTCTCAGAGCCTCAGTTTCCCCATCTGTCAAAGATGGCAAGTCCTGCCTGGAAAGGGAGTAGAGAGGATTCGTTGAGACCAGTCATGTAAATGTCACCATAGCAGGTGCCTGGCACATGGATAGGGCTCCACAAATGACGCCATCAGTAAGACAAACACAAGAGCATGTGCTGTTTTCTGAACAGGAAATACTAAGTGTGCTGTTTCAAAGCACACAGGCCCCTCCCTCCCGCCTCCCCTGCCCAGGTGTGCACCCTCCAGGTGTGCTGCTCCTCCAGCTCTATGTGAACATCAGCTGGGGCGTGGATAAAGAATGAATACAAGTGGCAACAAGTGAAGGGAACCAATGTTTGTGAGCACCTAGTATGTGCCAGGCACCGTGCAGGCCCTTCCTCACTGTGAGCAACGTGACAGTGCAGAGTCTCTCTCCCCAAGGCCACACTGAGCTGAGCTCCATCCTGGCTGTTCCACCTCCAGCTCTCATAGCAACAGGACCCTACAGCCTCAGGGCAGCATCTGTCTCAATGACGTGCAATGAAAAGAGAGTGACACGGAGAGCCAAGTGGAGTCTGCCTCCTTACAAAAAAGGGTTAGGACTAGGTGACGACTACTTCATGCTGCCCAGCAGTTATGGTTCTCCTTGAAAGAGGCAGTTGTTTGTTTGTACTTTGAAACGTTATCGGGGTCTAAGCATCCTACAACTCTGACAAGGCATTCTTTCACAATTTCTATGTCACTGTATGGCTTCCCTTTTTTCTCTGAGTATATAAGCTACTTTATAAGTTGCTTCGGTGGCATTATTTCCAGATCTTACTGCTGCTTCAAAGAATTGTCTTTGCTTTTGCTTTTCATCTTTTAATTTCTGCAATACAATCTTTTGCGCACCTCTGCCCATAATATAAAATATTTGTGGTCCTTGTTATAATGCTGATGAGCATTGAATTTCTTTAATGTTGATACTGCAGTATCACAAAGCAAGCAAATGATCTTATCTTTAGCAGAAACAAGATAATATTGCAATTCCCAATATCATTAAAAAATCTGTTTTCTTCCTTCAGTGTTCTCTTGGTCTTCTTTGACATGATGGCTGTTCAGCAGACAGAATTAAAAAATAGTGTCGAGCTGTGGACTATTCACAAATTCCACTTCAAACAGAAACACAGTGCATGGTTGTCAAAACTGACAACAGACTGGCATTCTCAACCCCCATAAACTCTCGCCAACCAGCCTTGTGATAGTGTCGCCAGTCAGGCGGGGGAAGTTAGAACTAAGTCGTGAGCGTAGCAGCCGTCAATTTAGCCCTTATGGCTTACTAATGTTCTAATTGTGCCGGTCAATCTGGGAGGATTATTTTGTTGAAACTTATTTTAATCTCTGGTATTTTAAATACCTTCATTTAAAAAATAAAATAAAAACATAAAAGACGAACAAAAGTGTATTAATAAAAATAAAAGGATTTTTTTCTGTAAGATTAGGATTCAGTCAAAAGGCCACACTTAAGTACCTGGAAGGCCACAGGTTCCCCACCTCTGGTTGGACTATTCAGTTTCTAGGGTCCCTTCTAGCCCGATGATTTTCTGATCTGAAACCCTGGGGCTCCAGAGATAAAGCCTCCCAGCCTGCCTGGAAGAAGATGGCTTGGAGGAGGCTGTGGGCAGCCTCGGCCCAACCCCTCAGCAGGGCCAGGCTCCAGCTCCCGGGAGACCTAACTGGGGGGAAGGGAGGGAGAAGGAGTTTCAGATTTACAAGACGAGTAAGTTCTGAAGATCTGTTTCACAACAATGCGAATATACTTAACATTACTGAACTCTACACTTAAAAATGGTTATGATGGTTAAATGTTATGTTCTGTGGTTTGTTTAATCACAATTTTAAAAATACATGTACTCTGGGAGGTCGAGATGGGAGGATTGCTTGAGCTTAGGAGTTTGAGAGCAGCCTGAGCAAGAGCGAGATCCCGTCTCTACAAAACATAGAAAATTAGCCAGGCAAGGTGGTCTGTGCCTGTAGTCCCAGCTACTCAGGAGGCTGAGGCAGGAGGATCACTTGAGCTCAGGAGTTTGAGGTTGCAGTGAGCTTTCATTTCTCACCTAGCCAGGGTGAGAAAGCGAGACTCTGTCTCCAAAAAATAATAAGAAGAAGAAGAAACATGTAAAGCATAGTGTCCATTTCACTACAGATCCTCAAGAAACAGTAGGTGTTCATGGAAAATAGCAATAATAGAAGGATATTAATAGCTACTGCCACCAGATGTTGTCTAGCTGACACTTAATTCAGGATAGAACCAGCTTCCCCCTCAAACTTTTTTAAGCTAAGAACAAGCAACTGGGCTCACAAACAATAAGCTGAAGCCTGAACAAATGCCTGCAGTGTTTTTACAAACACAAGGCAAAATTTTAGTTGTTTTTATTTTTTAACCTCACTCAGTCCTCAGTACTTAGCAGAGTCACAGATTTTCTGATTCCAAACCACACAAGCAGCAAAATTATCTCCTTACACTCTCCCAACAATGCAATGAGTTCTAGACTTTGAACAAGGAGCAAAGCCTTATAACCTGCAGTTCAAGAATGCAGACGATTCATTCACTGATCCAATAAGAAACTGCTGAAAATATGTTCTGCCAAGCACAACACTGAGGATGCAGAGAGAAATGAGGTAGGGTATCATATGCCCTCCAACGGAGAGCCCCTGGCACATGGCTGACACAAGGCGACCTGGGAGCTCTAGAATACAGACTCCTGGGCAAGGTGACTTGCTGGGGCAAACCAGCCTCAGTCGAAATTCCGGAGATGAAAGGTAACACCTGATCTTTTCCTGTTCTGTGTGAAGCAGGGAATGGGAAAAGACGAAACCACAGGAAGCCCAAGGGTTGGAGGGAAGGGTGTCCTGGCAATGAAAGGCAGAAGGGAAAAGATGCCACTGATACCAACATGACCTGGCTTCCTACCATCTCTTCCCAGTTTGGAATGCGCCCCCAACAGCCATGATATGAAACCAACCCTCACGCCTTCAAGGAGCTTAAACATAGATAGGAGTGCTGGTCAGGAACCTTATATTCTAAATGACAGACACTGGGATAGCTCCTGGACCTCAGAGGACCGACCATGGACACAGCCACAAAATGAGGGGCCTCAAAGAGACTGTAGGTAGCCCGAGAGATGAGCCCGCGGAGCAGCTGCTTTCTCTTTCCATTCATTCCAACCCAGATCTGCTCTCTGTGAGCAGAACTGACATGAGTTCCATAGTCTTTTATTTGTATTTTGTTTTCTGGGCAAAGGATAAATGAACAATTAAAAGGAAGGGTGAGGCTGGGTGCAGTGGCTCACGCCTGCAATCCTAGCACTCTAGGAGGCTGAGGCAGGAGGATCACTTGAGGCCAGGAGTTCAAAACCAGCCTGAGCAAGAGCAAGATCCCATCTCTACCAAAAATAGAAAAAATTAGCCAGGTGTGGTGGCACACACTTGTAGTCCCAGCTACTCAGGAGGCTGAGGCAGGAGGATCGCTTGAGCCCAGAAGTTTGAGGTTGCAGTGAGCTATGATGATGCCACTGTACTCTGCAATAGAGTGAAACCCTGTCATTCATTCATTCATTCATTCATAAATAAATAAATAAATAGGGAGGGTGACAAAGCAAGGGAGGATGAATAAAAATCGAACTCAGATAACAAGCTTGTGGACAGCAGAGTCAAAGAGCAGCTTCTAAATAAAAGAGAACTGCATTTGATAGTATGTCCCCTGTTTTACATTTAAACATAATAATAATGCAAATAAGCTATAGCAGGTGTTAAGAAATCTAGCCTCCCTAATAAATCCCTTTAATTATGATGAGACCAAAAATATTAACACAACTGATTTTCCATTTGCACAGCACTTTCCAGATTGTTTACCAAGTATTTTCAGGCACATGACTTCACTGGCCTCCAGAGCTTTGTGAGCCAGGAGGCAGGAATAACTACTCCCACCGTCAGTGAGAAAGTGACTCAGAGAGGGTTCATGACTTGCTCAAGGTCACACAGCTGGGAAGGGCTGGGGCAGGGACTGTAATATGGGATCTTTGTCTCCAAATTTGGAGCCTTCTCTATACTGCTCCTCCCCACCCCAGGAAACAGAAGTCTTGGGAACTTTGCTCTCTCTCAATTAGCAGCCCTGGGGACATTTGCTAAATGCCAGGCAGAAACCCTGCAACATCCTGGACAAGGGGATGGAGCTGACACTCCCCACATCTGACATGAAACCTCCACTACAGCAGCGCCTCTGCTCTGTACTCCCCCAAGAATTTCACTTGCTTCTCTGCTCTATTTTTAGATGCATTGCCTTGCAAACTTGTGTTTCCCCAGGTCTTTTTCATGCCTCTCATTTCTCCCAATTGATTTTATAATCCTCAGGTATTTTGTCATCACAGTGAGTTGCTGTGGAAATGATTATTGAGGTTATAAACCAAGGACTGTGACCTCAGTGGTGGAGAAGCAGAAAAAAACCCAGCCACCATGATGGATTTCACAGGCCTTGATCACAACTGGAAAAACAAGGAGACCCAGCTCTTAGGACATCTCTTTGCTCCTCTGGCCAGCATTAGTCACTGACTTTATCACCAGCTTTCTAAACCTTCTCCTGATCATCTGGGCAAAAGGTGCAAGGGCCTGCTAAACCCAAACCACAGTGAATCTAAGAACTGTTTGTTTTTGGCTGTGGAACCAAATCCCAGGAGAACAAACGTGTTGCATAGGCACGTGCTCCCACACACGGGTGCTCTCCACCAAGCCCTCCTTCTCCTCTGGCCTCGTCTACACACACAGCGTAGAGCCTGGCAAGCCCAGACACTCCTTTCTCTCATCCTCCCAGTTACAAATCGCTCTCCCCATTCCTCAAACCCTAGCAGCGTCCTCTATGCCGTGGTCCCCAACCTTTTTGGCACCAAGGACCATTTTCACAGAAGACAATTTTTCCATGGATGGGGGTGGGGAATGGTTTCAGGATGATTCAAGGACATTACATTTATTGTACACTTTATTTCTATTATTAGTATATTGTAATATATAATGAAATAATTACATACAACTGTCCATAGGTTGGGGGCCCCTGAGGGATGCTGCTGGCATTGGGTGAGGCAACTCTTGGTTGTGCAGGACTGTCCCATGATAGCATCTCTGGCCCTGTCCCATTAGATGCCAGCGGTGCCCTCCCCAGTCACTGGGACAACCAAAAACATCCTCCTACATTTCCAGACATTCCCTCCTGGCGTATTATCACCCACCACAAAGCCTGCCCAACATGCGTGTGCTCAGGTATCACACGCACAAGCACACACACAAACACACACACCTCCTTAAAGGCGGGGGCTGTGTTTTCTTCAATTCAACCACCATCCACCCCGGGGGCCCCATGTCACTCCTGTGGGCTGGCATTGTGAACCAGACACATCCTCCCTCAAGCAGTGTCTGTCTCCATAGAAGCAACAGACACAAATAACCTCGACGCAAAGCCAAATGAAACTAAAGAGGCCGTGGGACTTAGTGCAGAGAACACCAGGCCAAGTGTCTGGGGTCCTGGGCTGGAGTCCTACCTTGACATTTGGCCTTGGCCAAGACCTTGGACTTCTTCGAGTCTCCCTTTGCATATCTGTAAAATGAAACCTTGATCTTTAAGTCTTCTTCCAGCTCAAGTATTTTAAATGTCCAAGCACTAGAGAGACACAGGGATGGTGGCACACAGAGGGACAAGGGACTAATTCTATCCAGGTTGCACGGAGGAGCAGCACCTGCCCCACAGATTTCTGTAACATCTGTGCAGGAATAATTATAACACGAAGCAGGTCAGACTCCACGGTCACACTCCTGCGGCTCAGGACAGAGACTCGTGAGAAGGCAAGACCAAGGACCAGGCTCTGGGTGGCTGGGTTGGCCGTGCTGTTCACATAAGGAAGGGCGGCGGCCGCTGGCCTATTTGCTGCTCCGACTGTCCCCAGAGAATGCCCGAGCCCCAGACACAGCCTGTGAGAAGGAGCCCCATGGGAATCCAGTCCCTTCCACTCGCTGCCCAGCACAGTGGCCCCATTCTCAGGAGGCCCTCCCGCCAGGCCTGGGAAGGGAAAGCCAGCCGCTCTGGGAGCCAACTCACCGTGTCATTCCCAAACAAAACCCTTCCTACAATTTCTGTCAGCCCTAAAAACACTGGGGAAGACTCACTTTGATATCTGCATGTGAGTCTGAATGGATGAAACCACAGATGAAACACAGCCTCAGGTCACAGCCCTAAAGCCATTTCCAAATATAATGGAAACGGCTTTTGAAATGTGGCCTCGCCAGGGAAGCGGAGAATGGAGAGCGCCCCGCCTGCAAGCTGCACCGTCCTGGGCCACAGCACAGACAGGAAGCCGCTCCAGGGTCCTGGACTTCTGTGTGCCGTGGGCTGGGGCAGTCACGGGTGCACGGAGTGCGCACACTTCCTTGGAAACCCACCAAGCTGCTTCTGCACCTTCCCCAGCCGCCCCCGCCCCGGAGGCTCAGCTTCCATGTCCCCTCCACAATGTCTACTTCGGTTGTACTTCAACCCCGCTACCACATTGTCCCGTCTTACAATTGGCCGAGCCAGAAGACAACGACAATGATGATAATGATAATGATGATGATGATTAAGCCATTTTAAGAAAAGACAAGCCCTGAGGAGGAACGCCCTGCATCAGCCTCGTGCATCAGCGCTCTGAGCCGGGCAGCGACTCCCCGCACTGGGTGCGTTTCCAGGACGCCCAGAGGATCGCTCAGCGGCGGGGCGGGGACCAAGGACGCCCGGGGGAAGCTCGGCGGTCACGTGCCGCGCCCGATCTCCGAAGTGCGCTCGGCCCTGCTGACGTAACTATTCGAGAATTTAAAAGTCCCAAACTCGGAGGAAATCCAGCGCAGAGTTTTAGGGCTCACCCACGCGCTGCTGTGGCCCGCCCGGGATGCCCCCGCGCGCCCAGCGGGAATGCACAAACTCGGGAGAAGCCCAATGGGAAAGGCGTGGAGGCCGCCCAGGGGTGGGGACATCTCACCCGGGCACCGTGCAGACCCAAACCACAGGCAGCCACCCCCAGCCGCGGGCGCGCACCCTGACCACGGGCTTTGAGCCCCACAGTCTCACTCCAGCGAACCAGCCTCCTGGGCAGACACACTCCTTTGCCAGCAGGGGACACAAATGTGTGGTTAGCCACCTTTCCGCCCAACCAGTCCTTGTTGGGAAAAGCTGAACGAGCTTTGGCTCCCACTTCCAGCACGCCTTTGTCTGGCAGGCAGGGTCGGGGGTGCCAGTCTCCTCCCGACCCCGCCCGACCCCTGCCGCCGGCACTTACCCACCGGGGTGATCGGAGATGGCCCGCGCAGCCGCCTTCCTTCTGGGACGCAGGGGCAGCCTAAGAGTCCCGGGGCGGCTGGGTTTTCCAAGCCCAGTGGCAGCGGCGCCACAACTCAAGGAGTCCCCACGGCCCGGTGGTCCGTCCGGGAACGCAAACTTTCCCGGGGCAAGGGCGCGGGCGGCGCGGCTCCCCAAGGGCTCGGGAAAGTTGCAGCACAAAAGGCCAATGACTGGGCGAGCGGCGGCGGCCGGGCCAGGCTCCTCCCCCAGCTCCGGGCGCTCCGAGCCGGGCCAGCGCAGCCAGCTGCTCGCGGGGCGCCCGCCGCGCTCTCCTCCCCGGCCAGGAATGCGCGCCTAGGTGCACCCAGGGGCCCGCGGAAGCGCAGCCACCGGCCCGCGGCCGCACAGCAGCGGCGGGCGGGAGACGCACGGACCGCCGGACACACGCGCCGCCCGGCCGCTGCTCGGGGAGGCACTGCAGATTTCTTCCAGGAGTCTTTGAGTCATGGCAACTCCTTTCTGTTCTTAGTTTTTCCACGGCGCTTTCCACTACGCATGGCAACGCGGGGAAGGCAGGGCGTGTGAAATGACCGAGGTCAAGCAAGCACAGGCCAGGTGGCCCACCTCCGCGGTCCACGCTTCCTTCCTGCCTGCTACCCGGGGAGCCTCAGAAGGAAGTCGGGGGTGACATGGTGCCTGGAGCCAAATTCTGGCCCCTTTTTCTTCACCTGCCTGGTCTTAATGGTGCTTAACCACGGATCCTTAGTGCGGATTGTGCTGCACCGTCTGCAAAACGTGTCGGTGTGCGTTCTCCTAGGCTGCTGCACCCTCTGAAGTAGGCAGACGCTAAACCTAAACCACGGCCCCCTGCCACCGTATTTCCAGGGAGCATGTGTTTATAGTGGTTTGTGAGTGTGGGGGTTTTCCCCCCTTAGGGCCCCACATTAACTCCTTCGTTAACATTGACCTCTCATTCAGAAGTGGTACTTACCTGCCCACACCATTGCATATCACCTTTTCTCTGGAAATCTCTGCAGCTAGGCCCCCAAAAGAAGAGCCTGTGACTGTATGCGGACGTCAGGCTTCCTATTTTAAGTTTTGTGTCGAAGAAAGCACTGCTATAGATTACATACTCAGAGACCAAAGGGCAGGAGACTCACAAGTGACACACCACTTCCTTTCCTCCTCTTAAAGAAATAGATGCACAATGACCCCAAATGAGGATTCTCTGTAGAATAAATAGAATTTTACTGCTTTCTATGAAAATACTGCTTTTTAAATAACACATGCTTCTAAGAGTCAAATTTCTGGTGGAAATTTAAATGGACTCTTTGTTCACATGCTTATCATGGGCTTGCTGGTATAGTATTAGTGTACCCATTTCACAAAGGGGATAACTGAGACCCAAATAGACTAATTTGCTTAAATGTATCCGCGAAGTAAGACTTGGAATGCTCAGTCTTCAGTGTTCTTGTGCCCTAATCCTAGGTCATACTCAATTATGGTAAAAACACACCCCATTCTCCACTTTGTGAGCTCCAGCTGGGCCAAGAGCTAAGATGAATTTGAGGTGCCATCTCTTGCATGTGAAACAGCCCCTCTCCAGAAGGACAGATGCACATCCTTCGTGACAGAGGACAGTACCACTGTGCTGTGAAAGCTACTGGTAGCTTGGTGTGGTGGGCAAAATGAAGGTCCCCGGGGATGTCCAAATCTCAATCCCTGGAGTGGTGAATATGTGAAATTACTTGGCAAAGGGGAGTTGGAGGTGGAATTAAAGTTACTAATCATCTGACCTTAAAATAGGGAGAGTATCCCGGATTATCCAGGTGGACCTAATGTAATCACAAAGGTCCTTCTAATTGGAAGAAGGAAGAAGCAGACAGAGAAAGAGATGTGGCTGTGGACAGAGTCAGAGAGAGATTTGCAGATGCTGGCTTTGAGAAGGGAGGGAGGGGACCATGAGCCAGGGAGTGTGGGCAGCCTCCAGAAGCTGGAAAATGCAAGGAAATGGGTTTTTCCCTAAGCCTTCCACAGAAACAACCATCAGTGGATCAAATATTCACTGAGCACCTGCAATTGCTGTCCCCAGTGCCCGTGCAGGTGCAACAGTGTTTAAGACAGGACCCTGCCTGGAAAACAGGTACCTGCTGGAGAGGTGGGATGCAGGAATATGAAGGGAGAAGCCAGCAGACACCAGGTGCCGTTCGTGTCCAGAGCAGGAGGAGCCAGGAGCTACGGCGTGTGTATTAGAAGTAATTTTAGGAAACTAAAGGGAGCTTCTATTCTATCTAAAAATTTACTTCTGCCCCACTGGACCAAGGGACCCTCCCCTGGCCACTGTCCCTTCCACGCCAGACTGCCAATGCCACCATCTCATCCATGAAGAAATCCTGGGAGACGAGGCCAGAGACCAGGAGCATGCATGGCCTCCGGGCAACTGCTAGGGAATACATGACGGTGAAGGACAGAGGCCAAACCCTCTCCAGACAAAGAACACACTAGCTCTTTGCTGGAAGCTGGGGTCTAAATCAAAATTCATATATCTGATTTGCTGATGTGCTCCCAAATAGAAGCTCAGGAATGTTGGGGCCCTGAATCACAGCACCGTGTCCTCAGAGAATCACAGGGCCTCCTGTTAAGGCGCCCACATGGGCCAGGCAGTATAAACTTCCCAAGACCACAGGAGTTTTATTTAGGGATTCAAAGTCACTTATTGAGTACTATGTTCCTGGTCCTACGCAAAGCACAGGTTAAACAGTCAGGGGCAATGTGGTTCCTGTGCTCACTCCTACAGTCACAGAAAGGAATGACTACCACATGACAGATGCAGCAAAGGAATATTTAAATCAGCTTTGGAAGATGTATTTTCCAGAAGAAGGAATACTGAGGCTGAGTTTTAGAAGATACGTAGGTGTTACCATATTAGAGTTTCTCAGATTAGAGTATTTCAATAGTTATGCATTTAAAAGCATATTAGGAAAAAAATATCATTAGCACACCAAACCTGTGACTTCATAGACATTGCCTAGTAATACATGGGAATAAAGATGAAGCCATTTAAAGACAGACAGTGTGCAGATAGTAATACAAGCAGTACACAGACAGGGCAAACGTCACGAAGGTGGTCCAGGAGTGATCAACACTGGAGAGACACTGAGCTGAGAAAAGAAGAGAATGTGGAGCAGGAGAAGAGAAAAAATAAATAGAATATTTGAGGTAATAGGAATTAAATCTTCTTGCATATATCCAGTAACTCGTAATAAAGAAGTATATGATTAAGTCATTCGACAAATAATTCTTCAGTATCTACAATTTTTTAGGTACTTCTAGGAGCTAGAGAAGCAGCAGGTAAGAAAGAGACAAGTCCCTGCCCTCACGGAGAATACCTTCTGGATAAGTACAAAAGTCCGCCTACGTTAAGTACCAAATAGAGGCAAAGCTGATCAGGACCGTGAGCTGTTTTAATCTTTTAATGTCTGCGCGCTGTCTGTCCAACCAGAATGTGGTCTCCTTGAGGCTCAGGAGACCAAGTCTGCCTGCACAGCCTCCCCCTACCACGCTCTCCCCACTCCCCCATCCCTCCTCCCCCGGCAGCTGGTAGGCCGAGCCTCCATGCCAGTTGACTCCCAGTCCAGTGCTCGCTGCCCTCCCTCCATCCTTCCTCCCTCCTGGAAGACACATCCCCTATCCAGGACCAGCCTCCCCCAGCCCCAGGGCTCAGGACGTCCCTGTTGCTGCTAGAGGCTCTTCCCCAGCAGGGCAGTACCTCAGGGCTTCGCCCAACCACCAAGAGCCCAAACCGAAGGGACATTGGGGCCCAGGAGGTTTTCCCATCATCCGCCTGCTTTGAAAAGCAGCAAAATACCATCCACATGACAACTCGCACTGTGCCTTCCCCACTTAACAACTGGAAAAAGAAAACCACAAAGGCAATTGAAAACTTTTTAAAAATAACCGCTATGATATTCAGTAACGTTTGTGAGCATTGCCCACACAGCTGGTAACATTTGTGAGCCTTGCCCACACAGCTGGTCCTCTGCTAAGTGTTTCCATCTCTTCTCTGCTAAATTCTCATAGAGCCCTTGCGGTAGGTACTGCCATCGTCCTTAGCTGACCATGGGGGCTTGGAGTAGTGAAGTCACTTACCCAGAAGACGCACAGAGCGGGGCCAGAGTTGACACACAGGCTGTGTCTGCAGAGCCCAAGCTCCTAACCAGTCCTCGGTGACAAAGGGTGAAACTTCGGGTTATTTTTATAGCCTTTGACATGTCAGGAAAGGACCATGCTGTGAGGAACCCAGGCCCAGCACCTGGCTCTATCACAGGAGCTCTGCCCTCATACCAATAATATAAGATCCATTTCACTAATAAGCTGAGCAACTTTTTTTTTTTTTCTGGAAGGAATCACTGCTTCGGGCTTCTGAGCTACGTCCTCACATTCCATGAAGGGCTGCACTAGCAGCGAGATACATTCCTGAACTGCAACCCAGAAAACTTGGTTGTGGGGCAGAGAGAAATATTTGCAGGCGGGATTCAGGCCTTCTAAAAATTCAGCCATTACCTCCGCCCATGCTAAGATGAAATGTCAGCCTGAACCCAAAATACACACAAGGAAATGTGTGGGGGCCGCTTTGCACATGGCTCTCAGCCTGATCCAGCGTTTCTAGACGTGGCCTCGGGATCCTCCTTGAGGGTCCACAAAGCCCATTCACAAAAGCCAGGTCTACACTGCTCAGAGGTGTGTTCAGTGAGCCAAGGTGCTGGACCCCTACACTCACAGGCCAAGCACACCTGGCCCAGCCCCTCCAAGGGCCAGCGCATTCCTGCACTTGAACTTGGCCCAGTCCTGATTTTAAATAAGTCTTTGACTAAATAGGAAGCACAGCTCTGCCTACTGTGCCTTCTTCTTTGGCAGGAAAACAACTTTCTCCAAGAGACAGAGTTAGATGTCCATGTAACATCAGGGCAAAGGCAAAAAATAAAACATTTGATGGAATAGTCGAGGTAGTGCCAGGGTCTGGCAGGGCCAGGAGCAAGGGGAGGTTACAGGGTTCAGTTTAGCCTACACAGGGGTAATGGTTATATGGATTTCTCATCTCCCACCAGGCAAATAAGCATCTAAAGGCTGGTCTTGGTTTGACTTGTTTCTGCATTCCCCAGACCAGAGGCTCTCCATTGTGTAGAATCACCTGGGGAGATTTTCATGTTCCCTCCACACCCTGGCCACACCCCGTATCAGTTAAATCAGAAACTATGGGGAGGCCACCCAAGCATCCATAGTTTTTAAAGCTCCCTGGGAGATTTCAGTGCACAGCCAAGGTTGGGAACAGTACCCTAGGTCCTTGCTATTCAAGGGGTGGTCATTGAGCCTACAGCGCTGCTTGAAATCTAATGGGTGAAGAGCCACTGGGCACCTTGTTAAAATACAGTCATGTACCACATAACCACATCTAGGTCAACAACGGACCACATCTAAACGGTGGTCCCATGAGATTATAATACCATATTTTGACTGTACTTTTTCTATGTTTAGATACACATATACTTACCATTGTGTCACAATTACCTACAGTATCACAATTACATACAGTTACATGCTACCCAGGTTTGTAGTCTAGGAGCAAAATGCTATACCACATAGCCTAGGTGTGCAGTAGGTGATACCATCTAGGTCTGTGTACACTCTGATGTTCACACAACAATGAAATCGCCCAGTGACACATTCTCAGAGCATCTCTTTGTAATTAAGCACTCCCTGACTGTACGGATAGTTTCCCACTCAGCAGTCTGGGGTAGCACCTGCCACTCTGCATTTCAAACAAGCCCCAGGTGATGCTGATGCTGCTGGTAAAAGGAACCACTCTCGAGTAGCAAGGCCCTAGAGCTGTGGCTCTGCAAGGGGCAGTTTTGTCCCCCTCCCCCCTCAGGGGACATTTGACAGTATCTGAAGACAGTTTTGACTGTCATGACTTGGGGGATACTACTGGCATTTAGTGGTGCTAGACATCCTACTATGCACAGGACAGCCCCCCACAGTGGTTACCCAGCCCAAAATGTCAACAGTGCTGAGGATGAGAAACCTGCCATAGCATCTGGCCCAGGACCTTTATGCAAGAGGCCCTCAGTTTGAGTGAGTGAATGAATGAATGAATGATTTATAACCACAATGATTTTGTTTTCGCATTGTTCAACTAGGTTGGCCAATAGATTTTTTTTGAGACAGAGTCTCACTCTGTTGCCTGGGCTAGAGTGCCGTGGCAT
>VBSM01003143.1:421257-438512 GCA_008086735.1 Cheirogaleus medius
TCGGCCTCCCAGAGTGCTAGGATTACAGGCGTGAGCCACTGTGCCCGGCCTGGCCAATAGATTTTTATTTCTTTTTTGAGGGAAGTACCAAATAGATACACCCTCCATCCATTAGACAAGACACAATCGTTCTACAGACATTTGTTGAGGACCTATTATATGCAGCCCATCATGCTAAGGACTAGAGATCAGGCACAGTCCCTGCCCTCAGAGGGCTCACTCTCCAACAATGACAGACATTCATGCCAGCCCTGGTCAAGCACTTCCCAAGCACTGTCTCATTGAATGCTCATGAGGTAGGTACTAATTTTATACCCATTTTACAGATGAATGAACTGAAGCCTCAAGAAACAAGGTAATATGATCAAGTCCTACAGTGAGTAAATTGCAGGTTTGAACCCAGACCTATCCAGCCCAAAACACCCAAGCTCTTCTGCAAAGGATGAAATCCCATTCAACAAACTGTAATATATTTGCCCCCGTCTTAAAATTGCTTTCAGGCTCCAGAAAGGAATCCCACTACTCTGGTGGGAGGTGAGGGGACCCCTGGAGAATCAGAGGGTGGGGAAGCCTTCCCAGGCACTATGTTTGTCTGAACCGCTACTGTCTCTTGAACCAGAATGTGGTCCCATCCAGGGCCACAGTAGGGGCAGGGGCAGGCAGGCAGAGGGGTCACCCAGAGACAAGGGCACGTGGGTCTGGCTGACATCTCTCAGCTGCACCGTAGTTCCTGCCTCTGATGCCTTTAGAGCCTGTGCCTGCCTCTGCATTACAGCTTCTCCACATTTTTATACCAAAGGAAAAGGGATTTAGAAGACAAAAAATGGCCTTTGTTAGACTTTAGAGCCAGTGGCTTCTCAGAACAGCCAGAAAGAAGCAGGAAAGAGTAGTAACTTTCCTCCTCGGGTCAGTCATAGTTCCCAAATGCAAAGGGAGTTTCTGAAAGCAAAAATTTCCCTCCACTGAAGGCCATTCCTACATTCCATTCATACAGAATCCTCTCCACCAAAAAGAAGCCATGAACCAAATAGGAGGTATAAACATCAATTCAGTGGGGAGCCGGGTGGTCTCTAACAGATAAACGTTTGCAAAAACAAAACTAAGCCCTGTAGTGACCATTAGTAGCATTTTATCTCCCAAGGAGTCACAACCCAACTGTACGTAAAGAAACTTGAAATGGACCGTTGTACCGTCTGAAGGCTTCCTCAATAAATTGCACACACAGACACACTCTGCTAGGAGATGACACTCAAGTTCCAGCAGAACTTTCTCCTGTTGAACTCCAATCTGAGACTGTGCTCTCCATCAGCGTCCACATGCTCCCAAATCATGGTAAATTTGAGACTCTGCGAGTGCTGGGCCAACTAGCTTTTCCTAGTGGGTTTTCCTGCAATGCTCCTGCAAATGCGATCAGCCACAGCAAAGGGATGCCAAGGCCACACAGCACAGAGGCTGCAGCTTAACTTCTTTTGCAAAAGCAAAGCTGGAGCCAGCCTACATACGCAGCTGTCTCAGACACAGCTCAAGGGCAAGATTACTTTAATTAAGTAAAGTAATCTACCACCTCCAGAAAATGATCTAGAACATCAGCTTATACGGGGCTCACCCAGGTAAAGGCGTTGCTTGCTCACTATTGTGCCAAAAGGATTGTTGAAAATGGCACTGGCCTTGAGGCCAGAGAACTGCATTCAGTATGAGTGGCCCCTGACAGGCTGTGTGGCTTTCTGAAGATCACATGCCCTCTCTGGGTTTCAGGTCTCTCATTTGTAAAATGAGGAGGCTGAAGGTGCTGCAAGTCTCTGGTTCTGACATCTCTTGACTAGGAATGCCTGAGCCAGGCATGAGGTGGTACCATCTCAAAGGTGAGCATCCCTGCTACCAGCCTCGGGACCCAGGGGAGCCTCTGCCCAGCCATCCTTCAGGTGGCCCGGAAGCGCAGTCTGGTCTAAGGCTGAGACTCCAAGCCCAGACTTGGCACTCCCACCCTTCCCAGCATTCCCACTGTCTGCCAACTCTGGCCATGCACGTTTCAGTGCTGGCTGCTTGGTCACTTTCCAGGAAGGGTCTCCTCCAGCTATTGTGCTATGGCGTCCGGCAGGCAGGCAGGGCCAGACAGCTTCCCGTCCTGCCCCTCCCTCTAGGAGGTTTGGGATGGGCCAGCAGCTCAGAACTTTATGCCAAAATAGTCGAGGCTGTTTGTCCCACGAGAGGTACACGGCGCTTGCTCACCGCACAGGCGCATG
Organism: Cheirogaleus medius; assembly: GCA_008086735.1. Lineage (NCBI taxonomy): Eukaryota > Metazoa > Chordata > Mammalia > Primates > Cheirogaleidae > Cheirogaleus > Cheirogaleus medius. The sequence continues at coordinate 423,501 of VBSM01003143.1, forward strand.
CTCCCTCCCACTAATGTTAGCTTGCAGCTTCTGTGCAGCCACTCCTGGCAAGAGGTTAACCCCAAAGCCCTAGTTTCCACGAGGAAGGGAATGCATTCCCCCTGGGTGCCAGATGGCTTGACCTTGCATCCAGTACAATATTGCAACACCGAGGGCCACCCCCATCGGGAGGCTGGGGCCACAGGATGGGAGGAGGCATTAGAGGGTAGTGGCACATTCCAAAGAATCCAGGGAAGACGTACCCAAACTTCAGCAAGTTTCACCTAGCCCATGTGTAAAAACACAGACATTTGTCACTAACCTACCTTAATAGTATTGTCATTCAAATTGTGACTAATAATGATAGTAATAATAAAAACAATAACCCCTGATATTTAAGTGCTTACTGCAAGCCAAGCAGGCCACTGTGCTGAGTTTTTTACACATGTCATTTTTATGTAATCTCCATAGTACTGCGTGGTGGACCCTAGCATGCCATACATTTTTCAGGTGAGGAAACTGAGGCTCAGAGTGGCTAAGGAACTTGATTGGGGTTGAAGAGTCTAACAGCAGAGCCGGACACAGCTGTCTGCCTCCAAAGTACTGTCTGACCTCGTTTTCCAGGACAGGAACCCTCGAACTCACCTGATAGCTGGTTGCGTTTAATAATTCAGCCACCGCATGCAGAGCCTACAGTGCGTCGGGCAGGATATCAGGTGCTGGGGAACAAGAGCCCTGCCCTGCAAGTCTAAGTTTCCCAGAGAAGAAAGACTGCAGCTTATTCTTGTGGCCAGAAACCAAGACAACTCTGTATCAAAATGACCACAAACATTCATCCAAGCAAACATTTCTAGAAAGGCAACTTAGGATCACAATGTCCAATTTCCCAATCCCACGTCGGAGGACGCTGAAACCCAGGGAGGTGAAAGACGTGTTGTCCCTTGTAGAGGGCACTGGACAAGCAGACAGGAGCCCACAAATAACGTGACGCCTCAGAAGTGTGCTGGGCCCTGGGTTTGGAGTCAACAAACTATATCTGTCACTTACGGGCAGATCTTGTCACATCGACCTGCCTACCTACTCACCTAACCATTCACCCCAAACCTCTTTCCAGTTGAGGGGCCTGTGCCCAGCATGTCCTCAAAGTCTGTCTCAGCTCTTCCCTAAAAGAAGAGCCCTTGGCTTTCCCTTCTAAGCACCCGTCTGGGGGCACATTTGCTGGGTGGCCCCTGAGCTGGCCATGGGGATGGAGCTGCCCAGAAGACCCCTCTCCCCCTTGCAGCTCAGGGACCTTGTTCATGGAGTCTGCAAGAGCCATGGCCCTGCTCTTTAACAGTCCCTGGCATGGCTTCCTGCAAGCTCTGTGCAGAGCGCTCAGTGTCATGCACCATCTACTCCCCATTTAAACCCTCCTGTGCCCAGGGAGATGCTGTCAGCCCCTTTTACCTGCAAAGAAGCCGACGCTTGGTGCAGTCCCAAGACCACCCAACATGTGCGAGAGCTGGTATTTAAATTCCCGTTGCCCATAACTCCCCTGCCTCCAGCCTGACCTCATCCTCAGCCTCACTCTGGCCTTCCTCCAGCCCACCCCCCTCACCTGGGGCAGCTTCAGGGCCCCACTGTGCTTCCCGCAAAGGGCACTCCTGGCTTGAGAGCTGAGCGCAGACCCAAGTTCGCTGTGCGTGGGGTCCTCTCCCAGTCCGCCCTGCCGCCCACTCTCAGGGCACAGATGTACCTCTCCCCTGAGGTTTTTATTCCCACACACCTCTGCCAGCCTTGCAAAAGGAAAGGGCATTACCAGTATCGGTAATCAGACCTGCTCTGGTGCTTTCCCTGGAAAAAGAAACACGTCCACGATCTACACCTGAAGCAGCGGCTGCTAAAATATTTAACACTGGACAACGTAGCAGGTGTCAGGGAAGCAGAGAAGAAAGAAGAGGCCGAGATGCTGTAAGCTGGCCCCCATTTCTCACCCTGCCGGTTTCTCGGGACAAGAATGGTGCCAAGATACTCTCTGTCCTATGAGTGAGCCACGTCACCTGTCGGAGCCTCCATTTCCTCATCTGCCACAGGGGCACACAAACAGTACCTACCTAAGGGTGGAGGTGAGAGGGAAACACGACGCTGGATGTGAAGGCCTTTGGCCCAGAGGGAGGAATAAGCCCGAGGGAACTCACACTGAGTGCCTGTATCCCGGCCTTTAGGAAAGTGGCTCGTGCCATCCTGACATCGCTGGAAGGAGTCCCGTGTGCCCCCATCTTACAGGAGAGGGGACACGGTCAGTGGGGGTGATGCCCCCAAGGTCACCGAGCTAGAACTTCACCTCTGTTGACTTCCTGGCTTGTGCTTGTCCCACCCTAGACCCCAGGATCGTATAGTCTTCTCTGGACGCCTAGAAGCAGTGTTGTGGCAGCTGGCGATGCTGGGAGGAAGATCCTCCTACCTCGCAGGAGGGTCCAAGGTTCGGCAAGGCGTAGAGGAGCCAGAATCCAGGTCTAGCTCTGTAGCTAGTTAGCTCCCTGGTCCCTTCCCCCTTCTGAGCCTCAGTTTCCTCCTCCATAAAGGAGGAGGGTCCTTCCAGCTGTAAGGATTAGAGTGTAAGATAACCATTTCTCGAACGCTGCTGCTGAAACACACCCGAATCCAGGTCTAATGCAGTGGCTTCCACCGGTGGCAGTAATGAGGGGTTCCAAGAAGAGAAGCCGGGTCAGTTTGGACACATTCAGTGTCTTGCTCTGGGTGCAGATGCAGCGGGAACAGAGGCCACGGGGCAGAGGGGCTCAAAAACCAAGAAGAGCTGGAAGCTGAGGTGGTGGCGTCCCTGTCCCAGCCATGGGGGGACAAGAATCCAGACCCTGCCTCCGAGGAGGCTGCCACCCTTTGTGTAGGTGCCTCATGAATCTGCTTTCTAAAGAGATTTGGAGCTTTTCCAAATGACAGATTCACCTCTCAGGAAATTCATTTTAATTATGAGATGCAAAAGCTTCAGGACACAAAGGCTGCATTTTAAAAGACCCCTTGGCTTTTGTATGTGATTGTTCACAATGATTGTAGGTGTTGATAATAACACAAATCCACATTGTCTGTAGAGACTTTAGTGCCCCAAGTACGTTTGAATCTATAATCTCATTTCATGTAATGAGCTCCTTCTGGGCCAGGCAGAGCCAGTGCAACCCCCGCTGGACAGACAGCAGCCCAGGCACAGAGAGGAGGGACGGCCGGAGACACTCTCACCCAGTTCCTGCAGGGTCTGTGACCACTTCACTTGGAGATCCTGGGCATTGTCTCTCTTTACTTAATTGCCAGGATGCTTTTGAAGAAACACACTATAAATTACGATAGTAGTTACCATTTTCCCCAGCACGTGACTATTTACCAGGCATTATCCTGGAGGCTTTGGAAACATAACCAATTATTTCCTAACCTCAACCCTAACAGGGAGGTGTTATTTTCCCATCTTACAGATATGGAAACTGAGGATTAAAAAATCAAGCAGCTTATCCCAGGTAGCGTGGCCAGGAAGAGGCGGATGCAATGTGCATGGGTCAGTCTGACTCAACTGCCTCCCATTTGAGAAGAATATTGCTGAAAGTGACATTACCGAGGAGCAATTACTGATGTCATGTAAAATCAAACCCAGAAGGATCTCGTGGGTGGGATCAGTCGTCCTGACTTTATTTGCTAGGAGAACTATGCTTGGATTTTTTTCTTTTCCTTAATTTATACAATTGTATCCATCCTCTAAAAGCTTATTCTTAAACTTGAAAACATGGTGTCACCGCTGGTAATTTTAGAACAGGGTGGAGAGAGAAGGAAGAAACAGAGGCCAGTGGGAAGGCGGTGTGGGAGGAAGGGAGAGAAGCAGCTCCAAGTGGCTTTCAGGGCCAGCCAGGGCTTCCTCGGCCAGAGGCCAGTGGTGCCTCTCTCTCCTCCCGCCCTCAGCCGTTCAACCCAGTTGCCCTTGGTGAGTCGCCCAGGTCTACACAAAGACCCTAGGCATCTGGGAACCATTTAATTTTCTCGAAATCCACTAATAATTGAAAATACATTTCCAACCATTTCCCCAAATGGGGAGAGAGACAGACAGAGAGAGAGAGAGAGATGGGGAGGGAGGGAGGGAGGGAGGGAGACAGAGAGAGAGAGAGAGAGAAAATCTTTAAACAAATATCCAGCAAAAACAAGCACAAGCTTGGTGATGTCCAAGACTGATCCAGAACGCCATGTCTGAACACCAGTGGTATGTAATCAAACTGCCACTAACATGGAAGACAGTCCTATACCTACAAAGGTGAAATCAATTCAAGCACCTTCTGTAGGACAACCTAAAACTAAAGTGAGGCTGTCTCTGGGTTCCAGACTCTTCCATTGGGAAGACCACACAATGTATAGAAATGCACAGCAAGTAGCTCAGCACCTGCTTCTCAGAGTGGGGCGTGCACAGCCCCCCATGGGTGTGAGGTGGTGGCCGCAGGTATGCGAAGCCACAGGATAACCGTGGCACATTCACCAGCAGCACCAATTTGACTTTGTAAGTTGGGAAACAGAGCAGTCCACACAGTTACACCACTTGCATCTACATGTATATGAGATTGGGTTATCAAACTGTCCTGTCACCAAGATAGAAAAAGACACATTTCTTAGCTATTGCATCTGATATGTGGTATTAGCTCTATTCAAGACAGCAGAATCTCCAAAGTTCAACAGATTCCATAGAAGCCTGTCAATTGATAACTAACAAGAGGGTAGACACTTTGGTTTTCATTTGCTTTGCTTTGCTCTTCTCATGGCAACTTGAAACAGTATCTTGATGGGGAAATACAATATAACACAGTATACAAAGAAAGATACTCTTGAAGTTTTACAAGAGGACACAATCTCAACATTTTTAACTTGCAGCAGATCACTGTGGGCTGCACAGTAGGGAGTAGGAAAGAATTCACTCTCTTCAGCCACTAAGACATTTTAGCAGAAAAAGAATTCAGTGGTGGAAAAGAGAGATAACCAGGTTGGAACTTCAGCCTCAGGAGAACAGACCGAGATCCCAAAACAGTCTCCACACAGAAGAGAGATCACACAAAACAGCAGCAGAAAACCCAACACCCACTGCGTGCCAGAATGTGCGTGTGTCGCACGGAATCAATGATCTCATTTGACCCTCATGGCAGTGTGACAAGGCAGGTACACGTGTTGTCATCCCCAGTCTACAGACAAGTAAACCAACATTATGCACGTAACCAGTAAGGGGCAGACAGTTACTTTTCCTACACCTTCACCGGGAATATAAAAATGACACACCCGCAAAGGCTGCAGGGAATTGCACTCTAAGTCAGCAACAGATTAAACTCGCATCTGTTTGGGCAGCTCACGCCCGGATCCACGCTGGCCCGGAGTCGTGAGTCACTACCGAAGGGCAGCAGAGGCAGCTGGGTGGGTGTCTGAGGAAGTGTTCAGACTCGAAAAACAGGTGATCGTGCATTCTTTCCACATGTGCGAAGTATGAATCAAACCATTTATGAAATGCCTGCAGCTGTTTGCTAGGTTACACAGGTACTAATTTAAAGTCTGACCTGCCCCACTCCTACACGGGCGCACACACACACACGCGCACACACACACGCACACACACCAGAACAGCCAAAGGTCTGGGGACGCTGCGAAGCTTGTTCACAGTGTGTCCACATGTGTCCGCGATACCTCCGTCTCCCCAAAAGGATGAGACGTTGGGCAGCAGCTTCTGTGCAGCCCTAGGAGGCATGTCACCTAGGAAGGAACAGGCGAGCACACTGTTCCCAGTCACATTTGTCATTTATCCTCCTCTAGTCTCAAGACAGATCTCCGTGGAGTGTGGCTGCGGCCGGTGAGGAGCCAACCTCGCTTCCGAGATTGAACCAACATGGACCCCACTGGCCTCCAGAGGTCGTAAACAAGACAGGTGGTTGCCGCAAGCTGGGAAGGTGGGGTGTGATGTCTGGGTCTGCAGGGTTCTGGAATTCATTGTAGCCATGGTTGCACAACTCTGTGAGTGTACCGAAAGCCATTGAATTGTACTCTTTAAATGAGTGAATGATATGGCATATGAGTTATATCTCAATAAAGGTGTGGTTTTTTTAAAAAACAAATAAGATAAGCTCAATTGAAAGCAACTCAGTCAATCCCTTTTACAACAGAGCTTTTAGTCAGCTCAAGTACTATCTTACCTGTATATAAAATGAGAATGGCTGTTTGCTTCCTTTTTTTTTTTGAGACAGAGTCTCACTCTGTAACCCCAGCTAGAGTGCAGTGGCATCAGCCTAGCTCACAGCAACCTCAAACTCCTGGGCTCACGCAATCCTCATGCCTCAGCCTCCTGTGTAGCTGGGACTACGGGCATGCAACACCCCACCTGGCTATTTTTTTCTATTTTTAGTAGAGATGGGGTCTCACTCTTGCTCAGGCTAGTCTCGAACTCCTCACCTCAAGTGATCCTCCCTCCTGCCTCGGCCTCCCAGAGTGCTAGGATGACAGGCGTGAGCCACTGTGCCCAGCCTGCTTCTTTCTTACATAAGGACTCGTGTGCTGTTTTAGAACTGCTCTCCTTTGCAGAACAGCAAGTGTGTCTGTGTCTCAGACTGGTACATTTCACTGACCTTTCTGTTTCTTCTGCACATCTGGCCTCCTCTGAAGCGACTTCCCCTGCGACTCTTGGAGCACCCTTCTCAGGAACCAAAGGTAAGGTGGCTGGGCCAGGCCCGGGGCTATTAATTGGATAATGAAAGAGAGCAATGGATAGGATAATGTGGGTGGTATGACAAGCATTTCTCCCCGGGTCCTATTGGAAACAGTGGATTTCCCAATCAAAGCTTTAAGTGGCTACTACAAAAAATCCTTATAAAAAAATGGGCTCCAGGCAGTCAATGGCTTTGAGATGCTTTTGAATCATTTAGGCTCCCTCTGCCTAAATAAATCCAGATTCAAAAGCAGATGTGTCCAGACTCCCCAAAAACACATGGCTGACTGTAACTTATCACCCAATAGCACACAGCCAGCCTGTAAACATTTCACGCTTTCCCCAACGGTTTATGAATTGAAGAGTGCAAGAAAAGGAACAAGACTGGTTAAATAGCTCCCAGCCTCCAACCATTTCTCTCACATTTTTCAGAATCTCAGGACATCCAAAGCAGGGAAGCAGGTACCTTTACACAGTTAACTATGGAAAACTTAGCTTTTCGAAAACAACCCATCTCTCTGCAATTGACTTTTAAAAATCAGGCTAGGAATCACCTTTGAAGCTGACCCACATTCTTGTGGGGATTTATTCTTTTAAGTACCTGTCAGTGTGGAGCTGTTCTGGAGCCAGGTGTCGCAGCTGCGGGTCCCGAGTTTCACCAGGTTCTGGAGGTGAGGAGACACACACCTTCCCGTCCCCGGTGGGAGCAGGGTGCTCAGGCCCTGGCTGCTCCTCAACCTGCTGGTGCCTGGCTGGGCTGTCCCCGCAAGGGGCGGCTGCACCCTCCGTCGCTGGGGCCCCAGCAGAGCAGCCTGGGTCCTGACAGCCCCCTGGTGGTGCCGAGTCACGAGCCACAACCAAGAACGCCCTCGTAGTACCTGCTGCAGGCGGGTCACCGGATGCACGTGCCCCTGTCTCAGCTGTGTTCAACATGACATCACCCTCTGCTTCCCCAACAGCTCCTGCCACCATGTCAGGCTGCAGGGGGGGGTGTGACACCTCTCCAGCAGGCAGCTCAGAGGCACTCTGGTTTCCTGGGACATTTTGCATTTCCAAGATGCTGGCAGCGGCTCCAGGTCTCCTCTCACTCCCAAGAGTGTCAGGGGTTGAGGGTTCACTGTTGGCCTCAGGCACAATCAAAACATCCCTTTGGGGAGAAGGGGCTTCCTGGTCACAGGTGGATCCTGGAGCGTCACCTGGACCCTCTATGTGAGCAAAGTCCCTGGTGCCACCTTCTCTCTGTGGACTGTTGCAGGCAGATGTTTCCTGGTGCTGTTTTCCAGAAGGAATTGTGTCTTGGGCCAAGGCCTCCTCTCTGTGGCTCTGAGGAGCCCTCTGGGCTTTAGTGTCTTTCTCCACGGGGGTCTCCTGAGTAGCAGCATGTGAGGCAAGGCCGGAAGCCAATTCCTGCCTGCCCCTGCCCTGCTGTGAGTGAGCCTGGCCTTCCGGGCCTGGCCAGGCTTCCCCAGCGCCCTCTGGCCTCTCACCTCCCCTCAGTACTGGTGGGACACCTGCCGTCTCCGTCCCCACACTGGCACCGGGCAGGCTCTGCTCTGACACCAGCCCTACCGGACCCGGCAGCTTGTCTGGAACTAGATCCTGGGCAGGGAGATGGACAACCTCAGCCTCCATAGCCAACTCTTGCTGCTTCTCCTCCCAGAGTCCAGCGGGAGGCACAGGGAGAGAGGCGACACCCACTGCTTGGGGCCCATCCGGAAGCTTCTCTGGGCTCAGTGGCACAGCGAGGTCCTTACCCACCACACTCCTCCCAGCTCCTGCCTTTTCTCCAGGCACACTCAGGGCTCCAAGCACAGGCTTCTCGAAGATCTTGGCGATGTGCTCCCTGAAGTCAGGGAAGCCAGCGATGGCGCCGGCTGGTGTGGAGCTGGCGTCCACACCGCCTGAGGCGCTGCTCCTCGGAGCCTGGGGAGGCTCTCCCATCCTCTCCCTGCTGCCCTCTGTCTCTCCTGCTACATCACCCACCAAGCCCTCCTCCCTGGCAGGGCACGCTGGAATCTCAAGGGGCTTGGCACCTGCACCCAAAGCTGCTGACACTTCCTCCTCCCCAGTCACCTGCATACCCTTGGCCAGAAGCGGCGTCCTGTCCAGGTAGGGCACAGAGTCCACAGGTCCCCCTGTGGTTGCGGTTTTGGGGCTTCCGCTGCTGGCTTGCATGGCAGAGATTCCCCTACCAGCAGCCCCCGATTGCAAGAGGGAGGCGAGGGGGCCAGCAGGCAGCCTCACGGAGGCAGCATTTTCTGAGGCAAGCAGGGGCTCCCTTGTGGGACAGGGGCTTTCTCCTGCAGCTCTGGGGCCTGCGGAGGAAGTAACTGTCACTCCACTGTCTTCTGCTCTTTTCGGGACAGCATCACTGATATGCAGGTAGGGGGTGTCAGGAGCAGCCTCCTTGGGGGGTGCAGATGGCAGGAGTCTCTTTGGGACGGCCTGGTGTGTAGAAATATCCACGATGCCCCTGGGAATGCCCCCCAGCTCTCTGCCCGGCAGCGAGGCACCCTGGCAGCTGGCCGCGGGCTCCTCAACTTGGCGAGGCTCACCTGGAGCAGAGCTAGAAGCTTCCTCCCCAGAGGTAAGGCAGTGCTCAGTCTGAAGGAAGCCACCACTCGGAGCAGCTTCTAGTTCCTCGAGAGCCTTCTGCATCCTGGGGTCTCCTTCATCAGCGTTCCCCTGAGTCTCCGCGGGCCCACCTTCGCCACCTTGCTCTCCAGCTGATGGGAAACTTCCAAGAAGCTTTGTGGCCTCTGTGCCAGCTGCTGGGGCAGGGCACTCTGCTCTCTGCTGCGGGGACGGCACTGGGTGCTGCCTGCCCTCCTGGGTTTCATCACATGCCTGTCTGTCTGGGGCATCCTGGGTGGGTGTGACGCCGGGCGCCGGGGCTGGCGGGCAGAGAGCTGCATCCAGGAGAGCTACTGAGTCAGGCGGGCAAGGCGGGGCCTCCGCTGTGCTCCTACTTGTCATCTCCCTCTTACTCAAGCCCCAGAGTGGGGGCCAAGCGTCAGCTACTTCAGAACCTCCTGCGTCCCTTCGACATGCTTCTTCATGCTGGCTGCCTGCTTTCAAAGCCTCGGCCGGCTCCTGTGGGGACTTGTTCGGCTCCTGCCCGGCGCAGCAAGTTTCCTTTCTGCTCAGCTTCCCTGCAGGAGGACAGTCTTTCAAGGCATCTGCTGCAGGAGGCGAGACCCTCGAGGACGGACCGTCTCTGTGTGCTCCCTCTTGCCCATTCTCCCCTGGTGCAGGCAAATTCTGCCTCATTGGAGCGGACCATCCTGAATCCTCTGTCACAGAACTTTCCAGACCTGGGTCTCTGGGAGATGAACTTGGAACATCAGACAGGCTGTCTTTGGGGAGCTCACTTTGAAGTTCTGATCCCAAAGCCTGCTCCTGTCCTCCACGCGTGGGCGAGCACACACCCTCTGGAGGTTCTGCAGGCACTTGGATTGGGGGAGAAGCTGCCCCCTGGTCCCTACAGCCTGGATCACTTGGATGAGTCTCGTTCCCACTTGCAGGAGGCTGGGCCTTCTCCCCGAGCATCTCAAAGACAGCTGCGTCTGGGTCGGATTGGGTTGGCTGGAGACGGTTCTCAGGAGCTAGCGGGGGGCTCTCAGATGCAACTCCTCTTGTCCAGCTGTCCCCAGGGTTTTCCTGCCGATCTTGCTCTGGGCTAAGCGTCGTGGGCCCAAGGTCTACTGCCAAGTTCTCCCCCTCCAGGGGATGCGGCACATCAGCATACACTTCCTGTCTGGCTGCATCATGCCCCGGCCCACGAGGTTGAGTTGGGGGTGTCGGCAAGCCCTCCCCGTCACAGCTGCCGGGCCTCTTCATTTCCGAAGGGCTCTCCACCTCCTGGGCTTTGGGTACAACTTCTGCAGCAGAAGTCGGCAGGAAATCTGATTTCTCAGATTCAAAAGTAGGAAGAGCCTCCATTCTTCCTGATCCTCCCCTGCCCTGAAAGATGTCAGGACGTTTGGGCTGCAATCCCGGCCCCTCCCAGACAGCTCCTTCGGGAACAGTGGGTTCCCCAGCTTCATCCGGTACTGGGGGCAGGACAGGGTCCTCCTCATGGAGCTTGTGCAGTGATTGGGATGCATCGGCCATCATCTGCCACGCTGCCTCCGCTGATGGAGAGTTGTGCCTATCCGCCTGCCCGGCACCCCTGTTTCTGGGCGGCTGTGATGAGCCTGAGCTGGAAAGGACTCTGCTCTCCACGTCACTGCTTGGCTTTGAGACTTCATCTTTGTCCATCTCCATATCAGGCTTGCAGCTGAAGGCCTGGAAGTCCGCTCCCTGTAGATTCCCGGGGTCTGCACCGTCAAGTGGCTCTGGGGCTTCTTCCTGTCCTCTGGGGTCATCTCCAGGTGATCTGCTTTCCTCTTTAGCCCCAGCTGGGCTTTTGGCGCCTTCAGGGGCCTTGGCATCATCCTTTGGCCCCAGTGACCTTCTGGCACTTTCATTTGATACACTGAGAGTAGGAGGAGGTAGCACCCCTTGTTGGACCCCGTGGCTTTGCTCCCTGTTCGAGAGCTCTCTCTCCTCCTGGTGTAAAGGGGCAGGAACCTCTCCGGGGCTCCCTTCTGGATGCTCTCCTTTGCTTCCAACATCTGATGCACACTTCTCCAGTCCCACCAACATTGCATCTGCCAGCTTTTTGCCTGGATCTGCAGAAACTGGCATCTCAGCCCCAGAAACCATCTCGCTGGGTCCTTCTGCAGAAGCAGAAATCAGGACAGCTGGATGTGAAGTGAGGCTTGAAGCGGGATGTGTGTCCTCTGTCAGAGCGGGTGGGGAGGGCTCAACGCGCACAAGGAGACCCCCCTTGGGCTGGCCATCTGCTGCCACACAGACTTGATTGGGCTCGATTCCTGGCATGCCTGTCTGCGGGTGACCCTGAACGTCACTGGCATCCAGAGTCCCCTTCCAAGAGCCCCCGGTCTCCGGTGCTGGGGCAGGACCTGGTTTGTCCCGGGACAGCTCTGCATGTGGCGGATGTGCTCCCATGTGCTGCTGGCAGCTCTCTCCAGAAGCAGCATTCACTGCTGTTTCCCGGGCAGCCCCCGCATTGCTCCTAGGGGGACCGCAGGCCCTGAGAAATTCCAAGTCGTCAGCTAAATGCTGAGGCAGTACCTCCACTTGGTGTTTTTCTCTGTCTGAGGTGCTTGGGGCTGGATCTTGTGGGATCAGGGTCTTGGGTTTGGGGGAGGACTCCTCCAGGACAGCTGAGTGCTCCTCGTGCAGCTGGGCTGCAGCAGGGGACTCGGGGGCCACTTGTGCAGCAGCCTCCCCCTGCCTGGACTTCGTCGGGGGAGAGCCACCCGCAGCCTCTTTCCCCGGGGACTCTAAACCACCAGGCTGATCACCCTCTCCACACGGCTGCGCCATCGTCGGCCCTCCAGGAGGGACTGGTGACGTTCCAGGCAACTGGTCAATGCAACTGGGGAAGGAGGAGGACTTCTGTCCCTCTTCCTTCAGCTCTGTCTCTCTTCCGGCACGGGGGACAATGGTAACCACACGGTGCTGAGTAGAGCTGTCCCCCTCGGCAGGAAACGCTGCCTGGGCATCCCCTGGGGCATTTGGAGATGGTTCCCTACTGGGGCCTTGAGTGTGAGGACCATCTTCCGGTGCCGCCGCTGGGGGGCACTTGGCGAAGGGCATGGAGGATGAGAGGCTCTCCTGCTCCCAGTGGGGGCTCCCGGGTGGGCTGGGCAGTGAAGAACCTTCTGGCCCCCTGGCTCCCTGTGGGTGCTTCCTTGGCTCAGTCAGCTCTGGGAACACGATGCACGGATCCGGGCCGGCGGAACTCTCAGAAGCGGTGCAGGAGCCTCCGAGCCCAGCGCTGCCAATGATGAAAACATTTAATGTTTCATTGGTTCCCATGGACTCCAAGGACAGAGCCACATCACAGGCAGAGTCGCCCCCTCCCTCCCCGCAAAAGACCACGAGGTGCCCCAACCGCAGGCACAATGTCCCCATGCAGCTCACTCTCCCCGAGGAGACCCCCTCAGTTCTGCCCCAACCCTCCCACAACCATTCCGCATGCTCAAACCAGTGCGGGGCTCGCACACCATCAGCTCAGGGCTTCACCATGCCAGGCAATAGTGAAGGGGGAGGTGTGGGAACTCATTCACAATAGCCTAAAATGTGGGAAACTCAGAAAGTCTTTAATACAAGCCAACCATAATGCAGGGTTTGAATCAGTTCTGTGTAGGTTACATGGGGCTCCCAAACACTCCCGGGGATCCTTAGATGTTCAAAAGAAGGCACACATTAGCAAGCCATGCTTTGAAATACAGAGCTGGTCCTGAGAATATTAACCTGATCCTTCACATTTAACAGGTGGTACAGTGAGAGGCATAATCCAAAAACCAATTCTATTGAGCTGTGGAATTTCTGCATGTGACCTCCATAAAACTCTTAGGAGCTGAATCACCTTCATACTCATATCTGTCTTAACTTCAACACACTTAGCTGGGCAATGTGTGAAAAAAACTATGAAACATGCAGGAAACTTGGAGGAACTCACTTCAGAATTATGGACTTGCTATGGATTATTATGGATTTACTATCCAGTTACTGTAAAATAGCTTATCACATGCTATATTTGGACTATCTTTCTCAATTTTATATAGTTTTAATTAAGTGCATTTTTAATTTAAAAAATAATATGTGGCAAATACAAAATGTAGAAAAAAATAAGGAAAAACACACCCTACATGCTTACCACTTTCAGTGTTTTAGAGAATTTCCTTTTTTATTCCTATAAAAATTTTTAGGGGGTTTGACTTTTGTTATTTTTACATTTTGTTATTTTTACATAGCTGTGATTCTATATGCTTGTTATAATTCTATATACTTCTAGTAACAAGAGAAATTGCTCAAGGCAAAGTTAACAGATGTATGGTTTTTCTAGGGCTTTTACCATTTTTTTAAAGTTATTATAGGGAGGAAAACAACAAAAGAAAATGTATGGGATCTTTTCATAGCTGTTACATGCATACACATTCGCACGCACATAGACCCACAGTGCTCTGCACGTGGCTGAAGGAAAGATTCGCTCCTCCATGTCCACTGCCCAAACCCCAGCTTCCCATGCCAGGCAGGCACATGCATTCATCTACGAGGGATGCAAACAGTGGGAAGGTGAAGTGCATTCCTATGAAAATTAAAAAATATATGCTAAGAACTGAATTGTTCCCCCGGCCCCCAAGTCCGTATGTTGAAACCCTAACCCCCAGTGTGACTGTATTTTGAGACAGGGCCTTTCAGGAGGTACCTAAGGTTAAATGAAGTCATAGTGGTGAAGCCCTAATCCGACAGGACTGTTGTCCTTACAAGAGGAGGAAGAGACACCAGGCATGCACACCTATGCAGCAAAGGCCATGTGGTGACGCCATGAGAAGGGGTCTTCTGCAGGCCGAGAGGAAAGGTCTCACTGGAAACCAACCCTGCTGGCACCTGACCTGGCTTCTAGCCTCCAGAGCCATGAAAAAATAAAGTCCTGTTGTTGAAGCCACCCAGGCTGCAGTATTCTGTTACAGCTGCCTGAGAAGACTAATAAAATAGGCATATGGGTATTTGTTGTCCTACTCTTTCAACATTTTTGAAGTTCCAAATTTTCTAAAACAAAAAGTTGGGAAAATATTATAATAATAGATGAAAATCACTGGATATCAGTACTTTGCATATATTATCTCATTTAACCCTGCTGAGAGCTGTGCCAGATGATGTTACTGTTGCCATTTGCAGACAAGAACCCTGGAGAACAGGGAGGCTGAGCATGGATCTCAACTAGGGCATCTGACTCCACCGGCCACAGTCCTCTCACGTGCTCTGCTATGCTGCCTCCAAGAATAAAAACTTCCAAGGAGGTCAGGAGGCTCTGTACCCAGCCCCACTCCAGCCTCTCTGCCCAGCCCCTCGCATCTGAAATGCATGTCACGTCCTTTGACATCCTTGAAGGAGGTGTGTACACATCACCACCATGGCAGTCATCCTTATCAAATGCCTGTTCCTGCACAGGTGACATGGGAATGGACCCTGGCTACTGTCTCAACCAGGGTGGCATTTTCTGACCCAAAAGCACAGCTGACAAGGACAACGAAGAGAAAACTCAGATGGGCCCCTGGAGAGCCCAGAGTGGGCTGCCGTGCAAAGCACATCGACCTGGCCTTCTGGAAGGCACCAGGCCCAGGAGGAAACCCAACTGACCAACTCCTTCGGCACCCAGAGATTTTCCTTTCAACAAGCACTTTGCATTTATTTGTATCCACCCACTAACCAGAGTCAAACAGTTCAGTAGGTGGTGAGGTTAATGG
>VBSM01003143.1:457378-482363 GCA_008086735.1 Cheirogaleus medius
TTTTGAGACAGAGTCTCACTCTGTTGCCCGGGCTAGAGTGCCATGGTGTCAGCCAGAAAAGTGTTCTATGGTCAAGTGAGTTTGAGAAGTGCTACCCTACTTAGCCCCCTTTTAGAAATTCACAGTGCACGTTGGCATGGTAGAGATTTTGAGAAGTTCTACAGTAAAATAAGTTTTTGAATTTTGACCCAAAGTTTCTCAAAATTTTTCAATCACAGGATTCTTTGTTTATGAACCACCTGTTAACATCTCATAAAAGTAGTATTACACATGGAACACACTTTTGAAGACAGTTAGCCCAAGACCTCATTTCCTTCTACCTTGTTGAAATCTAGCAGATGATCCAGATCCACAGAGCAGGACATTGCCTAGCCTGGGGGTACCTTTGTGAAAATCGGAAAGTGGCGCTCTTTTGGACCAAGCGCAAGGTGTAGGAGCAGACAGCGTCTCTGTGTGAATTAGAAACAGCTTCCCTTTCCTCCAGGGGATGCAGCTCAGACCTATGCACATGGCTTGTTGGGTGCCTGGGGGAGACCAAGACCCACGAGTCAGAGTCCCCATCCTTAAGGAGTTTTCAGTCTTACGGGGGCACCAGGAGCTAGGCCGGGAGAGCTGCCCCCAGCTTCCCGGAGCTCTCTTTGGCTCCCAGCTCCTTGTTGCTTGAAACCTTCTCTCTCCTCTCAGGGGTGCCGTTCCCCACATGGCCCCAGAGGGAGACCCACTCTGGCCCTGCCCACCACTGGGACAAGGGGAAAAGTCCTCTCCCGAACTACCCAATTCACCAGTTGGAACCATGGACCCTGATGCAGCCAGATTATTTGATAAATATCTCATTTCACTCAGCCCTCCCAAAATAGGTTTTACGCGTTGGTTTGTTGATTCATTCAATCATCCAGGAAATGGAGAGGGAGTCATCTAAGGCTGACCACATGCCAGAACCAGTGCTAGAAGGAGCTACAGAAATGGGTAAGACCCCATCCCTTCCACCAAGTTGGACCCCAGTCCTGCGACTGCAAGGGTGTGGACACAGAAGGCACCCAAAGGGGACACCAGGTATGGCTCCTGCCTGGGGGTATAGCAGACAGCCCCCCAAGCCCCTGGGAAGGGAGGATCTCCAACCTCTATCAACCTCTAACCAGGTGATTTTGTAAATTAATTTTGGATTTTCTGCAGGACATTTGCATGCAAATCATCTGCCCAGTCTGTAGCTGGGGTCTTCTCGAGACCTTAAATCCTCTCTTGGGTGGGCTGTAGTCCTTGGCCTTCAGACGCCAGTCTGAAGAGCAAGCTAGCTTTTAGCTATGTTTCCCCGACCTGGTACATTTCTCTGAGTGGCTGACTATCTGCATTCATCCAATTGTGTCCTAAGGTAAAATACAAAAGACACTTCAACTCTCAGGGGCCCATACATTCTAGTGCTAACATGAATACTATTATTAGAAAATCTTCATTCTAGCAGAAGACACTATGGGAGCGGGGGGGCGGGGGGGAATAAACAACAAGAACAATAACAACAACGATAATAGCTTCTGTGTATTGAGCACTTACTAAGGGTCAGGCACAGAGCCAATATTGCTTCATGAACGATCTCATTGAATCTTCACAACAATCTTACGAGGAGGATGCTATTTGTGTTCCTGTTTTATGGTTTGAGAGGTTAAGTAACTTGGCCAATGTCACACAGCAGTGGGAGTCTATGTGTAACTGATCATCTCTGACCCCAGAGCAAGGACAGGGCGTCTCCGTTCCATCATGTCGTGTTGGAGAAGGCGGAGGGAGCTGGGCTGACTCCTCCCCTAAGAGAGGGCAGCTGACTCTGGGCTGCCTTGACATCCAGGCCGGCTGGACCATTCCTTTAACGAGAGCCCCTGGCCTCCCCTGAGGGGACTCCCCCTCCTGACCTGTGCCTCCAAGGACACAATCACCCCTGTAGGACACCCCTGTACCAAGACAGTGCAAACTTTAAACCGCCTTAAATTCAAACTCTGCAAAGTGTTCTTGACTCTTCAGAGGAAGGTGCTTTATATAATATAAATCTTTGGATGCATGATTTTATTTTACTATAACTCAGGAATCACAATATAGAGTGAATGGCATTTTTATATCAGGGTCCTGAATTCTTAACATCGTAACCCAATTCCTACTTGTCTGTCGCACAAACCTCGGCTCCTAATACCTGAGGCCAGGCCTCCCTTTCAATCACCGCATGATCTGCAGTAAAATATTCTGCAAATAATTTAACAGATAAATCTTCTGCCCGGTATGCCAGGAGCAAGGTTTCTCTAAAGTCATTCTGGAAAGACAATGACGTCTAACAATCCAGACAGATGCAAAGAACAGATGGAATAAGGAGACAGATCTTGCTCTAACTAAAGAGGAAAAAAGCGACCAGTGCTGCATTTCCTCAAGCAGAGGGAGTATGACAAGGGCTCAGATTCTTCTTTGAAGAAGAAAAAAAGGCAGGCCTTTCTCTTGTTTCAGCCCCACCCCTCCTCCTAATAGAAAGCTCATCTGCAAGAACAATACGTTCTCTCCAACAGAAACATATCTGGATGGAGGTAAAACAAAAGCAACAGACCTATCCACATAGATGGCACATTGCACTTTTCAAAGCACTTTGACATCCATCTGATTCTTGCAAAATCCCTATGAGCTAAACTGGCAGGTAAAATAATGTTTTCCATTTTCCAGACAGTTAAGTGGCTTGTGAAGTCTGCAAGTCTCCTGCCTTGAAGTCCAATGTTCTTTCCACAAAAGTAACAATACCCCACACTTATATATCACTCTTTCTGCTACAATTGTAGCAAATTGATTGCTATAAACACTTTCTAAGTGCCAAGTCCTGTTGTTTAAAGCACTTTACATCTTCAAACTCATTCATTCTTTACAACCCTATTTACAGATAAGAATACTGAGCAGAGAGAGGTTTAGCTACTTGCTCAACATCACACAGCTTAGAAGTGGTGGAGACAGGGTTTGCACCCGGATGCTTTGGCTCCAAAGTCTGTGCTCTTGACCTCAGCCTTATGCTGCTTGGCCATACAGTGGAGTTCATCGCTTTATGATCTCTGCCATCTTGTTGCCATGCTCCAAGTAACTAAAGCAATCGGACATTTGTGAGTACAGGAGCCTAGATTTGATGCCCAGAATAGCACCTGGCACAGAAGAGGCAATCCATAAACATTCGTTGAATGTATGAAAAATGGATTATTCTCATTTAGTCTGGTGGCCACTTCTGCAAATTGCGGGAAGCACACTCAGCCCTTGGAGCTCTCGCTTTTGCCACATTTCCTATGGTGTCTTTGAATCCCCCTTGTGGTTTTCCCATCCTAGCAACAGTCCTGAGCCCTGTTGCTTATTGGAATCCAAGGGACTGTTGTGTCAACAGGCATCACTGCAAAACAGCATGCACTTCTAAAGTTACCCTTTACACTTCCAAATCACAGGCTGGAAAAACAATTGGCAATCCTCATATGACACTCGGTCTTGCCCAGTTGCTTCTTCAAATCTTTCCTTTGCTGCCATTGCTTGAGTAAACAAACAGCCTTTCTTTGGCTCTGGACTATTCCAGAGCCTTGAGTATATTTTAAAGCCATCTTTAAACAGTTACAATTTTCCAGTCCTAAAAAAATATACTTTGTGAGGAGCTAAAGCACTTCACCGTAAAAAAAAAAAAAATTCCACTGACCTTACCTCTTAAATGTGTTCCATCTCTCTAGACCACCGCTTTCTGGTCATTCCAATAGAGTTAATTAAACCATGCTTAATTAGCATGGTTAGATCATGACCAGAGTGTCTGGCCAAGTCGCCCACTCTTTGAACCAGCTTCTTGGGAGCAGCGTGACTGACTGCAGGTGAATGCTGGGAAGTGGACCAAAGGTCATCCCCATGGCGTTAGGAGTCGGATTTCAGAAACAACTGCCAGGCTGGCCAAATATGGAGGATGAACACATGTTCTGTGCTAGAGCCAGCAGGCTGCCCATCTTCCCTATCAAGGGAAGGCAAACGCTCACACCAGTCCTGCTAGCTCATCCCAAATGTTTCTTCCCTCCCAGGCGAACACGAAAGACTGAAGAGGCTCATTAATACGTGCTCAGGGGACACCCCAGCCCAACCTAGTAGGCACTCCGTCAGGTCAACAAGGGAAAGGCTGCAAGGGTGGCGTTTCAGCCCCCCCAAGTGGAATGTAGCCTGACAGAGCAGAAGAAATGAACAAGCTTTGCAGTCAGAGAGGGCTGGGTTTGAGTCCTCACTCTTAAAAGACAAGGAAAATAACATAACAGAGTTCCCCGTGTGTACCTCATGTATAGTAAGGGCTGACTCTAGGTTCTAGGTCAACATGGATGGATAAAAAACGCACGGTGCAAAATGTTAACTTTAGGAGAAACTGGGGGAAGCTTCCATAAGGGAATTCTCTGCACAATCTTTACAACTTTTCTGTAAATCTGAAAATATCCTAAAATAAAAAGGTTAATTTAAAAAAACAGACATGGTTCCTACTCTCATGGAACTTTGAGTTTAGTGAATGAATGATACACAACTCAATAAGTGATATCTACTTCCCTTCCTCAAAAGCATTTAAATCATAAGTGGTGGACAAGGGCACAGGAACCTCAAAGGTGCAAGAGGAGACATGTTCTGACACCTTTAATCTGTAGGGGAAAGAGAAACCTTTGAGGCTTTGAAAACACACCCAATATCGACATTCTGTGTGTGTTTAATATTTTAGAAGCAATACGGCTTAAAGAGAGATGGGTGAGGCCAGAAAATCCAAATCTAAGTGCCCTCGGCCAGATCAGTTCACTTCTTTGACCCTCTCCCTTGGTCTATAAAATGGGCACCACAGTCTCTACCCTTCCCTACCGCTGCAGGTGACAGGAGCACCTTGGGAATAAGAACTGTACACATGGAACAAAGAGTCTCTTTATTCAAAGAGCTGGGTTCATCAGGATGGCCTATACTGCGCCGTGATGTTTACTCAACTATACTTGAAATGCAGACATAAACCTTTTTTTTTTTTCTTGCCTTTCTAGAATCCACTCATTTTCTTGCTAGAGCCGAATAAGACTTGGCTGTACAATGCCCGGACAGGAAGCCGCATGTAATGGTCATAAACCCAAGCCTTGCTGCTTATTTGGCTGTAAGCCGTTGGGCGCCACCCCCAGTATCATATCTGTAAAATGAGAATCATGATGACAGGGTTGTTTTGAAGGTTGAATAAAATAATACTTGTGCAGCACTCAGCCCAAGGCTGGACCACAGTAGACATCGTATATGCTAGTTATTGTTATAAGAAAGACACTGGTTCAAAAATCATTAACTAAGAGCCCCAACGGCCACCTCAGTGTCTTGGTCTGTTTTGTGCTGCTATACGGAAATGCCTGAGGCTGTATAATTTATGAAGGAAAGAGTTTTATTTGGCTCACGGTTCTGCAGACTGCACAAGAAGCACCTACCAGCATCTGCTTCTGGGGAGGGCTTCAGGGAGCTTCCAATTGAAGCAGAAGGTGAAGGGGGAGCAGGTGTGTCACATGGCAGGAGAGCGAGCAGAGAGACAGAGGAGGAGCCAGGCTCTTTTAAACCACTGGGAGGGCAAAGCCATTCCTGAGGGATCTGGCCCCATGAACCAAATACCTCCCTCCAGGCTCCACCTCCAGCACTGGGGATAAAATTTCAACATGCGATTTGGAGGAGCCCAGCATCCAAACTGTATCACTCTGCTTAGGACAAAAGCAGTTAATCACATCCTTCCGAAGATGCATCTGGCCAAAACCTGGGGCGGAGGCTGTTCCCACGCTTGAGTAATGGTGCCAGTGGGACTCATCGCCGCCCTCTGGGCTAGGCGACCCCTACAGCAGAGGCTGTGGGAGCTGACAGGTCACAGTAAAGAAGCTCTCCACTGTTGTGACATTGAATTCATGCTGTTTAATTGTGTCTTTGCTCAATTTCTTTCCCGTTAAACACAGTGAAATCATCTCAGATGCCCACCTACAGCTAGTGGAATATTAGAAAATGTTGCTTATTCCAGCACTAGCCTAATGTTGTCATGATGTTCAGTTCCTTGGGTTTCTCAGGAACAAAACAAGGTCCCTTCAAGTTAAAACTTAGAGCACCAAGCATAGCTCTACACCACACATACACATATTATACTTAGGAGCCTTTTCTCTATCAAGCAAAATAATGACAACATAGCATCGGAGCACCAGCTGACCTCAGCCTGCAGAGCATACTGTGTCACCTTTCTTGGTGAGCAGACCTCAGGGATAGTTGGTGTGGCACAGATGCTCCTGTCCTCCTGGTCCTCTGTTCCATGGATGTCAGCAGATTCACACCTGAGCCCACAGTGCTGCAGCATACCCTTCAGGAGCAAACCTCAGCCCAGCCTGCATCTGTACATAGAGCAGGGACCCAGGGAGACCTGCCTGGGGGAGGGCTGGGCTGGAGGAGGCATGCACACTGAAAGTGTCCTAGGTCCTTCTGAGGTGGCCCATTTCCTGTTCATCTTCAGCTCCGAGCTCAAACATCAGCTCTCCAAGAGAGCCTTTCCTGATACCTGGGCCAGCTCAGGGGTCCATGCACTGGTCTTCCTAATTATAGTTTCTACAGTTGAAAATCATGTTTTCTGAGACTCTAGCTACAGAAACACCCAGACAATGGGATTGTTTGAAAGGAGTTGTTTAATGATCACATATTTTTAAGTCAGGCCATTATAATAATAAGATTGAATGTCTATTTCTCCTGCCCGACACTGTCAGAGCCTTAAATGGGGACCATGACAGCCCCATGGCCAGGGGGAAGTCCAGAAGGTGGTAACACCAGGCTGGTGTAGGGGCTGCCCTTCTCCTCTGGAATGTACATGCTCAGAGCTCAGGTGCCCTACTTAGGGCTCCCCCAAACGGAATGACTGTTACACCCACCCCACGATTCGGGGCTATGGCTGGCATAGCCCTTGTTACCCGACAAATCCTTCCATGCAAGTCATGGTGCACTGAAACCTCAGGAAAGGCTGTTGGGTGGAGGCTGCTCTCGTCACAGTGCCACCACAGCCTCTGTCCCAGAGAAGGACTCACATAAACCACGACCCTGACACTCCTGAGGACAGCTGAGGCTCACCCTGACTCGCTATTAGACTTTCTGCTGACTTCCCTCTGGACTGTGCCCTCCCACCCCCAGATAAGTCACCCCCCAGAGCCTTGGTTGTCTGTGTGGCTTTCTCTTCGTTTCCAACCAACAGGTGCAGAAAGCAGGGTCCCTGGGCAGGAAGGGCCTGGGGCCTGGGCGTGAGTCACAGCTGTGAAGGTTGGTAACCCCGGGCTGCCCAGCGCTCCCCAAGAACAGCCTGCCAGGAGGCCAAACTGAGCGGGAGTGACAGCCAGGACTTAGCATTCAGCAAAAGGCACTCACGAGGGGGTCCGGGCTGAGGCCCCAGAGCCTCAGCTCAGTAAGAGGACCCTCGGTAAACAGAGCGGGTTTCAGTCTGGGCGTGGGAACTGTCCTCCGACTATGGCTTCTCCTCCCTTGGGAACGCAGCGCAGAACCCAAGGCCGCATGACTCATTTCAGAGTTTAAATAGCATTTGTGCTGATGAAACAAGAAATTACTGTGGCTGGTCAGCGGGATCCCAAAGTAGGACTATTGTGATGTTATTAAACTTGACTTCTTGAGTAAGATAAATCGGTCCGTAATTAATTCAACACATGAGTTGTTGCCAACAAACTTCGAAAGCTAAAATCGTTAAACATAATTTGCCGGCCCACAGCCAGGTGGCTCTGAGGGGAGGTCCTGCAGCACCCGCCTCCCTGCGTGAAGGCCCAGTCCCCGGCACTTGTCCCCCACCCCAAATCCTGCGCTGTTCCATACACCCTCCCCCATGTGACCTCATCTCCAGCTGGGCACACACACCTTCTCTACAGCCTGAACCCCCATATCCCATGATCTTCACAGAACAGACCCTGGGCCTTCCCACCTTACCCCATGCCCAGCTGACCTCTGAGAACCCACCAGCTTGCAGCCCTCTTGGGGTAGGGGGGCTGATTTTTCTTCCACACAACCAGAACGTCACGGCTTGCAAACGGAGTCAGAAACCTTGTTGCTCCCCAGCGTTGTATCTAAGCCATTTCGCTTCTTCCCCTGCAAAACCCAGTGCCTCTTTAATGCTACGATGCCACTAAACACACTCCTTTTACTCTCCTCACCTGGGGTAGCACCTACAAAAAGCCTCACCTGGGAGCCTCTGGCCTCTCAGGCTCCTTGCTCTCTGTTATCCGAGGACCTCAGCATCATCTAACAGGGGTCCTCAAACTACGGCGCGCAGGCCACATGCGTCCCTCCGAGGACATTTACCCGGCCCCCCGGGTGTTTTTGCCGCCGCTGCCTGTCCTGCTTAGCAGCCGACTCGTCCCGGGCCCACAGTGTGCACTCTCCAACAGTCTGAAGGACAGTGAACTGGCCCCCTGTTTAAAAAGTTTGAGGACCCCTGATAGAATAACAAGCCAAATCCAATGTGGGGGCTCAGCTCCTTGACCGAGTACACAGAAGAGAAACAAAGACTGAGGCTTGGTGAGTGCTGAGCCACAAACAACCCAGACAATGAGCGTGGCACAGTGGACCTTTACTGGCATAGACGGGTACACACCGGAGACCGGTACATATGGGGAACCACAGCCCCTGTGAGAACTCAGGGGCCACCTCCCTGAACACGCCGCCACCGCCATGGTGGGACTGGTCAAGGCCAAAGACACAAAGTTCCCTATGTTGGTTGTAGCAAGTCCTTGGCTTGTCAGTTTCGAAATGGTGGGTTCTGGGGGAGCTGGGCCCAGCTGCCGCCTGAGCCCCATGCCTGCTAAGCCAGACAGAGCTGACACACAAGGTCACCGCCAGTTTCCTGCCTCCTCCTCAGGGGGCCCTGGCGGCTATGGTCTCACCTCCAGGACCTGAGCGAGCATGTGTGTCCCAACCCCAGTGAAATGCCCCTGTGTCACCTGTGGCTCTACATCACAGGTGGAATGAAGCCCACTCCTTGCCAAGGCAGGTAAGGACCTACGAAACTCAGCCCGCACCCTGCCCACCTCCCTCGCCACACCTCTCATCATAATTTAACTTGTCTGATTCTCTCCAGCCACACGGGCCTTCTTTGCTTATCTTGAAGTATAGCAAGCTTGTTTCTCCCAGACTTGTCTCACTTGCTACTCCCTATTCCGGAATGCTCCTTCTCCAGAACCTTGCATGGCTGCTACCTCCTCCTCCTAAGTACATCAAATCTCTGCAGAGAGTTCTTCTCTGACTGCCCCTAACCACACTGAGATACTATTTCACACCAACTAGCATGATTATGATTTTAAAAACCCCAAAACCAGAAAGTAACAAGTATTAGTGAGGACATTGAGAAATTGGAACACTCTTGCATTGCTGGTGGGAATATAAACAATGAAGCTGCTGTGGAAAAGTTTAGTGGTTCCTCAAAAGCTTAGACATATGATCTAGCAATTCCACGTCTAGGTATATACTCTACAGGACTGGAAGCAGGGACTCAAGCAGAGACTTGTGCTCCATATTCATCACAGCGATATTCACAACAGCCAAAGGACAGAAGCAACGGGAGTGTCCATCAGAAGATGAATGGATATGCAAAATGTGGTCTATACATACAATGAGTATTATCCAGCCTCGCAGAGGAAGGAAATTCTGACACGTGCCGCAACAGGGACTAACGTCAAGGACTTTATGTTTAATGAAATAAGCCGGTCACAAAAGTGAAAGAGTAGTTGCGAGTGCGGTGTGACTCCACTCACATGCAACCTACAGTAGACAATTTTGCAGAGACAAAGTATAACGGTGGTTCCCAGGGGGGCTGGGGAGAGGAAAAATGGGGAGTTAGTGTTTAAAAGCTGTCGAGTTTCAGTTTGGGAAGATGAAAGAATTCTGGAGACGGGCGGTGGTGACGGCTGCACAGCAATGTGAATGTGCTTAATGCCGCTGAACTGTACACTTAAAAATGGTTAACATGATACATTTTATGTCATATATACTTTACTACAACAATAAAACTAAGAAACAGCCCCTGGCCCCGGTTAGCTAGCGTTGGGAGTTTTACAATGTGTTTATTTGCCTGCTAGCTCATTGTCTGTTTTTCCTGGGGAAAGGAGGCTGCATTAGAGCAGATTATGGCTGAATTGTTCGCTGCTGGGTCTCAAGGACTAGAATTATGCCTGGTCAACAATAGGCGCTCTATAAAGGCTTAGACAAATCTATTGTATTTACTCTGTTTATTCACTTACTTGTCTGACCGCCGCACCCCCACCCCGACGTAAGATCCGCGAGGCAGGGACCCGGTTTGTGTGGCTGCTCTGTGGGCCCACAGCACCTGCAGCGGTACCGACCGCCCAGCAGGGAGGGGCCCACCAGTGTGTACCCAGCGAGTGCAAACCACATCCCCGTCACATCACAACGTGGGCGCTCGAGACTGAGCTCTGGCGTGCTGCGAAGTGCTGTGGCCAGTCCCGAGCCTGACAAAGCGCTCCTCCCCCGGCAGGGACGCCCGGAGGAGCCCTGGATGAGGAACCCCCACGAGGGCTTCTCACCTTGAACCTGCTGCTGATTTATGGCAGTGGCGAGTGCCTTGACCTTCTGATCCACCTCGCACAAAACTGAGAGACAATGGAGACGGACCACATCAGTGTCTATTTCCAACTCTGGTTCCAAAACATGTCCTTCCAAAAGCCATCTTGGGATGTAAGGCCACGTAAGGCAACTGCGCTGGAGGAAGATGGGCGGGGCGGCGATCTGGACTCTCCCCTCTCCAGTCCCCCTTGACCCTGGGCCAGTCCTTGAATCCTTGCCGTTGGCCCCAGGATTCTCCCGAGCCCAGTTTGAAAATGACTGGCCCAGCCATTCTTTGTGACCCTCTGGAGACCAGGGTGTGACTTCTCACTCCTCCACTCACCAAGTGACCTGGGTGATTAACCTCCCGAGTCATCAGCCTGTGTGTGCCCACCTCATGGGATTGTGAGGACCAGATGAAATCACATGTGTGCAAAAGCTTCACAGTGCTCTACGCAAACGGTTATTTCACAACCGCGACATCACTCCTTGCTGGGATATGCAGAGAGATAAATACATCAAGCACACCTACACCTGGCAGCCAGCCTCCGTGGTAAGAGCGCCTCTTTTCTTAAAGCAAAGAACACATCACCTGGTTGACTGATGCACTTGGCCCCGTGTGGGGAGGATTTCAGAGCAGCCCCGCCCTGACCACGCCCACAAGCACACGCTAACCTCGGTGTCCTCTTCAGGAAAAGCCACTGCGACATGGAGGCAAAGCTCCTTACTTGCCCCTTCCCCAGTGGATGGCAAACACTTCGGGCAGCGCTGAAACCATGGAACTCGGCTGGCTGCATTATTGCATGATGGCACTGACACTGATTCAGAATCTAATCTTTTCTTAGGACAAACCAGTTTTGCCCACTGGCGGGGAAGGTGGGGCCACCACGCCATTCCCAGCATCACTCGCAGACAAAGGAAATCAAAGCAGAAGCCTTTGGAAGGTTAGTATTGGCTCCCAGCATCCGCGCTCCGTTCTGCTGACAACATAAGGCTTGCTCAGCATTGCACGGCATATCAACCATGCCAGTTCTCAGACAGGCACAGCAAAATGCTATTTTAAAAAAATATAGACATGTATTGCCAATTTCTACTGTCTCACAATTTATTTGGGGTGGAAGGGAGGAGGCGACGGGAGAGGGAGGAAGAGAAAACCTAAATATACAAATGCACGTGCCACACCAAATGTCTGCAACCAAGCAGAGGTTAGCAGGGGGCCGAGACAAGCCATGCAGAACATCACATCCCCAGTACCTGTGGGGTTTCAGGGTTTGGAGGCCACAGGATGACATTATGCAAGCTGGCATCCTCCTGCTGAAAGCAAAGGGTTCCTGTTGTCAGGATGGGCTGAAGGGAACAGGATTCCCCATAGGACCAGAGGGACAGTCTTTGCTGGTTTCTACTCCCAGGCCAAACATATGTGGCGTGCTCCCACCCTGCCCACAATACCCAGGTGCAATGAGACAACAGAGAGAGAGGAACCCACAGCCTGAGAGTATGCAAAGAAGACAACAGCCAGGACTGGGCAGGCCTGTCCCTTGTCCTTGCCCTGGTGACGTGGCGGCTCCTCAATGCCTGGTCTTTAATCTGTGAACAGAATGTTGCTTCAGACTTGCAGCTTTCCTTCTAAGCCTTCACCTGTAAGCAGATATAGGGACCGCCAAGTGCGCCTCACAGCTACAGAGCGTCCCTAGAGGACTGGGGAGCCTGGGTGGGATGAGGGAGCGTGCTGGCCTGGCAGAGATACCAGTGTGGAGATGTTCCCAATGATCCAGCTGTGAGCTGGTAGGGTTGTCATGGTGGCGATGGAGAGGAGAAAAGCTGTTAGAAAGACAATGTAATGGATATGTGCTACTTTTCTGTCCTTTGAGCAACTGCTCCAAGCAATATTGATGGGGCCGTCATCGAGCTGGGCCCCCCTTTGTGGGGGCAGGTGCTTGACTCAGGCTGGCTGTCAAAGCATCCCATGTTTTGGGCATGGTGATTGACCTCAGAGGGGCCACATGACACAATCAGGGCCAGAGTCCTTAGAGGGGGCTGATTAGGAGGCTGGACAATTGGCTGGAAGAAGCATGGAAGTCTGGAGCTGTTGGGGGCTTTTTTTTTTTTTTTTAAAGAGATAGGATCTCACTCTGTTGCCTGGGCTAGAGTACAGTGATAACAGCAATCTCAACTCCTGGGCTCAAGTGATCCTCTTACCTCAGCCTCCCGAGTAGCTGGGAACTACAGGCATGTGCTACCATGCCCTGATAAATTTTTAATTGTCTGTAGAGATGAGGTCTCACTATGTTGTCCAGACTGGTCTTGAACTCCTGGCCTCAAGTGATCCTCCCACCTTGGCTTCCCAAAGTGCTGAGGTTACAGGCACGAGCCACTGCACTTTACCAGGCTGAGGGCACATTCCTGAACACTAAGCAATTAAAGAGAGCAAGATCCAGTGGATCTCCAGTGTTACCTTTTGAACCTCTGGACTCAGCCACCATTGCACCTAGACCCTCTCTGTGGGCTTCTCAATTCTACTGTATAAGACAGCAATCCCCTTCTCTGCTTATGGTCATTGGAGATGGGCTTCTGTATCTTGCAATCCAAAGAAGTCCTAATTTAAAAAATCTGGAAGGCTAAACCGCCAGGCAATCATCAATCAATTAATTAATTAGTCAGGGTGATTTATTAGATGTGGAGGTGGGAGTGGGCAGAGTTAGGGATGACTCCCAGATTTCTGACTTGGATGGCTGGGTAGACCATAGTACCCAGAAGGAGGAGCTTGTCGGGAGAGGGAAGTGAGTTCAGGTGTGAGGAACTCGGGCTGGCTGTGCGTCATCCGGATAGAGATATCCAGGAGACAGACGGGACCTTGCATTCTGCAACCAAACATACCTACACTTCATTTGCACTTGTTGCTTTACAAAAGGCAAACCATGTGCTGGTCCTGGAATCCTAACAGCAATGCCATAAAGCCCCACTGAATCACGTCTGGCTGAGTGTGGAGATGTGAAAACTCACAGAGCCAGGAAAACATCTGCTTGCATCCAGGGAGGAGGGGTTGGGAGCTGGTAGGAGGGGAGAGATGAAGGGACAGGTGGAGAAGGATGAGGGTATTTAAACCCAGAGCCTTTTTACCTTTCTAATCAGTAAATATCTGAAGCATTAAAATGTCTATGCAGTAAGACAGGCTCTCACACCCTGATGAGGGAGGTATAAACTGGCCCCATCTTCCTGGAGAGCATTGTGGCAATATATGTACATAGCGAGAGCCTTCAGAAAGAATAATACCCTTTGTTTGGTGCAGCAATTCCATGTCTATGAGTCTATCCTAAGTGAACAATAAGCACTCAATTCTGGACAGCATGGTTTAATAAAGGTAATGGGAAGAAAATGTAAGTTATCTTAAACTATGCCTGTATTCAGGTAGAAATTCATCTCAAATGAGAAGAGTTTACCCACTTCTCCTAGGAGTCCTGTGAAAGCAGTTAAGACAAAAATCCTTCTGTTCTAGGGTTTCTCACCCTTGGCACTGTTGATGTTTTTTTGTTGGATAATTCTTTGTTGTGAAAGACTGTTCTGTGCATTGCAGGATATATGGTAGTGACCCTGACCTCTACCTCCTAGATGCCAGTATATCCTACCTCTGAGTTGTGACAACCAAAAATGCCACCAGACACTGCCAAATGTACTCTGGAGGACAAAATCGTGCCCTTCTCCACTCTAACAGACAAGGTGGAACATTCCTTTAAGTGGAGATTGCAGAGCGGCATGACCTGAGCCAACCCCAGCCGGCAGGCACATTCGTTTGGCCCACAGAGTGTTTAAAATAACTGAAATTAGTTACCGACACTTTTTTAAAATGTAAGATTTCTTTACACAATTTTTCTAGAAAGTGGAACAGGGGTAATCACTTCCCAACTCATTTTGTGAGGCTAGTATCTGATACCAAAACCAGATTGAAAAAGAAAATTACAGAGCACTATTTCTTATGAGTTTAGGCAGAAAAGTCTTCAACAAAATATCAGTAAGTTGAATCTACCAATATGTAAAAATAATTTACAGCATGACCAAGTGGGATTTATCTCAGGTATGCAAGGCTGCTTTAACATTTGATAATCAGTGCAATACAACGTATCAAACAAACCAAACAAGAAAGATCATATGATGACATTAAGGGATGCAGAGAAAGCATTTGACAAAATCCAACACCCATTTATGATAAAAACTCACAGCAAACAAGGAATAGAGAAGAACTTCCTCAATTTGATTAAGAGTATTACTTTTTTAAAAACCCTACAGCTAATATCTCATTTAACAGTGAAAGGCTGAATGTTTTACCCTTAAGATCGGGAGCAAGGGAAAGATGTCCCCTCTCACTGCTCTTAGTTAACATAGCACTGAATGTCCCAGCCAAAGTAATATTTTTAAAAGGAAAGAAGGAAGGAAGGAAGGACAGAGAGAGAGAGAGGGAGAGAGAGAGAGAGAGAGAGAGAGAGAGAGAAAGAAAGAAAGAAGAGTGAGTATATAGAATGGAAAAGAAGAAATAAAACTGTCCCCATTTGCACATAACATGATTATCTACATAGAAAATCCCAAAGAATCTACAGAAAAACCTCTCGGGACCAATAAGAGAGTTCAGCAAGGTCACAGGATACAAGACTGGCATGAAAAAAATCAATACATTAATAATGAACATGTGAACACCAAAATTAAAAACATGATACCATTTATAGTTACTCCAAAGAAAATGTAATACCTATGTATACATTTCACATATATGCAGGATCTGTATGTCGAAGATTACAAAATGACGATGAAAAAAATAAAGATGACCTAAATAAATGGCAGGTCCTACCATGTGTTTATGGAGGGGAAGACTCAGCATGGCTATGAAGTCAATTCTCCTCAAGTTAACCTATTAGTTGCATGCAATGCCTACCAAAAATCCCAGTCAGGTTTTTTTCAGACATAGACAGGTTTATTCTAACATTTATATTGGAAGCCGCAGTCCAAGAATATCATAAACAATTTCAAAAAAGAATGAAGTGGGAAGATTCACTCTCCCTGATTTCAAGACTTATCATATAGTTACAGGAATCAAGACAATCATTGGAAAAGAATGGCAAACCAAGAACAGACATACACCAATATGCCTAACCCATTTTTGACGAAGGTGCAGAAGCAGTTCCACAGAGGAAGAACAGTCTTTTCAACAAATGCGGCTGAAGAGATGGACATTCACAGGCAAAAAAACAACAAAAATGCAAGAAATGAATCACACCCTCAAGAGAATGAGAAGACAAGCCACAGACTTGGAGAAAATATTTGCAAAAGACACATCTAATAAAGGACTGTTGTCCAAAACATACAAAAATCTCTTAAAACTCAACAATAAGAAAACAACCAACCTAATTAAAAAATGGGTCAAAGACCTTAACAGACACCTTACCAAAGGAGTTACGCAGATGGCAAGTAAGGAAATGAAAAGATGCTCCACATCATATGTCAACAGAGGATGCAAATTAAAATAACAATGAGATACCACTGTGTACCTATCAGAATGGCCAAAATCTAGAATACTGACAATATTAATTGCTAACAAGGATGTGGAGCAACAGGAAGTCTCATTCATTGCTGGTAGGAATGCAAAATGGTACAGCCACTTTGAAGGTTTCTTTTCTTTTTTGTAGGGGGAGGGGGACAGGGTATCACTCTGTTGCCCAGCCTGGCTAATTTTTCTGTTTTTTGTAGAGATAGGGTCTTACTATGTTGCTCAGGCTGGTCTCAAATTCTTGACCTCAAGCAATCCTCCCTCCTTGGCCTCCCAAAGTGCTGGGATTACTGGCTTGAGCCACAGCTCCCAACTCTAGTGTGGCAATTTCTAACAAAACTAAACATGCTCTTATCATATGATCCAGCAATCACACTCCTTGGTATCCACTCAAAGGAGTTGAAAACTTATGTTCATACAAAAACCTGCACACAGATGTTTATAGCAGTTTTATTTATCATTGCCAAAACTTGGAAGCAATTAAGATGTTCTTCAGTAGATCAATAAACTGTGGTACATTCAGACAATGGAACATTATTCAGTGCTAAAAATAAATGATCTATCAAGCCATGAAAGGATATAGAGGAACATTAAATGCATATTACTGAGTGAAAGAAGCCAATATGAAAAGGCTACATACTATGTGATTCCAACAATATGACATTCTGAGAAAGGCAAGGCTATGGACACAATACAATGATTAGTGGTTGCCAGGGATTGGGGAATGAGGGAGGGATGAATAGGTAGGGCACAGAGGGCTTTTATGGCAGTGAGGCTCTCTGTTTTTGTATTATACTCTGCATGACACTATAATAGTGGAGACATGTCATTTGTCCAAATGTGCAACATCAAGGGTGAATCTTCATGCAAACCATGGACTTTGGGTAATCATGTGTCAATGCGGGTTCTTCAATCATAACAAACGTACTGCTCTGGTGGGGGATGTTGATAATAGGGAAGCCGTGCATGTGTAGGGGCAGGGAGTATATGAGATATCCCTGCACCTAACTCTCAATTTTGCTATGAACCTAAAACTAAAGTCTTCAAAGACTTTAGTCTTAAAAAAAGAAGTTTTCAAAGAAAAAGATATGAACTTCAACCTAAATCATGTATCTTCTACAAAAATTAACTCAACCTGGATTATAGACTCAAATTCAAAATGTAAAACACAATGATTGTTTCTGGCATGTCCCCAAAAGCCCTGGTGTTTGCCACCATTTCTTTGGACAATTCCTGTTTACCTGCTTGAGAAAAGATCGTAGGGAAGAAAAAGGCAGAGGGAAAATGAATCACAGTACGCCGGCTTTTAGATCCAATGTTCTCATTCAAAGAACTCAATACCATTAATCCAAAATTTCCACTTTGTGTAAGATAAATGGGAAAGTGTCTCCCTCATTTTTGTTCACCAAGGCGTTAAGTTAAAACTTTCACATTTAAAATAGATAATGACAAAATTTCAATATATTTTAATATCCCAGCCTTATGCACAATTAAGCAAAATCCACTCCTCAATTGTAAAAACCTTGCCTAACATGAGAACGACAGGTCATATTTAATCTGCCCAATACTGATAGATTTTAAAATCATTTTTTTTAACGGCCATAACTTTACTTGGAGGAGGAGAGTGGAATAGCTTTTTTTTTTTAAAACCTCGGCTGAATCCATGTGAGTCGACAGGCAGGCACAATCTAGGAAAAACGTGCCCAACTCTCATTATGTCACTTTTACAAGCACAGAATAAAAAGTAACACAAGTATGCGTGGCTTAGAAAACTGGGGCTAGCCTTAATTGTAAGAGAATTCTGATGACATGAAAAATGCCTTCATAGGTAGATACACGCGGGCCGTCCGGAAAGTATCCAGCCACTGTTAATCTAACGAGAGCGGGTCCACGGCTGGCTACTCTCCGGACAGCCCGCCTGCGCCTGCACGCATCTACGCAGAAGCTGTGTATTAGTTTGCGCCTTCCTGGGTGAAACAGAAAAAGTCTAGTCAAAGTCAGCCGAGAGAGCCAGGGCATCTGAGGGAGAAGCGTCCTGACACCCACCTGGTTGTCCGAGGTGCTGTTCTCGTTGCCCATGGTGACTCAGTGCCCAGCGTCCCTCAGAGTGGTACCAGAGGCGACTGGAAGGAATGAAAGGATACAAACATCTGTAAAACGGAAGGGCTGAGGCTCTGTCTGTCTGCTCATCTCCCCAAACTCAAAAGCCGGATGATGGGAAATGTTTATCTCTGCAGTCGCATCATGGAAAATTACTTTTGAAGGGTTTTCTTTTGCGCTATGCCACCCAGACTTCTTTCTCAATGTGGGTTGGTGTTTTCATTCCCCACCCTAGGGCTGGCAGACATTCCTGACAAAACGGGTTTGTCACGGAGACTCCGAGCGCGTGCCAGCACACACATAGACGTGGATACACACGAAGGGAGCGACAAAAGGGGCCCCTCTGCCAAGGAGCCTGGGGAACGCCGCTTGTTGGAGCATTTTCTGTTTCTAATTGTGTTCAGTTTGGAAATTCAAGAGTGTGGTTGGTTTCCCGCTGTTGGTGACAGCGGAGCTCGGTGTCACACATTGGGAGGCGTGAAATCCACCGCTCTTCAACAACATATGGTTTTTATGTTTTCTACTCTACACACTTGTTCCATCAAATCAGTTTCACTTCTGCACATATTTCCATGAAGGCAGAATGGTTTCCTTGCCGAGGAAAATGGGTAGCTGGGGCCAGGCGAGGCATAAACCCTGTACGGCAGCATGCCACTGAGTCGACTGGAATCACTTCCTGGGGCTGACTTAGTGACATTGTTTATTAGCGATCATCTTAATTAGGACGCTTCCCACACAGTTCACGGAGAAGCCCAGCACAGTCACTGGCATGATCCAACTGAGCTCCGTGAGATCCTATTGCACACGCAGGGCTAGAGGTATTTTTACTTTTTCTATATGGAGAAACTAAGTTACAGAAAACTTTTAAAATCATAGAGTTTCAGAGCTGGAGCCATAGAGATTAGCGATCTAATCCAGGGGGGAAACTGAGGCTGGAGAAGCTAAGGAGCTTGCCAAAGACCCAGTCTAGGGAGGCCCAAAGTTGGAAATAGACCTCAGCCTCCTGCCTTCTAACTCAAGATTTCTTTTACGGAAACGCAGTTTTCATCATTTTATTTTCTCAGAAAACCTAAAATTCACCCATTGATTTGCTTATTCATTCAACCAGCATTGACTGAGTAGCCGCCATGTGCTATGTGCACTGAAGAATCACTGGAAATAAAACATAAGTATTTTGAACAGGCCCAGTTAAAATGTCTCCAAACTGAGAAAATTGGGGGTGACGTCCCCCCAGCACTCAATTCTTTCATTCTTAACTCTTTAATCAAAAGGATACGTATGATTCCTTAATCCTTTTGTGCCTTTCGCTGTGGACACACACACACACACAATCACATGCTCATTCACAGAATGTAAACATCTTCATGTATTTAAAATTGATTACTTCAGTTTATTTTCATGTTCATTTGGAAGATGATTCCTCATTAGAAAATAATGTTGAAAGTTAGAATCATTATGCCCTTAAGAATTATTAAATTCCTGTGTCTTCCAGATTGAACCATATGACATTGGAATTTCATATGGTTTAATCATGTAGTATTAATTTGTGACACTCACTCACCATATTAAATTCAATAACTTTATTAAAAAACCAGGGCATCTGAATTAGCTTTTTAAACAGACAAATAGGCTAAAGAGAATGGCAAAACTCCTGGTGAAGTGTAAATTTTAAATCCCCCAAGGGAAGGCCTGGCTGTGTCTGGAATCTTCTCCTGGGGAGCTCTGCCCCTACCACCCTCTCGGCGTCCCCAAGGCCAGAAGGCACAACTGTGCCTTCTACTTACGTGCAGAGATGTCTGGACTTGGAGGCTGCGGCCCATGGAAAGTCTGCTTTTCAGTGATTGGACTTTCTCCTCCTCCACTCAGAATTGGGTGAGGTCTAAGCAGACGCCCTGACCCACCTCAGCCAGTAGGGCAGACAGCCTGTCTCCACCCTCGCGCTGCTGCAAACGAGCTGTGCTGCATACCTGGGTAGTGGCCGTGCAGGGACATGCAGGGCCACTGCGATTAGACAAGCGTCCCTGTCCACGGGGCATCAGCGGTTCCCAGCCCATCACTTCCAGGGCCTTTCACACAGGGATTTTCCCTGCCAGTTCATCAGCAGGGCTCCTTTCAGAAGAGGCTTAACCCAACCAAAACGGCCCCTGTGATCGGATTGGCCGCACGTAACAGCACAGGCCTGTCCTGCACAAAGAGCCCTTGCCAGGAACCACTCGTGTGCCCTTTATGCATTAGGGCCGGGAACAAACCTTTCTTTCTAGGAAGGAGCCAGACGCTCACAGGGCTTCTTTTAGCACCTGGGGAAATTCCGCCATAAATAACGTGGAAAGACAAAAACTTGTGGAAATACGATGACGTGGCAATCTGGCACCTGTTTATGGAGTGTGCAGAGTGTACTTAGCCAGGCGTGGCTTGAGTTTCGACAAGTGAAGTCATAAAAAGCAGCAGGGCCTGCCCCAATCGCGCACAGGCAGGGAGGAGGAGGCCTTGGGGACTTGGGTAAGACCAAGGGCTCCCACCCAGAGATCCTCCTGCCCAGTGGCCTCCCACCCCCCCAGAATTCCTCCTGTTATTAATATTACCAGTCAGCTATCCTTTGCACAAATGCAGCCAGTTCCTTTTTTTGGTGGTGCACAGCCGGCCATTCAAATGAAAGCCTCTACAGAATCTCCTTACCCCTGCCACGAGGTACCACCACCCCAGGGCAACCAACCAGCACTGATTCCATAGAAGGCTTCCTCGTGACAAGGTATCTTGCCCAGCTCAGAGGAACATTAGGAGCTCCTTGGAGGTGTTTAAGAAGGCCAAGTAAGGAGAGGGAGCCCGGTGCCCCACCTCTGTTTCAACAGAGCAGAAGTGTGTATGTTTCAACAGATGAACAGATAAACACAATGTGCCCCATCCATACAATAGAATATTATTCAGACATAAAAAAGAAGCCAGGCACAGTGGCATGTAGCTGTAATCCCAGCTACTCAGGAGGCTGAGGTAGGGCGACTGCTTAAGGCTAGGAGTTCATGACCAGCCTGGGCAACATAGCAAGACCCCATATTTTAAAAATTTAAAAAATTAGCTGGGGGTACTGGCATGCCCCTGTAGTCCCAGCTACCCAGGAGGCTGAGGCAGAGGGATAGCTTGCCCAGGAATCCAAGGCTGTGGTGAGCTATGATTGTGCCACTGCACTCCAGCCTGGATAACACAGCAAGACTACATCTCTTTAAAAAAAAAAAAAAAAAAAAGAAATGGAGTACTGATACATGCTCCGACTCAGATGAACCCCAAAAGCGTTATGCTCAGTGAAGGAAGCCAGATTTAAAAGGTGTGATTCCATTCCTATGAAGTATGCAGAAGTAGGCAAGTCCATAGAGACAGAAAGCAGATCGGTGGCTCAGTGGCTGGGGGAAGGGGAGGCAACTGCTTCATGGGTGCTGGGTTTTATTTTAGGGTGATGAAAATATTTTGGAACTAGACAGAGGTGGTGGTTTCAGAGCATTGTGCTATACTAATGCCACTGAATTGCTCACTTTAAAATAGTTAATTTTATGTTATGTAAATTTCACCTTGATTTTTCAAAATGTGTTTGTTTCACTTCTTGGAGTTCTGCATAAGACATAATTTGAAAAAAGAATTCCATTACTAGGGAAAAAGAAGTTTGAAAACCATTTCTTTTGCATTTATTGACACTGGGTTTCTGTACAGATTGGAGGGATGAGAAACAAGAATGTTTGCCTTCCCCCAAGCCCCTAAAATCACAGGGGGGGGTTTTCCAGGGAAGGTAATCTTATTAAGCAAAATATCTTGCATGAGCCAGTTAGGAAAGGAGGCAAGTCCTCAACAGGCAGGCAAAGCATGGAAAAGCCTGGCGAAGGTAAGAGGAAGAACTGGGGGGCTCACTCCTGAGGCGGGGGCGGGAGGGAGAGAGGAGGGCCCAGCAAAACAGCAGAGGCACAGAGGACTCTGCAGCCTGGGAGTGGGCGCTATTCCGTTTTCAGCTGTGTGCGTTTCTGTGATGTGTGTTCCCTCCACAGACCACCCTCTCAGTCAACTCTGTGGCCCACACAAAAGCCTCGAGTGAGTGGGGTTCGTGTGAGAGTGTGAACGCAGGGAGAGGATCAGCTCTGAGCAGGGAAGACAGAGCCTGCCTCAGTCGGCTCGGGTCGCTGTAACAGATGGGGCGGCTTAAACAACAGACATTTAGGGTCCTACATTTCTGGGGGCTGGAAGTCCGAGATCAAGGTGCCAGCAGAGTTAGTGTCTTCCAAGGCCTCTGTCTTTGGCTTGTGGATGGCCGTCTTCTCCCTGTGCCTCATGTGGTCTCCCCTCTGTACCCACCTGTGTTCTGATCTCTTCTTATAACGTCACCAATCATATGGATTAGGGCCCATCCACATAACCGTACTCGACACGGAAGGTATTGCTTATGTGAGGCTGTGAGTGTGGGAACCATCATTCCACATATGTCTGCTCTAAATAAGGCAGCAAAGCGGCCTCCTCTTGCCTTCCCTCCCACACTCTGGCTTCAAAATCTCCTCGGTTCCACTAAGAGTTCCCTGCGAGGGCATCTTCCTCTATGGATTCAACTCAATCCAGAGACTGACCACCTTCAAAATCTGATTTATTGACATGCTGAGGGAATATTTGTCCCTCAGGGAAAGACTCACATTAACCCAACTCATAGGCTGTACATAAGAGGCTGTTTGTAGAAAACCAGGATAGCCAATGTGTTGGCATGGAATAAGAAACCTGGCTATCAAGCAGACCTGGACAGTCCAGTGGCCAGAGTTGCATTTTCTTCCCAAGACACGATAGATGGTAACTCACTGGATCGGGAGGAGGCTCAGCGAGTGGAGAATCTGGGATGGCGTGTCAGCTGGTGGTATAAGTTGGCTCTCAGCTAAGGCGCCTGTAGTTACCACCCCGGCAGGAATGCAACCCCAGTCATGTCTCTCGAGTGCAAACAACTGAAATTACTCTGGCGAACTCAAACAGAAAAGGAATTTCTGGGGGAGAAGTTGGGTAGCTCACATTGTTGACGGAAGCCTAGAGAACCAGGCCCAGATTAGGCCGACACTGACTGTGGTCAGGCAGCTGGAACCACTGCCAAGGTTGTGCCAAGGATGGACCTGACTAGGGGACCACCACTGCTGCCTCAGTGGTGCTGTTGGCATCACTGTTGCTGCCACCATTGGCCTCTGGGCACAGCTGCTAGTACCAGCACAACCGTGGCTCCTGGACACTGGGCATCACCTCTGACACCTGTCCCACCAACACTGTCTGGCCACCATTGGGCACCAGAGGCTGCCACCGCCAATGAGAAAGAGGGCGATTAAATACACAGATTTTTCTGCGTCCATCCCAGGAGCTAGGGCTCTGTCTCTTGCAATGATGCATTGACCAGGCTCAAGGGTAGGATCCAGGCTGGCACTGGACAACCTGGAGTGCTCACATGCCTCAGCCAGGACCCCCATGCCCTGAACAGTTCTTGGACAAGACCCCCAACATCGATCTCTGTAACTTACTACATGAAAACAGGAAGCTGACCAGCTGCCTTCCTCTAAACCAGATGTCTTGCAACTGGCCGGCTTTCCATCCCTCCCGCAGATGGCGAAACACATGTGTACATGGGTTAACTTGTTTATTTCTGACGACAGCCTCACTTTGGAGGCAGTATCGGGTGGTGATTCTGAACTAGACCTCGAGGCCAGAGTGCTACAACATGAATACCAACTCAATCACTTGCTTGGTGTGTAAACTCTGGCAAATTATTTAACTTCTCTGTGCTCAGTTTTGTCATCTCTAAAACAGGAGTCATAATAATGCCGACTTCACATGGCTAGGGTGAGTTAATTTCTACAAAGCTCCTGGAAGAGATTAAGTACTAGATAAACTGTTGACTATCATATTGTTATTGACAGTGGGTCTCTTTAAAGCCTCCAATAGGCAAATGCCTCAGTAAAATAAAGCTTATATTGCCTTCTCTTTATCCCTACAATAAAATCATGAAGTCAGATGCTACTAATTAGAAATAGATTGCATAAAAGCACAGCAAACTGATTTGTGCACTAGCAGAAACAAATGTTTGACTAAAAAAATTTATAACACAGGCCCAAAGAGAAGAAAGTAAATGGTCAAAAGAGAACTTCTGACTCACCCATTTAAGTTGAAACACGTGCTGGGCTGGTGACACATCGTTCCAACCCAGTCCCTCTGAGTAGCTAATGCTGAGTGTCAGATGTTAACTTAGTCACTCTGTGTCCTTGGGGGAACGAAACTATGCTTCTTTATAAATGATCCACAATTTAAGCTTTTAATTAATTCAAGGTGGCTTGCCACGAATAAGAATGAATCCACAAAGATTTATTCTACCCACTTGTCCAATGGACAGTGTCTAAATAGGCAGGTAAAATGGAACACTTCCTTCAACTTAATCTTAAATTAATCTGAATCTTAATTTTAAGATTAAAACATTATATTCATTTATTTCTTGTTTGAAAAGACAGTTATTTGAGGAAAACATTATTTTCCAACTGGTGTCGTATCATCAAAGCCACAAAAGACCCTGAATACAAGTCAGGACAGTTTTTGATTTATTCATTCACTTATCAGTGTATTCCACAAATACTGAGCTCTTTTTATGAGGCAAGCACTGTTAGGTGATCATGTTCTGTTTAATACTTACAGCAGGCTGGGCGCGGCAGCTCATGCCTGTAATCCTAGCACTCTGGGAGGCCGAGGCGGGTGGATCGCTCA
>VBSM01003143.1:482463-496136 GCA_008086735.1 Cheirogaleus medius
TGGCCAGAGGCCAGCAGCGTCTGGGAGAGGAAGGACGGAGACCCTGCACTCGATGCGCAATGTGATGCTACTGCCGGGGGAAGACTGTGGTAAAGAGTTCAGAGATAATCTCTGGTCTTTATCTGCTGTTCATTTGCTACTGAAATGGGGCATGGGTTTTCTAACTGCTGGCAGCCAAAGCTGGTTAGGAAGGTCCCAGCTTATGGGACCCCCCTCCTTGATCAGGGACCAGGAGGTCCGGGTTTGGGCTTGGTGACTAAACACTGGGGCTGAGGCAGCCCAGCAGGGCTGGGAGCCAGAACTATGGCTAAGAAGAGCCAGGAGCATCACTGGGCACATGGGCCTGGGGGCAGGACTGAAAGAAGAGAGGAGACGGACACCTGAGAACCAGCACAGCAGCTGGGCCGCGCAGAAGCCGCCCGCAGGCGGATCAGGCGGAGGACGGCGCTGGGAACTCAGATGGTGACATCTAGGCCAGGCTGATGTCCCATTTGACATGCTCTTGGCGAATCGGGGAGGTGCAGGGAGCTGGGGAATCAGAGTCAGGATCACGCAGGTCTCGTTTCATCGATGATAAGACAGAGCCTCAGAGAGGTTTTGCAATTTCCCCGATGTCTTCACCCCGCAGTGCTCTGTGAGAACGCCCTATTAGGATTTGTTGATATATTAGATAATCACATCAAGTTTTCTGTTAGAGTGTTTGTTCTCTATTGAAAAAATTCTCTTTCTTTGAATGTGATGGAAATGCATCTGTTTTACAAGATTAACAAATTCTGATTTGTCTCCTGCATAGAATAATTTAGACTGTTAGTGCTGGAAGAAACTTGAAGATTATCTTCTTGAAAACCTCCTTTTACAGATAAGGAAGCTGAGGCCAAGAAGGTGGAAATGATTTGCCCACTGTCACAGACGTCTGCTGGCTCCCACAGGCCGCCTCATCCCCACCTGCTCCGGAGCTGCTTGTGTGGACCAGCCCGGCAAGCTCAGTTCAGAACCACGTCCCCTGCCGAGGCATCGTCCCCCCGCCCCAGAGGCCTCCAGCAGTCGGGTCCTGCGTCAGTGGAGGACGTGGTCCAGGTTATGTCTGCTCATCAGTGGTGAGCTCAGGTTCACCTGACCCAGCAGCTCCTTTGGCTGCTTGACAAACCAGCGACGCAAGCCAGCTGCTATTTGCATTTGCGCAGATGGCCCAGTCCTCATCCCAGGGGTGACGGGAGACCTCGGCTTCTTTCTCCAGTGGCTGAACTCAGCGCTCTAACTCCCTACCTTGCACAGCTGAGCACGGAGCTACTTATAGCTCCATTATCATGTTCCTGTTTTAATACAAACAAACAGCCGTAGCCCAGGAAAGAGATTTATCAAGAGAGGTTGCTTGCTGTCTGCTCTGGAGAAGGACCTTCACAGCACCAAGGACTAGGCTGCTCTGCGGGGCCTGAGTGAAATGACTCCTCCCTCACACCCTCCCTTTAGGCCCTGTCCTCTTCTTTTTCTCCACCTCGGAGGCCACCTAGAAATTTTGATGTGAGAAGTCCAATCATGTGAGAAAAAACGTAAAGATCTCCTGCTCTCATGACGCAGTGATCAGAAACAAGACGGCCATCTCCACCCCGTGCTGGCGAGAGGCTGGGTCGATTATTGTGTCATCGCTCCTCAGCTCCAAACACCCCTCGTCCGGATGCAGGGGGACTCTGCAAACCCATTTCTGCTTTGCCAACTGCTCCTCGTGAGGCTCTGCAAGGAGGGGGCAAAGGCCAGAGGAGGGAGAGGGGTGGAGACCACTCCTTCCCGCCTGTTTCCTGTTTCCATGAGCAGCGCCCCAGACCACTGCTTCGCTCCAGCGGCAGCAGTTCCCTCCCTCGGCAGCAGTGGATCCCAGTTTGCAGTTGTACGGATTCCTGCAGAGCTAGCCATGTCATGTTCCCTCAGAGACGCCAGCCCTGGCCAGCTGGAGCTCTTTCCACAGAGCTTCAAAGTTCCCTTTGGTGGGGCTCCTCCTCCAAGCTTCTAAATTTTAATAATTCCAACTTCTTCTCTTTGCTGTTCCAGGCTTAAGGATGATAGCTGCTCCCTGCGGTTGCTGCCTTCCAGGATACCTTAGAGTTTGCTCTGTGCCGTTGCACTTACCTAGATAACAGTTCTTCATCTCGAATCGTCTCTGCTAAAATAACTGGGAGGTTTCTGTCTCCTGATTCAGCCCTGACTGATACACTGGTAGAGCTGGGCTCCAAGCCCCAGTCTTCTTCCTCATGGTTCAGGTCTCTTTGCACTTTGACTCAATAAATATTTGTTCAGTTAAAGGAATGAGTGGAGGAGATCTCACTCCATTCATCAGTTCTAACTTAATGGAAGGGACTTTAACTATGGCTCTAGCACGGGGCTTCCCAACCTTTGAACATGTTGGCACACACAGTAATGATCACATTTATATAGGCCTTGACTTGGGGAAATGCACAAGGTTGCTTGAGGTCTCATCCCTTGTCCAGGCCCCACCTGGCCACAGTAAGGGGTGAGAGGACTGACATTTAGGCATACCCATCATTTGTGTGCAGACCAGCAGCCACTGACCTACTGTGTGTGGACAAGTGTTGACCTAATCAAATGCCCTCATTTTACAGACGATGAACCTAACACGTAGAGAGTTTAGGTAACTTGCCAAAGGTCAAAGAGTTCCAGCATCTCAGTGCTTCATCCTGCCGCAGGCTAGCCCAGGTTACTCACTAGACCAGCACTAGAATTCCTCTCGGGAAGAAGAATTATTTGGGAAAGGAACTTGATGTGATCTGTGTAGGTGTCGAGTCTTGGCGGAGCCAAAGCTCAGTAAGACGAGATGGTTACGTTGCTCCCCATGTGAAAATGAGAGTAATTGAGGTGTTGTTCCTGAGGCGGAATGGCAGAGGACAGGACATCGGGCAGAGAAAGGAAGGGAGAAGGATGAATCTGGGAGTTTGGGTGAGAAAGAAAATAACTGGGTGAAGGGCCAGTGGGACGTCTCCTGAAATGAGTAACTATGGACATTTGAATACCAGGAATGCCTGATGTCATTTTGAAGTTGTTTACTTTCATTGCAGTGCAAAGCCCTCCTCTCTCTTCCCCCAGAATCTTCAGTAATGTGTGCTGCAGTCAGGAATGCCTGGTGAGCGTTTGCTTTGCTTTGTTTTGTTTTTGGCAGAGGCTTGAGGGG
Organism: Cheirogaleus medius; assembly: GCA_008086735.1. Lineage (NCBI taxonomy): Eukaryota > Metazoa > Chordata > Mammalia > Primates > Cheirogaleidae > Cheirogaleus > Cheirogaleus medius. Next base: position 485,645 of record VBSM01003143.1, read on the forward strand.
TAGCACTTGGGGAAGGGGCTGAGCCTTATCCGCAACATGTCAGTGCATATGGAACAGAGAATGCATAAAGAAGTAGGAGCCTGAGAGTCCACAAAAATCTTGGCAATTCACGAAAGTCTTGGCGTGGACTTGGGAGATCCAGTAAGCATGGACTTGAGCTTGAGTCTGAAAGGGGCAGGGAGACCCTGGCTGACACCTGGGTAAACTTAAAACCCACAAAACCAAAGTTGGGATCGTATGCTCTTTTTGAAGCTTGCTTCCCCTCCCCCACCATATAACAGTAACATGTCAAGAACACTTCCCCATTTCTACAACATCATATTTAATACCTGCAGTGGACACTAGGCTGTTTCCAAGTTTTAGCTGTTTAAAAACACACACCTTATATTTTATAGTTTGTCTCTGCCTGGGATGGTTAAGGTCGTTGCGGAGTGAAATGGGTGGAGGTCGGGTTCACCTGCCCTTGGTTCAATCAAGCAGGAAGGTATTTAAACCAGAGAATTGTGAATGGAGGATAGACTTAAGGGCCAGCTCAGCTGGGCAGGGTCAGGACAGAGCAAGCAATGAGGCGGCACAAGCAGTTGGGGCGTGGAACAGAGGGCAGGGTGGACAGGGACACAGTGTGGCTGGTGGAGGTAGGAAGGGCTGCAGCCAAAACAAAGACAGAGGATAGCTCTGCAGACCTGTGCTGCCTTTTAATGGGGAGACCAGGGTAATTATGTCCTAGGCTACTTGGGATAGTCTTAAAAGGTCTGGCTCATCAGCTGGAATGTGGTTCTTTGGGGACAGTGGCCAGGTAGCTTTGGGAAGTGTTACTTTCCAAGTTATGAACCTCTAAACCAGGACCTGGGATAATCATGCAATTTATGGGTCTGCTTGAATATTTCTGGTGATGGGAAGCTCACTACTTCCTGAGGCGTCCCATTTGGAGAGAGGATCTGGGTCGCTGGAAAGTATTTCTATTGCTCCCCAATCTAGATCCCACCCACAATTCTGTGATGTATTCCCCCAGGGCCCTGAACAATGATGACATCACCAGGCATGGGCTGGGCAATGGCCAGTCTAGTTGACTTTATGGACCATTGTCTCAGGTGGGGCCACAGGCCTTTACCCAAGGGCCACCCTAAATTTGCCTCGTTCTGAGACGACACTGAATCAGCATGTTCCCTCATTTTCACGGCTGGTTAGTGGTAGCTGACAGCCAGCCAGCCTACAGCTGACCACAGACACATGGGGATCCCAGCTCACACCAATAGAACCACCCAGAGGAGCAGCTGAGCCCAGCTCAAATTGCCAACCCACACAATCAAAAGCTAAATAAATGGCTCTTGTTTTAAACCACCAAGTTTTGGGTGGTTTGTTACATAGCAAAAGCTAACCGACACGATTCCCCCAGAGGCTCCATCTAGCTTTCCTTCACACCGGCCTGCACCCAACTCCGGCTGGCCGCCGTGAGCATCTGAGCACCGGGTCACCAAGGGTGCCACGTGAGGGAGGATTTAGGGATGGGCCCAATCCCTCTCCACTGTAGAATGACCGTTTACAAGCACGGCCCCTTGGCTGGTGCCACCAGTGTCATCTTGACCCACACCTGACTGTCACTGGCCTCAGAGAGCGCCCTCCTCCCTGGGGATGAGGACCTGAGCGTCCCACTCTGGTACAGCAAATGGAAACAGGACGAGCATATTAATATGCAGTGAAAGGTCCCCTCTGCTAAAAAAGATACTTGATGACACATTCGAATATAAGGTTGGCCTTCACCACAATTTCCATGCCGTCTATCTCTGCAGGCGAGATTAGCAAAGACCATACTTCTTATGAAAACAAGCTGTTGTAACCCACAAAAACTCAGACATCAGTTTGAATCCCAAAGCTGAACTGTGCTGTCATTTTTGGAAATCAAATACAGTGTCAGCATAATGGAGAACCCTGGGTTCAGGGGAGCGGGGAGGGAGGATGGAGTAGGGCTGGGGAGGCTGTTTCAGTGCAAACAGCACGAGAGAGATCTTGAGAGAAGGGATGGTGTCATGCCGGCTACATCACAGCCGAAGAGATTACTACGATGAGACGCGTGTTAGAGCAGAACTAAGGAACAGAGCTGCCTTCCACATGACATCACAGGACTTTGCAAATGCAGTTATTAGACCTTAGAGTTTTAGCTAACATTAGGCAATTTTATTATTTATTCATAAATAGAAAATAGCTTTTTAAAACTCTTGTTCCACAGACAAGCTTACTGTAAATTTATCCTTAAAAAGTTGAGGACAATAATAATGATTATATAATTTAAATGTCCTTATTATATAGAACTTTGTTAGGTGCCATTTGACCAGCCTATACTTCTCCCCAGCGAGAGCAAGAACGTCTTAATCATCTTTGCCTGTTTTTAAAGTAGCTTTTGGGATAGCTGAAAATGACAGAGGCATCCTAGCCGCCTGGCTCCCAGTATTTCACCCCACAGTGATACAAAACAATGAGAAGAGACAAGCAGACATGCAAAAGGCAGGCCTTCTATAACTTGGAGACAGGGAATAAAAACAGAGAATTTTGGCCTGGTGCGGTGGCTCATTCCTGTAATCCTAGCACTTTGGGAGGCTGAAGCAGGAGGACCAGCCTGAGCAAGAGTGAGAGTCTGTCTCTACAAAAAAATAGAAAAATCAGCTGGCCGTGGTGGAGTGCCCCTGTAGTCCCAGCTACTCAGTAGGGTAAGCAGGAGGATCGCTTGAGCCCAGGAGTTCCAGGCTGCAGTGAGCTATGATGACGCCATGGCACTCTAGCCTGGGCAACAAAGTGAGACCCAGTCTCAAGAAAACAAACAAAAAAACACAGAGAAGTTTAAGCACTCTTCATAACAATTGTGAATAAAAAGAGAAAAGTCAGAAATCCCAGATTTTTCTCATGCCCCCATCCCCGCCCTACAGCAGCGATGGCAGAGAACAAAGAAAGGCAGGCCCAGCGCCCCAGAAACACTGAGCCAGTGAAAGGAGCCTAAGTCGGCCTAGAATTATTGTCAGATGATAAGTTGACCCCAAATAAGAAAATTCTTTAAAAACCACCCTGAACAGGTCACAGCCAGGAAAAAGATTCGAAGCACAGGGAATTTAAAGGGACAGGCACAATATAAAGGGCAGCCTTCACCATGCCCAGCTTCTGGGGGAGGAGGAGAAAGGCAAAGATTGCAGCAAGAGAGCGCCTGTGGCAACGGGGTGTTTGTCTCAGTCCATTGTCTGTTGCTACAGCAGAATTCCACAGGCTGGACAACTTAGAATAAAAAGAAATTTATTTCTTGCAGTTCTGGAGGCTGAGCAGTCCAAGGTCAAGGGGCCACACCTGGTGAGGGCCTCCTTGCTGGGGGGACTCTCTGCAGGGCCCCGAGGTGGCTCCAGGCATCACATGCTGAGGGGGCTGCAGCATGCCAACTGGCTTTTACACCAGACCCACTTTCTCGGTAACTAACCCCATGATGACTCATCAATCCATTGATCCATGAGTGGATTAATCCTTTCATGAGAACAGAGCCCTCCTGGCCCACTCACCTCTTAAAGGCCCCACCTTTTAGTACGGTTACATTGGGGATTAAGTTTCAGCATTACTTTTGGAAGGCACAAACATTCAAACCATAGCACTGTTGAGTGGAGAAAAGAAGGAAAAAGAGAAAATTTAGAGTCCTACAAGAAGAAAAGAGAACCACAAAATCAGAAACTCTCCTGCACTCTACCACAAAAAACACGGCCTCTGCACAGACAGAAGAGGTTATTGCTAAACTACAAATCCTGGAAAACATTTCGATGCTAGAAAAATGGGCAAAAGGAAGGTCAATCCATACAGAGCTATTGAAAAAAACCCACGAGACAATATTTCACACATAGAACCTGATGGAAATCTTCCTCATTAAGAGCAGCTATGAGGCAGAGCAAAATTGTAAGTCAGCACTGCAAACACAATTAAATATTCTCACATAAGCATGTGAGCATATGTAAAATGCTTTGAATCAGAAACTCAAAAATGCAAATAAAAATGGACAAAAATCAGGGAGAAGACTGCCAATTGAACTAAGGAAAGAAATATAGGAAAAAGACAAAATTATCTCAGAAATCAATAAATTACAAGGCACCTGGGGGAAAATAGCTTCAGATAAAAATTCAATAAAAGGCCTTGAAGAAAATCAAGAAGGCAATGAAGAGGATGAGAAATGACATAAAGAAATAAAAAGAGTCGGAGAGAAAGTAAGAAAATAAAAGACAGGCAAAGAAAGGTAATAGCATGTCTGAAATAAAAACAAAACAATGGAACAGAGAAAATATTTAAAACTTTGATCCAAGAAAACTTTCCAGAAACAGAAAAATACCTGAATTTACATATTGAAAGGACTCACTGGATACCTGGGAAAATTAACCCAGAACAATCAATTCCAAGACATATTCTAGTAAACCATTAGATTTCAAAGATGAAAGATAACCGACAAAACCAAAAGAATTATTAATAGACAGACATCCCATTGGTTGAAAGCCAATACATAAGGCAAGATAACAAGGGAACAGTATTAAAAAACAAAACAAAACTCAGTGAACTAAAGTGTGAACCAAGAACACCAGCCAAGGTTTTCTTCATATTTCAAGGCTAGAGAAAAACAATTTTCAACATACAATAACTTACTGAATTCTGCACCCAAAGCCCTTGCTGAGCAATCTCCTAGATGATATGCTGGGAGAACTAGTAAAAGGACCAAGGGTGAGAATTTTAAAATGTGTAAATGTACATCTAAGACTAAAACGAGGGGAAGGGGCGAGGATGGAAGGCCAATGCACAAACATGATTTGGTTTAACAAAGTAGAAATAATTCACCTTAAACATTGGAAGGAGAGAGAGAGGGAGGAAATTAGAATAAGCTGTATAGGCAATAGATGGGTGTTAAAGGATAATGGGCAGAAAATACCCTGATAAACCAGACAGTGAAAGATTAAATAAGATAACAGGGGACTAAACACATTTTAAAAAGGCAAAAGAACAAAACCACTAGAACAAAAATAGAAACCTTATTAAAAGAGAAAGAAACATAGCAAATACAACAAAACACACATAATTATAAAATGTCGTGCAAGAGTAGAAACCAACATGTTAGTCACATCGGTAAATGTGAATGGGCTTAAATCACCTTCTAAAAGGAATTTTTCAATTTGGCTCAAAAAACAAGACCTAACTATATGCTATGTACAAAAGATATACCTAAAACAAACTGATTCAGGAAGGCTAAAAAATAAAGAGAGGGATAAAGATATACCAGGCAAATAGAAACTAAAAGAAAGCTGAGGCAGTGGTCCTGATATCGGACAAAGTAGAATTCAAGTCCAAAAACATTGCCCATGGCAAAGAAGGAAGCTTTTTTATGCTAAAAGCAAAAATTTGCAATCAATATATAGCACCCAGTAATGTATATCTACCAATAGAGCAACGATGTTTATGAAGCAAAAACTAAAGAAAATGCAAGGAGAAATAGAAACACACCAATAGGTGTGGTGATGCGCTTCTGTAGTCCCAGCTACTCAGGAGGCTGAGGTGGGAGGATCTCCTTGAGCCCTGCAATTCGAGACCAGCCTGGGCAATACAGCAAGACCTCATCTCTAAGAAAAAGAACCCCTATAACTGTGACAAAAATAATTTACGGGGAAAGACAGGTGTAATTGTAGAAGAGATAGGAAATTTCTGGAGGATACATATGGTAAAGGATATAGGAGAAATATGGACACTCTGGAGGGAAAAATGGAAAAATGCCTTGAGAGATATATCAACCGAAAGGAATTTATGGATCTTGCTTAGATCCTGATTCAAATAAATCAACTGTTTTTTTTAAAAAAAATGAGACAATCATAAATATTTGAACACTGACAAGATTAAGGAATTATTGTTTATTTTTTTAGGTATGATAAGGGTACTGTGGTTGTACCCATACAAAGTAGCCCTTGTCTTTTAGAGATACATCCGTAAATATTACTGATTGAATGATGGAATTATTTGCTTTACAACAATCCAGCAGTGGGGAGAGGAAGGCAGATGTTAGTGGAAAGTGGAATAATAAATAAGATAAGATTGGCCAAAAGTAGGTAATTGTTGAAACCAGTAATGGGTGCAGGAGGATGCTTATAATATTCTCTCTACCTTTGTGTACACTTGAAAAGTCCATAATAAAATATTAAGAAAGAAAAGGAGAGAAGGTGGGAGGGAGGAAAAGAAATCCTTCCTCACTCCTTTGTGACTGGGGCCCATTGCTGGCTGAGCCAATTTCTGGCCTGTCAACGGTGGGCTTTGGAATTAGATCATCTCTCCCTAAGCAGGCATCAATCAATCTGCCAGTAATTTAGCCTACCAAAGTAAGCTCGTTTTGATCTGCATTTTCCAAACGGCATTTCCCTGTTGCATTTCAGACGTGGGACGCAGTGCCTCCAGCGGACCTCTAAGTCTCACTGTTGTTCGTGGGTCCTGGCTTAGCCCTTCTCCCTCATCCATGCTGGGTTGGTCCCGTGCACCACGTGTCTGACCACTACTCCTGGCTCCTAGAACTTGGGCTTGAGGACCGATCTCTCCACGTACGAACACATCTCTTAAAGGACAACTTCCTAAATTCCATGCTACTCAGATCTGCCCATCTGACCAAAGCTCTGGAACTAAAGACTGATTGCCTGTGGGCGTTGTTTCTTCTCTCTCTAGCTGCTTCTCCAAGGCTGGCATCTGCTTGTGTGGAGGGCCATTTCCCACACCTGTTGACCAACATACGTCACCCTGAGTCTCTCTGTTTACACTGCGCGAGGAGGAGGCGTTTGCCAAAGCACTGACAGTCCCAGAGCAGTGAGGCAGGCTGGCGTCGGGGCGGGGAGGCACACCCCACAAACGCCGGACAGGGGACCTTCCACCAGGCAGTGCAAACAGTCATGTCACCAAATGCTCTTCAAACAGCTGGAACACATGAGACGGTGATCCTGTGACCGACCCGGATCCCAGGGTTGGTTGTCTCATCTGTTTGCTATGAAATACAAGCAGCGAGATCACTTTGTCAGATTCTAACTTGAACCTCATTACCGGTCCCAGCGGAAGCATGTTCCTAGGAATCGTTTTCTGAATAACCCAAAGTGAATGCAGAACCATGTTTTTCCAGCTCAGAGAGTCATCTACAAAATGATGTCCCCTCAAAATGCAAATCTTGGCCCCACTTAGAAATGACCACTCCAGCTTCCCACACATCCATGCCCTTCAAAGTCCTTTCACATGCAAGTGAGCACAACCAGGAAGAAATACACCTGCCAGCCCTGAGTCCTGCAACTCCAGATTTAATACACAGTAAAGTGCTGGAGGGTAGGGCTTGGATATTTCTCTGGAGCCCCAGAATACTGGGACATAAGCAATTTTTGTCATTCCTGAGCTTTCTGTAAGCAGCTGACTACATTGGGTTAGCTCTCTTTGCTCCAATATCAGCCAGCGTTGCTGGGTTTAACCTCGTCACAGTTCTGGCACGGAGCTCGGCCGAGGCTGTTCCCTGACTTGAGTGTGGAGCAGAATTTCCCCTTTTTAGGTCACAAACTCAGAGTAGTCACTCATCACAGCGCCTCTCCCCGCCGTGTCGATTTTAAACACCTTATTAATAACATTTATGAAACGCTGGCAGGGTGGCAACTATCTTGAGTTGCTTCTGCTATACACGGGCAGGTCACAAGATTGAAACACAGGAACAGACTTGCCCCTGCAGGCTAGGATTATGCAAACACATTGATAGCCACCTCTTCCAAACACAGCTGAAGTAAGGACCCCAGGACTAGGGACACAGTGGATTGTCCGGTGACCCACACAGGGCGCAGACGAGCCCCCAGGGTGCAGCCCTCCTGTGTTGGTTTCTAGGGCAGCATCTAGCTGCAGCCTCACTGCCCCACACCTGAAGTCTCGGTCCCATGCCCTGCGTTTGGGGGTGGGATGGGACCTCCTGTGCTGAGATGGACAAATCTCCCCTGGGCTTGTGGCCTCCTTGGGAATCAGAGCGTTGGACCAGGATCAGCATCACAGTGAGTTTGGTTTCTCACTGGCCAATCTTCCACAAGCTCCTTGACTGCGTTCGCCCTGGCTCTCTCCCTTAGCTGTTAGCCGCTGGGGCTGTCCCCTACCCCAGCACGTCCCTGGCCATTAAGTACACACTCGTGCATGCAGCTAGGAACCCCATCATTGCAACTCAGCTTTCACTTCTCCGCTCCCATGAAACCACACACGTGAGCGGCGGCTTTGGAGGTCTGCCTTTGCTCTCTACTCTGCAAAGGGCTCATCTGTCCCCCCCCACCTCCCTACTGACTACGGGGTCTTGGCCCACCATACCAACCCACCTCCTAAGCCCTGCTAATTGAAACAGGGGTAGATTCTGCCTTAAATTGGGCCAATCAGGTTTTCTGTCTTGATATTTGATCTTGGCCCTGGAAGTTGATCCAGGGGGGCCCTAGTTATCCAGCAATGAGGACTGGAGGCCCTGATTGGTGGCAGAGAAGCCCAGAGCCTGTGCATCCTGCTTGGGGAGGGGCCGGGCCAGGAGCCCTGTAGAGGAGACGGGTCCACCTCCAGACAGAAGGAAGCCCGTGGTTGCTGAGAAGCAGGGTGGGAAGAGTTGCTGCAGCCCAGAGCTATGTCTGCTCAACAAATGCTCCCATTTTGAGTGGGTTTGTTTCTTGCAACCAAATGTTCCCTGATTGAAACCACACTCAAAAATTGCTCATGACCCCAAGACTGTAGCCTTGTCTCAGTTGTCACCGTCTTTCAGCAGCTCTGCAGCACCTGATACTGCCCCCACCTCCCTTCCGGAGCCTCTCTCCACCTGTGACTTTCCTAACAAGTGCTGCAAAATCCTGCTCTCTTCCGCCTTCCCCAGCGCCTCCTCCCACCCTCTCAGCAAAACCATCCATGAGCTTCAGGATTTGGTCTTCTAGCCTGGCCCTCTCCTTGGACATTCCATTGATTTATTCCCACCGCTCCCTCCATTGGGTCTAGGGGGAGGCTTTAAATCTAGAAGGTCAGCCCTGACTGCTCCCTCCTCCCCCAACTGCATTTTTAACTCTACCTCTCCCTCTTTAAATGTAAATCCACATCCCTCCCCTCAGGCCAGCCCCTCTCTTGCCTTTCCCACATTTGGAGGGCCTGGGACCATCACCGGTACTTCTGCTCCTGGGTGGACTGCCTGCTCAGCATCCGTCCCCACCAGACCAGGAGCTCCACGAAGGCACGGATTACGGCAGCGTGGAGTCCAGCCACACCCTCGGTCCCGGGAGCTGGTACATTAAGTACCTGGGGTCACTTCAAAGTGTTTGCTCAATGAAATGAACAAACTGAAGGTTATCTTAGATGTTTCCTTCCACTTCATTCCTCTTGTCTCTCCCTATGCAAGCACTCTCCAAGCCCTCTGCATTCCTTCTTTGCAATGTCTCTTCCACTGTCCCCTTCCTCTCCCTTCCCTCTGCTTTTGCCACTGTATCTACTCATTGCAGCAGCCGCAGAAGCAAGCGGGTCTCCCTGCTCACAGTTAAACCTGACAAGCGGAATTCTGGGAAGATGGCGGCAGCAGAGTTTTTAGGTTTTTACAAGTCCCCTCAGATAGACAGAGCAACTAGATAGAAACCCTAAGACCTATGAATGACGTTTACAACAAAAGTAGGCCTTATTAGGTATCCCTTGAACCTGCCTAGTGTTGGCGTCTGTGCAGGAGGAAGCAACGGCGCACTGTCAGCTAGACCTGAGAACACCAAAATCCCCAGAGAGCCCCCAGGTATTCACAGAAAGGATGGTGGACTGATTTGGGAACAGCAGGTAAAACTGGGAGGAATTTTGCCCCCTATACACACACACACATAAGCAGACACTACACAATAGATTATAAGTTGTGTAAGTGGGATAAACAATGTCCATCTGTGCATTTCTGTTTTATGGAATATAGTATAAAACAGTGTAGGCACACGTTCTCTCTCTCTCTCTCTCTCTCCTGTGTCCTACCAAGTCAAACTCAGAAACACAGCTTTTGTCAAGGTCGACCAGCAGCTTGAGTTGGCAGCTGTGATATGAGAAACACGCCCTAGAAGGCATTTGTGAGAGCCTAGAGGAATACTTATGCAAACATGGCAAGGTCAACACAATCACGAGTTTTAAAATAACTTTTTCCCATAATGTCTTGGCATATTAGGGATTTCTCTCTTAATCGTCATTCTGCAGAATCATAAACACTTGACAATAACAATTTGCAATGGGCAGAACCAGAACCGAGACAGAGGCCAGAAGAAATCCCAGTAACCATCTAGTCCAACCCCTCATTTTATAAATAAAGAAACTAAAGTCTAGATTAATGGGGCCATATTCCACCAACAGTAACCAGTAACGTACTAGAAAGAAAAAGCCGTGCAGTTCATTTGGCTTAAGAGACAATGGGGGGAGGGGGGGATGCAGAGGTGCCTTTATTTTTTTATTTTTTTTTTTTTTT
>VBSM01003143.1:507696-534117 GCA_008086735.1 Cheirogaleus medius
AGTAGAGACGGGTCTTGCTCTTGCTCAGGCTGGTTTCGAACTCCTGAGCTCGAGTGATCGGTCCGCCTCGGCCTCCCAGAGAGCTAGGATTACAGGCGTGAGCCACGACACCCGGCCCCCAGTATACATTTGTTGAATGGGTGAATTAAAGAAGAACCCAGCAAGCCTCTGATAATCCTGTTTCTTTTCTTGTCCCTGTCCCAGAGTCCCCTCCCTTAGCTCCTTGCTGTTGGTCCATCTACAACCCAGAGGAGGGGGCGAGGTCTACAAGTGAGCCAGTTAGGCTTCAGTCAGGGGTGCGTATGTGTGTGTGTGAGAGAGAGAGAAATCTCAGAGCACTGAAGTCCAGACCATGCAGGCTTTAAAAAAATAACCTTAGTTTGAATTAAAGCCTGTGGTAGTGGTAGCAATAGTCTGTCCAATGACATGGGACAGGTCGGGGTATTCCCTGTAGTGGGCACTGGGTCACAGAGCCCTAGGACAATTACCCAGACCATGGCCCCTCCAGGCCCCTAACAGGTCTGTGGGACTAGAAAGGGGGAATCCAGACTGTGGTAAGAGAGAGTCAACAGAATTGCCGATGCTCTCACACCACAATTCCTCACATGCTTTGAGGACCAGAACGTTTATTTCTAGTCATTTCCTAGTCTGGCTAGTGGTTTAAATGTCGTCTCCTTTTACCACTTTGTATGTGCTCTCTAATTTGTGTCTTTCACACCCCTGACCTCGGCCTCCTCACCGTTCTCCGTCTTGGTGTGCCGCATTTGCTGACTCGCACCACAATCCTTCAGGAACCAGGCCTCCCTCTTTCACCTGGTTAAATCCCTCTCCTGCCCTCTTAAGCTCTTTCTTCCCTCCCCAGCCTCAGTCCCCAGTCAGTCTCCTCACTGTCACTCTCGACTCGTCACTGCAATTGGCTCTTTCCCCACACATTCTTTCCCCCTCAGCCACTTTCAGTCTGTAAAGCAAAATTTTAAGGCAAAATGATTCACTCAGTGCGGCCCTAGGAGTTGCTCAGCAAACAGAATTCTAGGTGCTTGTCATTTGTGGATTCGATGGTCTCAGTTTTAACTCTTTAGAGACCTTAAAGCCTCCATGACATGGTATCTGCACCTTTGCCGCAGGCCCAGGGAGATCTAGAATAGGGCCGAGGGGCCGGGCGGGGTGGCTCACGCCTGTAATCCTAGCACTCTGGGAGGCCGAGGTGGGCGGATCCCTCAAGGTCAGGAGTTCGAAACCAGAGCGAGACCCCATCTCTACTAAAAAATAGAAAGAAATTAATTGGCCAACTAAAAGTATATAGAAAAAAAAAAAATTAGCCGGGCATGGTGGCGCATGCCTGTAGTCCCAGCTACTTGGGAGGCTGAGGCAGAAGGATCACTCAAGCCCAGGAGTTTGAGGTTGCTGTGAGCTAGGCTGATGCCATGGCACTCTAGCCCAGGGAACAGAGTGAGACTCTGTCTCAAAAAAAAAAAAAAAAAAAAAAAAAAAAAAAAAAAAAAAATACAATAGGGCCGACGGATGAGTCCACCTGGTGACCAGCATCTGCATCCGCTTTGTTCTCTTACTCCCTGTCACCTCCACAGTGACTCCCTGAAATGATTAAAAACTTCTTTTGAGAAGAAAACTGACGGCTAAGACAAAAACTGAAGTCAGCAGTTCTCCAGCCAAGGCTTTGCTGTTTTTGTGAGGATTATTGAGGAAATGGGTGATTCAAATGAAATGGCCGTGAGGAGCAAGCCAGGCACAGGCACGTCTGTGTTTGAACTTTGCTGTGTTCACCTCTTCTTGGCTTCCTTTAGAATTCTCCTTTGCAGGTGTTCCCAGGCCACTTTTTCACCCTTTCTGTCACCTTCAGGGTCTGATTAAGCCAACCCCCTCATCCCTGCTCTCTTCTCCGGTCGACCCTTCATCCTCGGACTTCTGTCTCTCCCAGGAGCACCCTGCTTTGCCTGCCCCTTCCCTTCTCCTTCTATTTACATCTTTTTCTCTTCTATAGCTTATCTTAACTCCCGTGTTCTCTGTTCAGCCTTTTTTGAGCATCCATCCTCAGGGGTCACTCCCTGCCGCCCACTGGCTGTGCCGCCGGGCGGAGGCGTGAGCTTTCTGGTGGCTGCCCAGCACAGAAACATTCTTTCTGCTGAGCCTCCTTGATGTCTTACCTGTTGCCGTTCCCAAGGCACCAGGCTGAGCGCAGGGCCTTCCACGTAGTGGGCGTGTGGTTTGATGTACACCAGCAGTTTGAGTCAGAGGGAAAAGCGAGTGTTAGGCATGATAAAATTTGTTAAACTGAATTATTAGAGAGATTGTGGTTCAGGAGTAATCAGGTAACAGGAGCGGGGAACCAGAGAGAAAACTGGCTTTTAGGAAGACTGGTTTGCTTTGATTAGAGATTTTGGCGAGTTGGGCAGGGGACCTGGTTTTGGGAGGAGATGGATCAGTTTTCAGCCTATTGAGATTTTTTCATCCTAATGGGAAATCCTAGTAAGGAGATGGAAATTTAGGGGAAATATCTGTGGGTAATGTTTATTTTGTAATGTGTATGTTTTCCTTCTTTTTTGAATAGTGTCCCGAGCAAGAGAAGCAGTCCTAGATGCCCATTTTCTCGTTTTGGCTTCAGATTTGGGCAAAGAGAAAGCAAAGCAGCTGCGCTCCGATCTGAACTCCTTTGATATGTTACGATATGTTGAAACTCTAGTAAGTTCAAAGCTGCAGAATCTTAATAACAATGTTTTATCTGTCATACTTTGTATAATTATCTACTTTGCTTATACCCATATGCAAATGTCACTTCATTTTCCTTTTCCTTTTTTTTTTTTTGTGGTCTCAGATTCTGCCAGAGCGCTCTTCCCAGATCGCACAGATGAAAGCAGGGCTGTGTGGTAGACTGTAGGGTGGGAGCTTCGAGCGGGTTGAACATCTCTTAGAATTCTGTTTTTACACTCTGGGTGCTGTGGTTATTTACCAATGCCCATTTTTCCTCAGTCAGTTCTCAGTGACCCTTGGGACCTTTGTCCTGGGCCAGAGAAAAGCCCACCCTGAGGTGGCAGAGCTCAGCTGGAGATGGGTCAGGCCTGGTGAGGGGACGTGTTTTGGTCTGTCTTTGAGAACATTTCAGAATCATGTGAATCTGATTGGAATTTTGGGTTTTTTTTGGTTTTATTTTGTTTTATTCACCTTTCTTTGCCACTCAACAAGTTTGAATAGTTGTCACTTGAAATTTTGAAACTTTTCCTTGATGGATGTACCAAAAAAAAGAAAAAAAGCATACTGAGACTGACGTTTGTTCTTACTCTGTTGTCTTTTTTTGATTCTACTCTGAGCCATCCTCTGTCCTAGCTCAGACAGATGCACCTTGGTATGAACACTGCATTTCTGACTGGATGTTCATGTTAAATGGTTATAAAAATGATTTCATACCATGATATCTGACCCAGATAAAGTAATTATTTTGTAAAGGCACGGGGCAGAAGATTATTTGCAATTTGTTGCTTTTAAAACCTTAAAATTTTCTTTTTTTAAAAAACTTTTTTATTGTGAAGTATAATACGTTTGGGAAAATGCACACTGAATACACAGCTCGATAAAGTGACCATATAATGAATTATTTTTTAAATTACTTTTATCAAGTTAAACTCCGTACCTTAACATATCAAAATAAATGCTAGAAGTCTTAAAGCATTAAATATAAAACTTTAACAGTTCTCTAGTCTCTGAGTGGGGAAGACCTTCCCATGGATAACATCAAATATAGACACTGTAAGGAAAAGATTAATAGATTTGAACAGACCAAAGTGACTGCAAAGGTGTGCTGGTGGCTCAAGGTGGCCAGAGAATGGAGAGAGCTGACTATGCCACTCTGAGCAGGCTCTTATGGCTTTGCTTTTCTTCAAAGTTTGGTTGCTTTTAATAGAGTTAATCTCCTTGATGGCTTTGTGATTATTGTTTATGTATGATATTACCATTGTAATTTGATAACTTCTAGACATTTTATAGTATAATGTAATAATAGCATATTTTTATAGAAGTAAATTCAATATAATATGTTTTCTGTAATATAGTTTGAGATAAGAGAATTATTCAGCTTCTGCCAACTTTTCCCCAGGAAGGCAATTTTAAGATGAGCGATTCTCTAACTGATGCTGGGCCGCTGCTGTCTGGACATACTGAGATACGAGCTGAATACAGATTTCTAGGAGGCTGGCTAAAAATTAAAATCTGAAAGCCAGCTGAACTTCCCTGTGCTGTCATGGAGCTTTTGATTTGGGATGTAATTTTATATTTTTATACTGGTACAGCTTTACTAATAAATGAACTACTTGTGATACAGAAATTCCCAGGGGGCTTAGTTCTTCTGGCTTACCTAAACCCTCTACCCAGTAGACGGCAGTAGCACATCAGTTGTGACAACCAAACGTGTCTCCAGGTAATACCAAAAGACTCCTGGGGGCAAATTAAGCCTGGTGAGAACCACTGGTTTAATCATTTTACTTTCTCACCCAAAGGTTCTAAGTACATTGAGGAATATTTTCTGCCAAAAAGAAGGTACCTTTGAAAATAAGAATTTATAAAACTATGTTTACTATAAGAAATTTAACCAACATGTTAAGACACTGAAAACAGGTTTTGCCTCTGGCCTCTTAAAAGTTTAGTGATGCAGGTTATTGGATGTGGTGAATGATTGCTTGTGGCTTAACTGGGGTTTTTTGTTTTCCTTCATTTTTGTAGCTGACACATATGGGTGTAAATCCGCTAGAAGCTGAAGAACTCATCCGTGATGAAGATAGTTCTGATTTTGAATTCATAGTCTATGACTCCTGGAAAATATCAGGCAAAACAGCAGAAAACACCTTTAATAAAACCCATACATTCCACTTTCTGTAAGATTATTTTAAAAATCCAACAGACCAGCCATTTGTAAACCTTTAATTGCTTTTTCTTGTAGGGACAAAGATTGTTTGGTATTGTAGAGGTGATAGTCATGATGCCATTGTTTGGAGACTTTCTAAACTTTGATTTAAAAATCTACAAACTTGATGTGGACGGACCCTTGAAGGATCCCTCATCCTGCTTTAGCAGGGAAGGCCACAGGCCAGAACCTTCTTACCAAGGCTCTCTCTTGGTTTGTTTGCTTCTATCTCTTGAGACTTCGGGTCTGTAGCATATGTCTGGTTTTGTTTTATCGTCTTTGAAATCCTTACCATGTAGGAGGATGATACCTCTTACTGAGGGTATCTTAAGATTCTACCAATATGTCAAGTGACATTCATTATAATATCCTGTTGGATGATCACTGTTCTGTATTTGAAGACTACTTGAGTCGCCGTCACATAAACTGCCCAATTCATTTTTTTAGATACAACTCTAATTTTAAGACAAGTTTTTTTTGATACTCTGTCCTATGGAGAAACCAAGAACAGCCCTTACTGCTTCTTCCTTAAGACTGCCTTAGCGTACACTGGTCATTTTCCCCAGTAGATACTTTCCTAGGGTAACCCTCTGAGTTGTGTCAGTCCGTTCTTTCTTACGTGGTGTAGCTCCTGGTATGTGTTTTTTCTGATTCGACTTTTAAATCTGAGACTGGCAGTGTCTCAGAAAGCTTTGAAGATGTGGATGTAGTAGGTCTGTGGTGTGGGGCCTGGCATCTGTTTTTAACAAGGCTTCAGGTAACTCAGGTGCCCAGAGCCATTGTATATATTGTAGGATGAAGACTGCACTTCTTTATTATAGGATAAAGTCCAACTCTTTGTTTTTGCTATTGAGGGCTAAAGCTCTGTTACAAATCCTGAGATCTAAAGATAAAGCCTTAAACTTTATCTCATCATCTAGCCCAATTTCCAGCCACATGAAGTACTTATAACTCTGTCCCCGCACTCGCTGTGCCCTTAGTCTCCAGTGTCCTTCCCTCCATCTTTTCCATCTGGTGAGGTTTATTTATCCCACAGGCCCCAATTTGGAAGCCAGAGTAACTTCTCCAGACAGAACTGTTATCAGCGTAGGATCAGGTTTCCCAGCCAGATAACTCCCATGCCTGGGTAGATATCTCTGCCTGAATGCTGTCATAGCACTTGAGCAATACTCTGTTACACCAGGACAGGATCTGTCATGTTATGTTCAAGTGATCTGGGTGCATAATGTATCTGTCCATCTATATCATATACTTTCATTTCCTCAAGTGTAGGGACCATATGGGTCTATATTCTTGGGGCCTTGATCTCTACATGATACATCTATTACTGTAGCCCAAGTCTGCATTAGGGCTTTTGAGCGGGGAGGAGGAAAGAGTCTAAAAGGAAAAGAAATCCCATGGCCCTGGCTTGACCTATGGTCCTAAGACTGGTGTGTTCTATAGCCCCAGGCTGTGAGACTCTGCCCTGGCACCCCCAGATCAAAGGCTTTTGATCACATTGGCATTGTTCCGTTCTCCTTCCCCATGTGTTCATCCTCCCCTTCATCTCAGGAGTTGGCTTTGCAATAGGTTAGCTGGGAAGACATCACAGGTACATTCACTGGTTTACTGTACAGAGCAATATGAAGGTGTTTGAGGAGGTAGCTGAGGTTGAGGAAAGCTCCTCAAAGTACTTTTAGAAATACAAAGAGAACAGAAAGGATGTCACAAACCTCACCAAGCATCTTGGTCTGCTGTCAGCTCATCTAGCACTGATGCCTGGTCTGAGTCTGACTATGCCATGCAAACTGGTTTTAGTTAGCAAAATTAGTTTGTTTTAAAAACAAACAGAAAAAGACATGAAAGCATATTTTTCATTAGGTTGGGTTCAATACAAGGAGAGTGTCCTGCACCAAAGCCACGAGTTGATCGTCCAAGAAAAGTTAAAACGAGAGAAGAGGAGAAGAACATGCCTGTCCAGGTTTGTGATTTTTAAATGTTGTTTTTAAAAATACCTAAAGTAGCCATTAATGTAATGTATATATAATTTGGCCATCTTTTCTAAGCTTAAGATCTGGAACCAGGTTTTCTCACTTAATCATTTTATTTAAGCCTTTAAACAACGTATTGGATTGCCCACTTGTCTTTTTTGTAGTTTTGATCAGTTCTCTTAAAGCAGATTTCTCAACCTCAGCACTATTAACAATTAAGGCTGGATAACTCTTCGTTGTGGGGACTGTCCTGTGCACAGCAGGACCTTTAGCACAGCCCTGGCCTCTACCCATTAGATGCCAGGAGTGACAACCAAAAGTGACAACCAGCTCCCCAGTTGTGACAACCAAAAATGTCTCCAGATACTGGCAAGTGTCCCCTGGGGGACAAAGTTGCTCCCAGTTGAGAAAGACTATTCTGAACTGCCCTTTTTGTATTTTGCTATTTTATGTTCAACCTGAAAATGGTTGATTTTATAATGTTACTCTTCTATTAAGAGATTAATATAAAAATATTACTGAAACCAGAAAATCCTTTTTGTAACTGTAAATTATAAGATGGGGATAAAAACTGCTAGCAGTCCCCAATAAAAGACATTTAGAGGATTTGCGATGTGCAAGAGAGAAGAAAAGGTTGTTAACAGGCAAGTGAGTGGCACAGTCAGCTTGATAATTATTTTTTTTCAGTTAAAAAGAATGGAAGAGTCTCATCAAGAAGCCACAGAGAAAGAAGTAGAAAGAATCTTGGGACTGTTGCAAACATATTTTCGGCAAGATCGTAAGTATGGCACCAAATTCCAAGTGGAACCACTTGTATTTATCAGTTTCCACGAGGTTATTTTTAGTTAAAGGGCATTTTCAGCTGCATGTAATTTTTGAATCATTCCGATTCCTTCTTGGCATGTGCATTTAATGAGGGCTCTCCCCTTTACAAACTTCACGTGAGAATACTGGTAAAGTAACTTTTCATTGTTATCTTTAAAAGATGGGGGATTTTTCTGCTACAAAATAGAATGTGCCAGGCAAGTGAGAAAAGTCAAAAGTCAAGTACCTATTCCACCTGCTCTCACTTCCCAGAGAGAGCCACTTGTAAAATATGATGTGTATATTTTCAATTTTCTGTTTCTGTTCATCATGTAAACATGTACCTAAATAGTGTTTTTTGGGGTTTTTTTCTTTTTTCCAAAGCTAATCATAAACAAATGGAAAATTTTTTTTCAGCACATTCAGTTGCCTTTAAAAATCCTAGTATGTAACTTTGTGTACTTGTGCTAGTATTTCTGTAGGACAGCTTTTTTTTTTTTGAGACAGAGTCTCACTCTGTTTCCCAGGCTAGAGTGCCTAGCTCACAGCAACCTCAAACTCCTGGGCTGAAGCGATCCTTCTGCCTCAGCCTCCCGAGTAGCTGGGACTACAGGCATGTGCCACCATGCCCAGCTAATTTTTTCTATATATTTTTAGTTGGCCAATTAATTTCTTTCTATTTTTAGTAGAGATGGGGTCTCGCTCTTGCTCAAGCTGGTTTCAAACTCCTGACCTTGAGCAATTCGCTCATCTCCGCCGCCCAGAGTGCTAGGATTACAGGTGTGAGCCACTGCACCCAACTTGTAAGACAGCTTTTTAGAGGAGGCATATTTTTCATAGATATGCCAAACTGGCCTCCAGAAGGGCTGGACTGATGTACACTGCCACGTCAGGATGCGAGCTCACTGCTTTCTTTATCTCTGGCTAAGGCTAGAGAGTATTGGTCTTACTGATAAGCAAAAATCATTTTTCCTGTTTTAAAGAATTTTTTTCTCTTTTGTCTATAGCTGATACTCCAATGTCCTTCTTTGACTTTGTGGTTGATCCACATTCTTTTCCCCGTACAGTGGAAAACATCTTTCATGTTTCCTTCATTATACGGGTAAGATTTAAGATTTTTTTTCTCTAATTGCTTTTATATGCTTTTAAAAGGATACATAATAAGAGCTACAGATGGGAGCTGGCAAAGGTATCTGTACCAACCAGCATGTATTTTAGATCCATTGTAACAAAGCATTAATTGCATATTAAGTAGAAGAAACTAGCTAAACATTTGTGTCCTTGATGTTTTAGAAATTATTTAGAGAAAGAATTGGCAAAATTTGAATATGGAACTATAGGTTAGATAACAGTATGGGTATAAATGTTAAATTTCCTGAATTTGATAGTTGTCATGTTTTATAAGAGAATATCCTTGTTCTCAAGAAACACACACTGAAGGATTAGGGAAAAGGGGCAGGCCACCTATCATTCTCACATCATTCATAAATAATAATAACAATATAATATTTAGAAAGACAGATAAAGTAAATGTGGTAAAACTTTAACAATTGATAAATATGGGTAGAGGATACATGGGAGGTCTCTACAGGAGTCTTGCAGCTTAAAAAAGCTTGAAATTATCTTGAAATAGGTTTTAAAAAGAACCCTACTCAGAATTGTACTATAGACATTTGCTTTAGACTGCCTTTAGTCTTACATCAGATTGCATTACTGCACATGTAAGATGAATTTGATTTTAACCTTAGATAAAAGCTTGTATTGGCCAAAGTATTTTTCTCAGAAATGATAATAAAGGCATATTTTGTCAACGGTCCCGAAATATGTATAAGTCAGTTAAAGAGACAAGATAGAGTTTCACTTAAGAGATTCTCAGGATGAAGGCTGTGTCTGGGTAAAAGCTTGTTAGAAACCTGAGCAATATCCCGTGTAAAGGAAGATGATAAATATATACAACTATCATGTACCTGTAATAATTAAAAATTAAAAATATTAAAAAGATGTTATAGAAGTCTTGTCTATTATCATTTAATTATTCTGGCACATTTTTATTATATGAGGTATAGAATTTCCTAATTGAGTAATTTTTTTCATCCAATTGACATAAGTTTGAGTCTAAATTTTAGTCTTCTCCTAAAATCATTTTTGTTTTAGGATGGTTTTGCAAGAATAAGACTTGACCAAGACCGACTGCCAATAATAGGTAAATAACACTATGTTTGGAAAAATTAGTTTTAGAGAAAATATATTATTAGAATTTATGAAATTTATCTTCCTAAATGTAAATGAGTTTTCATTGTAGGTAACAAACTTTTACAATGTTGTTGCCTTGCTCACCTAACAGAAAATACTGAAAACATGGTCAGAGTTTAAAACTTTGAGGGATTCATCTTTATCACTGATTAAACATCTACAGCTATAAAGATTAACAAAGAATGATATAATTTCTCTCAAATTTTAATTGAGAAGGGCTTGTAGTTGCAGTCCTGTGGTTTCCGTCTCTCTAACCACGTTTTCCTGGATGCCAACTCCTTTTCTCCCAGGGGTTCTCTGAAACGTTCATTCTTACCTGAATAATTTCACACTCTCCATTACTCACGTTCTTCTAAGGTCTTCTGTAGAGAATGAGGTACTTTCATTGCGCTTATTTGCCACTTTCGGCGTTGTCATTTTCACATTGGTTTGGCTCTGTGGATATTGTAGATGTGCAGAGGTTTTCGAGTCTTTGGAGTGTGTCACTCTACTACTTGTTTGTTTTTTTTTTAAGTGGAATCAAATGGGATTACTTGCTACTGTAATAATACGACAGCAACTCCATAATGCAGGAAATCCTAATAAATATGTGATATTATAAATATTTAATATCTTCTCAATATTGCTATTATTCATCCGTTTCTGTGTGGATTACCTCTGCTGATTTGCTAACCTTTGAAAACTTTGTCTTTCAAACAGAGCCTGTTAATATTAATGAAGAAAATGAGGGAATTGACCAAAACACCCAAGTTAGGAATCAAGGAATTATAGCTCTGAGTTACCGTGACTGGGAGGTAAAGCTCTGCCTGCTGCCCCTGCACAGTCCTAACTCTGACTTCACTTGCCGCGAGCCCAGTGCCCACATGTTCTTTGTTCTCTGCCAGGAGATTGTGAAGACCTTTGAGATCTCAGAGCCTGTGATTAGTTCGGGTCAGAGCCAGCAGCGGCTAAGTGCTTGATGCCAGCTGAAGGTAATGTTTTCTGCAGGACAGCTGCACAGTTTTATTAAACTTGATTTAGCGATCCAAACATTCCTACTTTCCCCCATTCCAGGGATATTTGGATTGTTGCCTCCCTCTAGTGCCCCATTCTTAGAACTGTGTGTAACTGGTGAGAAAAGGATAGCGGTTGTAAGGTCCCTTCTCTGGATTGATTACTTCGGTGTCCTAAGATTTGCAGCTGAAAGAGGCAGAGCAGATGTTTGTTCTTGGTTTGGGTTCCCCCCATTCCCCCGGCTAAAAAATTGATAAATTAGATTAAATGAAATACTGAATCCTCCCATCAGTGTTGTTCACTGTCCCATTAGATTTGCTTGTTTTGTAGGGACAAAGGAGGATTAGGACAGAACTGCCTTAGAATGATGTTAGTAAATGGGCATTTCTGAAATTTGAATTATGCTATGAAATAATTCTTCATTTTTATGAAGGGGGATATTTCTAGAAAGAAATCTTTGTAATGACCTGGCATTCTGCACTGCCCACAGCTGTGGATGGGAACCAGCAGGTCTAGATTCTGTTGGCTCTGCCCCTTTCAAACTTTGGGCAAGCCCGTTAATCTCACTCAGCTTGCTTTTCCTTATCAATAAATCTCTATGAAATGGGGAGATTTTCGAACTAGATAATTGCTATGGTTATTTTTTTTCTAGCTGAAATTTCCTATGATTTTGAGAATTAAAATGAGCTTTTTAGTACTTAATGTAAACTCTTATGTGCTTCAATTACTTGAAATTCTTTTGTTCCAAGATAATTTACTTCTGTAAAAATATTTTGAGGGAAAGAGGCGAATGGACGTAAGATATATAATGTGGATTAATCTGGGCCCTACTTACTGAGGAGGGGGCTAGTTGTTATATTTTATTTATGTATATTATATAAACTTTTGATTTATCATTTATAAACTGTTAACCAGCTGTCTTTTCTCCCTCTTTTTAGGACTCAAATAATAGTGAAATCCCAAAAGGAAAGCAGCATGCACTGTACATATTGTATGATTCAACATTTTTAAAGACAGATTGTTTTTAGTAAAATGTAGCTTTTGATAGTTAATGAATTTGTCATGGTTGTCTTTGATTAAAGGAACTTCACTGCCATATTCACAAATGATTGTAGTTACTCTTTACTTTTTTGTGGGAATGTCTCCTTTTTCCAGTCCTGTCCTGTTGAAAGTTTTACTGAGGTTGTTCATGCCCTATGGGTCATTATGGTTCCTTCTATATCATTTTAGCTGTAAAGTTAGTCAAGGCAACAAATAGGTTGTAACATGTGAAATTGTTGTTTTTATAGGTAAAAAATGTTCAAATATCAGCAGCTTCCTATGATTCAGCCTATGGTTTACACACAAGGAACTATTATTAAGTCCTCCGACAAGCCAGGCTGGCCTGCTTTCCCCGGCAGCGGCAGCCCTGGATCCGTCTGGCCGGCCCGCTGCTCCTCGCGATGCCTGCTGGGCTTTCAAGCCTGCCCTTGATGTTTTCTGGGCTGCAGGTGGTTCCTTTTCCCACTCCCCACCTTTCTACTTTCGTCTTTTCTCCATCCCTCCAGTGTCAGGGCTAGAGGTGTCTCTTCTGTGGAAGGCTCTGGGTTCCAGCTCTTCCTGCTTCCTAGGGGAGTCGGTTCAGTTATCCCCGCTGCCCGTATCTGGAGTTCTCCCTTCGACCCTGCGCATCTCTAATGTAAAAAAAAAAATTACTATGACCCTCCTCGAGCTACTATCCCGTCTCCTCTTTAAATGAGAATCACTCACTGTCTCCCCTTTTTCCAGTCCTCAGACCGTGGCTGTATGACACCTCCTTTCACACAAGTCTATTGAGTAAATCTGCTTTATGCCAAATTTACTGATTCCTTTCCAAATTGTTAACTCCAATGGATAATTGCTGTACATCTGACACGTGGGAATTTATGCCTTGAAACTGTACCTCTTTGATGTCTGTTGCTTTCCCTGCTTCCCCTTCCACTGTCTCGCTCTCATGTTTGCTAGGTTTATATCCTCAATAGTTTCAAAACTTTGAGGCCTAAACGTCTTGAAAAAGCTACAGACATGTTTGTAACCAGTGGTTTATTGGACAGAATATGGGCTGTACTCTGCATATGTTTAAACACACGAATCAAATAGCCGCCCAGATCTTCTCCCTACAACCCCTGCGCTGGCACTTGGACCACTTTATTTCCTCAAACAGAAACCTAGGGTTCTCCCACCACCTCCGGCCTGTACCTCAACTGGGCACTAATTCCCGTGGGTCTCCGATTGTTCCATCTTGCCCGCGTCACTGCCAGACTCCCCATCTGCTGTCTCCTGCTTCCTCTCTGTCCTTCAGATCTTTCCCACTTCTTCAGAACCACCTGTCATTCTCTCAGGAATTCCTCGCTGCTTCAAGGCTGAAAAGAAATCTTAATTCTCCAGTGACATCTGAAGCTTTGTGTGATCAGGCCCTTTGCCCACACTTCCAGGCTCGCTTCCTCCAAACTCTCTAAACTCTAGTGTTTCTTTTTGTTAAACAGCTTTATTTTGATATAATTCACATACCCATGTAAACTACACAATTCAGCATTTTTAAATCTATTCATGGGGTTGAGCAACCATCACTGCAATTTCTAGACCATTTTTGTCCCCCCAGCCCTGTGCCTACAAGCAGTCACTCCCCCTTCCTCACCAATCCTTCTGGCCTCTCAGCCTAAGCCGCCACTAACCTACATTCTATACATTTGCCTGTTCTGGTCATGGCACAGAAATGGAATCACACAACATGTGGCCTTAAACACCGTAATTTTTCAAGTGTGCACGTCTGGAGTTGGCCTCCTCTTCCCCTTTCATTTGCCTACTTTCTACTTGTTTAAAACTCTCCTCATGTGAGAAACTTAAAGGTGGTTACGTTTTGCAAAACAAGGTGGAAAAGTTGTTACTTTTTATTTTGTACCTTTCTGTAACTACTGAGTTTTCTAACCTTGTGTACTTTTTACTATTTTTAAAAATCATCAACAGAGGTTATCTAGAGAGGGAGATTATGAGCCACTTTTTCTTCTTTAAATTTCTGAATTGAAAAAGAGATCATATATTACCTTTTAAAAATAAAACTTACATTTCCAGAGCCTTTCTTTTCCTCTAGAATTTTGTGCTGTTTTTAACAGCACCTCGTTCCTACGTCGGTTACTCTGTTTGTGCTCATTGTTTTGTTTAGCACGCGTCTTTTCCGGTGAGGTCCTAGAATGCCAGGGTTGGGCCTATTCTGTACTGATGATGGCTGGCACGTGGTGGGCATGGGTGCTGAATTATGGCCACGCCTTCTTCCTGTCTGTCTAAGTAGTTATCATCCAAGGTGCAGCCTCGGTTCCCCATAAATTGCTGCCCTACTCTCCAGTCCATATTCTCAGTAAAACTTGAAACTACATACTTGGACATGTGCTGTCTTATTTCTTCTATTTTCTTCCCTAAATAGATTGTAAACCCCTCAAGGTACAGACAGGCTACATCCTAGAGTCATGGCAGGGTGAGGGTTTAGGCTTAGGGACATGATATCCCATTAAATTTACGGTGAATTAGACAGTACAAGACAATGTGTCATCTGCATAATTGTAATAGGCTTGTAGATTCTTTGTCTATATTTAACTCTACAGAGAGGGAGCCAGGTCTCTTTAGTCACGATCAACTCAGGAGCTGTGAAATTGTAGGTTTTTTGGTCTGCGGAAAAATATTTGTTTAGTTTTTATAAGCAGTGTTAAACACACAAATATAATGAAGGAAAGAGGTGATAGACTTTTCAGAGTCTTGGAGGGGCAGATTTAAAAATGGCTACACAATTTTTTGATAGAGTCTTGTTTTTCCTCCCCTCGAATTCAGGCTGGTCTTGGTGGCTTTTGTGACCAACAGAATACAGCAGAAGTGATGTCTGGGACTTCTGAGGCTAACTCATAAGAAGCCTTCTGGCTCCCAGCAGGCCTCTTGGAATACACTTCCTTGGAGCCCTGAGCCACCATGTAATAATAAGTCCAACTACCACAAGACCTGAAACTACCTGGAAAGGGGAGGGCAAGAGAGGGACCAGCTAAGCCCAGCCTTCCAGCCTTCCCTGCCAAGGGCATGTGGGGAAGCCATCTCGGACCCTCCGGACTAGCCCAGTCATCACCTGAATATCTCCGAGCAGCTCTGGTGGTGCCTTGTGAGGCACAATGGCCCAGCTGAGCTCTGCCTGGTTTCCTGACATGGAATCGTGAGATAGAGTAAAATGGTGGTGGTTTTAAGTCACTAAGTTTTGGAGTAGTTACACAGCCTGCTGAAACACTTGGAGATACTATTCTTGTGGCTTAACTTTTTTTTTTTTTGGCCAGTTTGATGTGCTTAGAAGCAAGGGGGTAGACAATTTTACTACACTCATGATTATAAAAGTATGCTAGTCTGAAAAAAAAATACAGTAATCAACAAAATAATCTAAGCTTTATTTTTTTCTAGCTGACTTCTCAAAAAGGGTGGCATACTCAAGAGCTCCCTTTTCAGTGGTTTCTTAATTTTATTATCTTCTTTCTTTGATTTTTCCATCAGAACAGTCACTTCTATAAGTGCTTTCTGATAAGGTTGGAAAATTGGATAAGCTGTGACCCATTCAAACTCTTTCGCCTCCGCTTTCCGCGCTTGAGACTTGAGGAAAGGCGGGACGTAGCTGGAGAGTTTCTGGGCCTCTCTTTGGTCATTTCTTTGCTCTGTGAGTTCTCGCCCTCGAATCATGCGATCTTGATGTCCCTTCATCTGTTCCTTTGCCCATGCCACCTTGTGCTTTCTGGTTTCAGTTTTGTGTGTTTTCTGGATATTTTCATTCTTCTCATCCTTCTCCAGGGTTAATGTTTTGGGGCAAAGTATTTCACTTGGAATTCTTCGCGGGAGTAGTCGATAGTTGTGGTCTCTGAGGCCTCTCGCCTGTTCCACTCGGTGTATGTGTTTCTCTATATGATTCAGCTCCCTCTCAGACACCAGATAGTCCCATTTTTTGGCATCTTCTGTTTTTGCACTTTGTGATCTCTTTTCCTCTATTTTAACTTCCCATTTTGGAACCACTTTGTATTTCCAGGCTTCTTCCATCATCATTTCTTGATATCGCTGGTAGTAGTACGCCTCTGCTTTGGCAAACCGGAAGTCAAAAGACATGGCCTGGAGTTGATGGAGTGTTTCATTCTCCTGTTGAAACTTTTGGGCTAATAGTTTCCTCACTTCTGAAGAACGGACACCACCTAAACTCTTATGAAAGGGAAGTATTAGAGCATTTTAAGTTGTATGTCTATGGTACGGATTGCAAGTGCGCCATTAGCCCTCCCTGGCATCCCTCTACCGTGTCCCCCTGAGAGCCCCTTAACCATGCTCCGTGCTTTCCTCTTCAAACCTCCGCTCCCCTCTGCCAGTGCCCCTCCTAGTTGAGGACTGCCTTAGCCTGCCTGGAGGAAACAGAGGCAGTAACGCAGGACCATGCTCCTCTTCCCACTGCTGGACACCACCTTGCTTCTGCCCCAGACTCTGCCTTCCTGCCTTTGCAGAGGAAGCACTGCCCCTGGGCCTGGCAAAGGCCAGTTCTTCCACCTGGGCTCGTCGAGCTTCAAGACTTTCAATTTTGCAATTATCAAATTCCCTTTCCTTAAAATCTCTCATCCGCTGGATCACTCCCATCGACTTAAAAATATGCTTCAGTATTAAATTCTTCCTCTACTTCACACCCCTCTCCAGCTCTTCCTCTACTTCACACCCCTCTCCAGCTCTTCCCCTACTTCACACCCCTCTCTAGCTTTTAGTGCTTTCTGCTCCCTTCACAACATACCTCGGGGTGGTTTCCTATGGTCCCTCTCCACTTTCTCACCTCACGTCTCCTCAAGCCACTTGGGTTTCATCCGCCCCTTCTCGGTCTGCTCTCTTCTAGGTCACTAGTGGCCACACACAGACGACTGTGGGCCCATGTCTGCTCTTGTCATCCTTGACCTCTCTGCAGCCTATAACACAGGCCATCACTCTCTCTTCCTTGACACATTTTCTCCCGGCTTCCAGGCTCCCGCCAAGAGCGAGTGACTTGGACACCCAGCCTGTCCCGGGCATTTGCTGAATGTCCCCAATGGGTGAACATCCTGAGTCCCTTCCTACCTCATAGCCACTCCTCCTCCATCTGCTTTGCTGCTTCTGTCTTTTAAACATAATGCAGGACAACATGGCAGAGAAAACAGTCACTCAAGATAAAGCGCAGTCACAGGCTTCCTTGGGTATGGGTGGTCTTGGTCATGCAACAGGGTGACCTGCTTGTGTCAGGCGCTGCTCTAGAGGGGGAATGAGGGATGACAGACGAGGCACCTGGGCTGCCCTGCCCTCACCTCTCAGCTTCGGACCTCGGACTTGACGTCTCCATTTGCCTCTTCCTCCAAAGTTTTCCCTCAGTTTTCCCGTTCTCAGTCCTGTCACTTCCAACTTCAGTACACCCCTCACATCCATGTTTCACTTCAACCCTGCTGCCCCACCCTGAGGTAACAGCCTGACTAGTTTCCTTGAAACCCCCCTTCTCGCCCTCTGCCCCAAGCCCATCAGACCGATCACTGCAGCCAGAGTCATCTTCTTATTACATAAAACTAAGCATGTCACTGTTCTGCCCAAAACCCTGGGATAGCACCCTTTTCCTTTTAGGAGAAAATCCCAGATTCCAGGATGGCATCCAACGCCTGGCCCCGATCACGTCTCTAGACAACTTTCTCAGCTTGACTGCTCACTCTGCTCCAACCATGTGGACTTTTCTAGTCCTCAAACACTGTCTTCTCTTTCCCATCTGGGCATTGTCATCTGTTCTTCCTTCATCTGCTGCCAACATACATGGCTATGGTATGTAACCATTTGCAGCTTACACGTCACTCCCTCAGGCCCTCCACCAACTCAGATAAAACCTCATCCTTTTTCATGACACTAACCACAGTTTGTGATAACTGTCTAACATCAGCGCCCTTGGCTAGACTAAGCCCTGTGAGAGCACGGGTGGTGTTTATCTGTAGGGTTGCCTAGCCAGCACCATTGGTGCTCACTGAACCAAATGCTGGCCTCAACATGACAGGCAAAGCACTTTCCCTTGAAACACTAGGGCCCTTTACACCAGCGATAAACTTTACATGGTCACGTTATTGGCTCCAAAGTTCATGTAAATATATTTCCTCACCTCAATCTTCTTTTCTAGTGGGGAATGGGAACCTACTGCAATCCGAGGGTCTTGACTATTTTTAGCCCAGGCCAATCTAGAAGATCAAAAAGAGAAATTTTACTAGGATTCGGAGAAAGGTTTTAGGAAACATGTCACAGTATGGCTTGTATTAGGGAGTTGATTTGGGACCCACTTTCCACATGTAGCAGAAGGCATTTCTCTGTGCCAACAGACAGGACTCTATGATACATTTAACTTCTGTCTTTCCCTAAAGCAAGGAGGGAATGTACTCCGATAAAAGTATAAACAGAGGCACGTTATGGTTGAGGCTGTCAGAAGCACCTTTAACACTGGAGAGGGAAGACCCAGTGGCCATTTCAGATACCACAAACCACTGTTTTTGCATGTTATTGGTAGAACAAAGAACTTAGCTTTGATGAGAAAAGTTGTCAAAGTTGGCAAGTCCATTTTAAGTGCAGTTATATGTAAAGTTACTAGCAATAAATATGCAATAAATGTATAAGCTGTCATCAATTTCCAAAAACAGCTATCTAACTATAACATGTTTTATGATTCTTGTCAAATTTAAATAGATAATGAAACAATTAGATGACAATGTTTTTAAAAAATTGAATGCAGAAAAATATAGCAGGGAACTTAGCACTTTAGAGCACAATTACTTTAGGCATCCTGGAGACTGCTTATTTCTTAACCTGGTTAGCAAATACGTTCTATGTTTAGCAACCTGGGTTATAAATATTTTGTTTTCTTTGGCTTCTCTTAGCAAAAAAAAAGCGAAGAGAGTAGGATTTTATAACAGAGAAGGATTTTGTTTAGAAAACAAAAGAATATTTGTCTTTTAAGTAAAACTAACTTCTTAAAACGACAGACTCGTATTTCTGCTTTCATATTTTCCTTTTCTAAGAGGTTCTTATATTGTTTCCATAGCAACACTTATTGAGTTTACCATACACCAGGTACTGTGCTAGAACCTAAATAGATTATTTTAATCTTCCAAACAACCTTACGAGGTAGGTCCTCATAGGGCAAAGAGACCTGAGGCCGCGAAAGGTTTCGTGACTCGTCAAAGGCCCCAGAGTTAGCTTCAGAGGCAGGATACGTGTGTGCGAGACTCCAGAGCACATAACTTTCATCCCTGGGCTACGCTTGTTCTCAGGCAGATGAAATTCTCTTGCCTGTACCCAAAACAGAGGAAAACAATACCTACTGTTCTTCTGCACCCAGACCCAACCATTCCGAATCTGTCACCAAAGACGCAGATGCTGCTTGCCGGTCCTTCGTTAGTCTCCTGTCGCACCCTCTCTTCATAGCACCTTTGCTCACTTCCTCCTGCGCTTTCTCTTTGTCGTCTTTTGCTTTGGCCATTGCGTTGTCAATCGCCAGGTTTACATACAGCATCTTTGTTCTCAGTGTCTACTCTCCCTAGCTGCCCTCTGGCGCTCCCATCTCTCACTCTCTGCTCTGCGAAGGACAGCTTTCCAGCCATTCGAGTTTCTGGCCCTCGTTCAGACTTTCAGCTACCTACTGTTGCTCCTTTAGGATGGCTTGGGTGATTTCTAAGGCAACCAGAAGCAGTCATAGGCTTTTTTGTGTGTCATCACTAGCCCTGATGAGGCTACTGTGAGGTGGTATGTGAAGACAGTCTGGTTGGGAGGGAATGGACTTCACTTAGTGGGAGCTGGGCTGAACGGTCACAGGCAAACTAGAAGAGGCTGTGTGCAGTCAGGGAAAGCATCTTTGAAGGCAACGAGAGCATCACTTTCATTTTTGTTTTTTTTTGGAATATGTATTATGTATTGCGTATTTTCCATGGAAATGGAATTGGTGGAAACCCCTGGAGCAGATCCTGCACACATACTCACAGTAGCTGGAGGAGGCTGGACAAGTGGGCAGATGCCCCAGTCATGTGGTCACTTAGCTGGTGTGTCACTCAGCTAAATACTACTGCTGCTATGGAGGTTTTAAGCATTAATACAGTTGAATATATTTTTACTCACATGTTATTTAATTTAAAGATAGAGCAGAAAATATACTAGTGTTGAAATACAAACTAGTATCTTCTCCTGGCTTGAAAATGGCATTCTGGCTCTTTTTTTTTTAATCGCTGAAAAATACTCCATTATATAGATGTGCCACCATTTGTTTATCCATTCACCTATTGAAGGACATCTTGGTTATTTCCAGGTTTTGGCAATTATGAATAAAGCTGCTGAAAACATTTGTGTGAAGGGTTTTGTGTGGACGTAAGTTTTCAACTCCTTTGAGTGTGTGCCAAAGAACATGATTACTGGATTTATGGTAGAAGTATGTTTAGTTTTGTAAGAAACTGCCAAACTGGCCCGGTGCGGTGGCTCACACCTGTAATCCTAGCACTCTGGGAGGCCGAGGCGGGCGGATCGCTCAAGGTCAGGAGTTCAAAACCAGCCTGAGCAAGAGTAAGACCCCATCTCTACTAAAAATAGAAAGAAATTTATTGGCCAACTAAAAATATATAGAACAAATTAGCTGGGCATGGTGGCACATGCCTGTAGTCCCAGCTACTCGGGAGGCTGAGGCAGGAGGATCGCCTGAGTCCAGGAGTTTGAGGTTGCTGTGAGCTAGGCTGACACCATGGCACTCTAGCCCAGGCAACAGAGTGAGACTCTGTCTCACACACACAAAAAAAGAAATTGCCAAACTGTCTTCCAAAGTGGCAGTATAATTTTGCATCACCACTAATGATGTATCCCCACATCCTTGCATTTGCTGTTATCAAATCTTAGCCATTCTAATAGGTGTGTAAGGGCATCTCATTATTGATCTAATTTATAATTCCCTAATGACATATGATGCAGAGCATCTCTTCATATGTTTATCTGCTGTTTATCTTCCTTAGTGAAGTGTCTGTTTAGATCTTTTGCCCATTTTTAATTGAGTCATTTTCTTATTGAGTTTTAAGGATTCTTGTATATTTTAGATACCTGTCTTTATCAAATATGTTTGGCAAAGATTTCCTCCCAGTCTGCGGCTTGTCTTTTCATTTTCTTAACAGTGTCTTTCTTTCCTCTTTAAGACAAGGTCTTTCTATGTTGCCCAGGTTGGACTTGAACTCTTGGGCTCAAGTGATCCTTCTGCCTCAGCCTCCCAAGTAGCTCAGACCATGGATGTGCACCATTGAGCCTGGGTTAATAGTGTCTTTCACAGAGCAGAAAGTTTTAAATTTTAATTAAGTACAACTTAACTTACTCTTTCGTGATCTAAAAAGTCATCAATAAATCCAAGGTTACCTAAATTTTCTCCTATGTTATCACCTTGGAGTTTTATAGTTTTGTGTTTTACATTTAGGTTTATGATCCATTTTGAGTTAATTTTTGTAAAAGGTTTTCTTCTTGTGTGAGTTTCAATAGATTTTATCTTTCAAGGAATTGATCCACTTCCTCTAGGTTGTCATATTTGTGGGCATAGAGTTGTTAATTATATTCCTTTATTATACTTATAATGTCCATAGGATCAGTAGTGATGATCCCTCTTTCATTTCTAATATTGCTAATTTTTTTTCTATTTTTTCCTTCATTAACCTTATGAGAGGTTTATCAATTTTATTGATCTTTTTGTAGAACCAGATTTTGGTTTCACTGATTTTCTCTATTATTTCCTATATTCAATTTCATTGATTTCTGCTCTAATTTTTATTTTTTCTGCTTATTTTGGATTTAATTTGTTCTTTTTCTAATTTCCTAAAGCAGCAGCTTATTGATTTTAGATCTCCTTTTCTAATACATGCATTCAATGGTATAAATTTCCCTCCAATCACTGCTTTTTCTGTATCCCACACATTTTAATTTGTAGTTTCATTTTAATTTAGTTCAACATTTTTCTAAATTTCTCTTGAGACTTCTTCTTTGACCCAAGTGTTCTTTATAAGTGTGGTGTTTAATCTCCAAGTATTTTGGAATTTTCCAGTTATCTTTCTGTTATTAAATTCTAGTTCAATTCCACTGTGGTCTGAGAGCAGACATTGTAGGATTTCTATTCTTTAACATTTGTTAAGGTGTTTTTTATGGCCCAGAATGTAGTCTATTTTGGTGAATGTTCTGCGTAAGCTTGAGAAGAATGTGTACTCTGCTATGGTTAAATGAAGAATTCTATGGATGTCAGTTACATCCAGTTGACTGATGGTGCTATTTGATTCAGCCAGGTTCTTACTGATTTTATTCTTGCTGGATCTGTCAATTACTGAGAGAGAGGTGTTGAAGTCTCCTAATAATAATAGTAGATTCATCTATTTCTCCTTGCAGTTCTATGAATCCTTGCCTGATGTATTCTACCAGCCTGTTGTTAGGTGCATACACATTAAGAATTGTTATGCCTTCTTGGAGAACTGACCTCTTTATCATTATGTAATGCCTCTCTTTATCCCTAATTTTCCTTGATGTGAAGTGTTATTTTCTGAAATTAATAGTTACTTCAGGTTTCTTTTGATTAGTGTAAGCATGGTATATCTTTTTTTATCCTTTTACTTTTAATCTATCTGTGTTTTTAAATTTAAAGTGGGTTTCTTGTAGACAACATATAGTTGGATCTTGTTTTTTTTAATCCAGGCTGACAGTCTGTCTTTGAATGGGGGTATTGAGATCACTGATGTTTAAAGTTAATTATTGATATGATTGGATTAGTATCTACCATATTTGTTACTGTTTTCTATTTACTGCTCTTGTTTTTTCTTTTTTTGTCTTCTACTATTTTTCTGTCTTCTCTGGTATTAGTTAAGCATTTACTATGATTCTGTTTTTTCTCCTCTTTTAGCATATTAACTATACTTCTTTTTTGCTTTTTTAAATGATTGCTCTTGAGTTTGTAGTATACATTTATGAATAATCCAAGTTCTCTTTCAAATAACCCTATACTACTTCATGGGTAGTACAAGCACCTTATATCCCATCCCTTATAATACTGCTGTCATTCATTTTCATAAGCTATAATTATCAAATACAAGTTGCTATTTTTTTAACCAATTGCTGTTAAATCAATTAACATAAAAATGTATTTACCTCCATTTATTCCTTCTCTAATGCTCTTTCTTTCTTTATGCAGATCTGAAGTTCTGACCTATATTATTTTCCTTCTTTCTGGAGAATTTCTTCAACATTTCTTGCAAAGCAGTCAGGTCTGCTGGCAACAATTTCCCTCCATTTTTGTTTGAGAAAGTTTTTACTTCTCTTTCACTTTTGAAGGATAATTTCTCTGGACACAGAATTGTAGGCTGTTTTTGGTTCTTTCAACACTTTAAATATTTCACTCCACTCTCTTCTTGCTTCTGTGGTTTCTGACAAGTAGTGTGATGTAACTCTTATCCTTGCCTTTCTATACTGAAGGTTTCTTTTTTCCCTCTGGCTTCTTTCAAGATTTTCTCTTTGATTTTAAATATGCCTATGTGTAGATTTTGGGACATTTATCCCGCTTGGTGTTCTGTACTGCTGTCGTTTTAAAATTCAAATTAATTTAGATAAAATAAGGTAAAAAATTGAGTCCCACAGTTGCACTGGCCACATTTTAAGTGTTCAGTAGGATATGAGGCTAGTATCTAACACATTGGAGAGCCAGGTCTAGATAGTAGAGGGACGGGGTCCAATCTAGCCCTCCTAAGCTTATTCCAGGACTCCATTGGCACCTGAGACCCTGGGGCTCCCATCCACCTCCTTGAATCTGCTCATACAACTCACTGCCCCTTCCTAGAATGCTCTCTTCTCTGCCCACAGGTGATTTGTTATCTTATCCTTTTTTCCTCTGGCTTAATTTATGTCCTATCTACTCACATCTTTGGAGGGAAAGAATGTGTTTCACTTTATTCCCTTTAAGAAACATGAACTGGGCCTACTATCACTAACCAAAGATCCTTTACATCATCAGGGCCTAGTACTGAGCCTCACACTTGTGCTTTGCAGACTCAGTATCACACCTGACATCTCATAATATAAAAAATGTTAATGGGACTGAACATAATGTTGTCAGCATTTTATTCTCTCAAGTAGGAAAGTCAAAAGCAAAGACCACTGTTTATCTCATAAATAGAACGATATTCTAATAGTACTCCCCTCTCCCCACAAAAAGGGAGAAACTAATGAAGCTTTGCTTTTTTGTTCTCATTTGGGTCTGGAAGATCAAAACTTTCCCTCTGACCTTCAGCAAAAGACATGTAGGAACCCCTGTCCCACATAGGTCCAAACCTCGTATGTGTTGATCTCTTTCCCACTTTAATTTCTTTTATTTTTATTACCTTTTATCCCTCCTATATGTCCCCTTCTAGTTGGGTGACCTTGGTCAAGTTAGCCCTGCCATCCCTAACCCCTGGGCTGTGGACTGGTACCAGTCTGTGGCCTGTTAGGAATTGGGCTGTACACCAGGAGGTGAGTGGTGGGCAAGTGAGCGAAGCTTCATCTGTATAGCCACTCCCCATTCCTTGCATCACCGCATAAGCTCTGCCTCCTGTCAGATCATCAGTGGCATTAGATTCTCATACCAGTGCAAACCCTACTGTAAACTTCATGTGAGGGATCTAGGTTGTGCGCTCCTTATGACAATCTAATGCCTGATGATCTGAGGTGGTGATGCTAGTGCTGGGGAGCAGCTGCAAATACAGATTTATCATTAGCAGAGAGGTCTGACTGCACAATAAATGTAATGTGGTCGAATCATCTGAATCCATATCCTTAACTGCCCCCCCAATCCCAATCTGTGGAAAAACTGTCTTCTATGAAATGGGCCCCAGGTCCCAGAAAGGTTGGGGAGCACTGATTTAGCCTCTCTTATCTACATTTCCTATCTTGGGAAGTCGCTGTAAGGATTAAGAGAGTTAACACATGCCTAGAACTTTGTACATTTTCATTTATTCTTCAAGGCTGGTATGTCCTGGAGTGGCCTGGCTGAGGCTGGTCTAGGGCTTAGGCTAAGGTTGAGCCTTCAAAGGGACAGAAGTGAAGCAAGATAGGAATATAACAAAAGACCAAAAAGCCTCCTGGCCTCCTGCCTTCTGTCCAGAACATGGCCTGCTGCTCTCTTTCTGTTTCATTCCACAGGCCCTTGCTTTCATTCACAATGGCAGCCTGTCAGGGAAAGGACTGGGAATAGTCAAATATTCCATAAAGAACAAGATGGATGAAGCCTGTCTTAAGAACACAAGTACTGAGACGTAGCAAGGAGGCTTCAAGTCTAAGGAGCTGGAGAAACCTACAAGGGCCCTGAGAACCTCCTGCACACTGCGTGGCCTTTCCTTAGGTTCCTTTTGTTTGTGCGAGACACAAGTGATGCCTGGCAATATACTAAGTCACCAGGCCACCAAAAACCCTCTTCAACTAGGCACGTATCCACCACAGTGGACCTTGGGTCAGGAATGTTGAAACTGACCTCTGATTTCAAAAGTTTACTTCTGTTTTTCTGAGTTTAATGTTTTCACTTTTTAAAACATTGCAAAAATGATAATCAGCTTTATTGTTGGCTAGGAAAACTATGAGGACAGACAGGCTTAAATTATCTGTGTGCACAAAGGGAAAGATTAAGGAATATTACTTTCTTGGAGGTACTCATTTTTACTCTTTGCCCCAGATTGTAATTCCCTAAGAAATCCTCTTTAAAGTGGTTGCAAACAAACTAGAGGCCCATCAGCTGAATTCAGCCTCTCTAAATGTTTTATTTGAACTGTAGAGTTAGAAGAAAATTCTTTTTAAGTAAAGATATTTTAAAATTTTGTATTTTAAAAAATCTAGATTTCCAGCTTCTCTTTAAAAGTTATAAGAGATGTGGCACCGGGCTTATAGTGGCACAAGGCAGCAACTGGCTCTAATTGACAGTTGTTTCCTTTAAACGCTTAAGTGCTCACCAATTTGCGATCCCTCCCTATTCACGGAATGCTTGCTTCCCTTCCAGTATCTAGGGCAGTTAAGTGAGTGCCAGCTGTTCTGGAAGAAGCTCCAGTTAGTTATCTACTTGGCGGTCATGGGCGGCCTGAGAGAGTAAATGCATCTGAGACCTGCAGGAAATGCCTTTGGGTGAATCACAACCTCCAGCCCTCAGTTTGTTTACCTGTGAAATGGGGCTGATCATGCGCAGCTGTGGGAAGGACTGACGGAGGAGCACGCAGAGGGCCCCCACCTGGCTTGGGGGCAAGCCTACCATCTAAGCTAGCGTCCCGGGAGGCCCTGTCTCGGGGCGCTGGGCTGCGGCGCCGGGACCCCCCAAGCCGGGCCTCGCTCTCCACCCCGCCCCGCCGCGGCCCTGCGCTCGCCGAGGTCGGCCCCGGGCGCCGAGAGGCGTGGCCGCCTGAGCGGACCCTCTCGCGGCCATGG
>VBSM01003143.1:555677-588038 GCA_008086735.1 Cheirogaleus medius
TTTCAAAAAGTTTACATGTTATTTTGAAGTCATGTCCGTAGGATTAGTAAGTAAATCTGAATTATGTATTTTTACTTTAATTTTTAAAAAACATTAAACTTGAGAATTTCAGGCCTTCATGGGGCTGGAGGTGATAGTACAGTGAAGCCCTCTGTGCCCACTGCTCAGCTTTCACACTGTTGACACTTGGTTAGTCTCATTTCCTCTTGCCACTTTTGTTTGTTGGGCTATCTGAAAACAAGTCCCTCATATCATGATCCTTTATACTTGTAAATACTTTGTTATTGTCTTATTTTTTTTTAGAG
The DNA here is from genome assembly GCA_008086735.1 of Cheirogaleus medius. Taxonomy (NCBI): domain Eukaryota; kingdom Metazoa; phylum Chordata; class Mammalia; order Primates; family Cheirogaleidae; genus Cheirogaleus; species Cheirogaleus medius. Next base: position 555,983 of record VBSM01003143.1, read on the forward strand.
ACAGGGTCTTACTGTGTTGCCCAGGCTGCACTCAAACTCCTGAGCTCAAGTGATCCTCCTGCTTCAGCTTCCCAAGTAGCTAGGACTATAGGTGTGCACCACCATGCCTGCCTTGTTGGTGGTGGTTCTGATTCCATCATGTGATCTTGTGTGAATTTCAAACTTGTAATGACTAATGTTATTTCATGCTGCTGTGCTTTCTTTCCCAGAAAGCACTGTTTTTTAAATTAGTTCAGAGAACTTCCTGTCAAAGACTGAGATATAAGGAGACCACTTATGTGGGTTACTTATTTTGGGAAGAGTTATCTTACTCGGGCGTATACAATTAGACAGTATGGAAAAGGTCCATGATGGGTCCATTCCGACCCTGTGGAGATGGAGAGGGAAGCATTGGCATTACTGTCTCACTGCAGCCACCAGGGGGTGCTGGAGATCTAGGCCTGTGTGGCTTGTGCAAGTTGTGTGTTCACAGTCTAAGAAGTATGGATAAATGCTTTGCTTTTCTTTTTCTTCTTTTTAAATAACCTCTATTTTATAGATAATAGATAAATGCTTTTCTTTTGCCATTTTGTTGTAATTTTCATTGCGATATTGAAGTGATAATTACAAGTGATTCTTTGCTTGTTAAAGGATTTAAATATTTTCTGGAATTTAACCTAGAGAAGCTTTCAGCTTCATTTTTCTCTTAATAGTTTTACTTTTTGTGTGCTTACTTTCTCAGTGTATCAGAATTGACGTTCTCCTTCAATTACACAGAGACCACATAATCACATACAGGCATTTACAGTTAAGTTCTTGGAAACTGTGGCTTTAGGTGAAACAATGTATGAAGAAACCCATTTACCATAGGCTAATTGATTTAAACGGGACTTAGATTATACAGGATATTTCTCGTGTACATCTTTGGGGTGGGGAGGAAACCAGAAGACCCAGAGCAAACCTATGCTGACATGGGGAGAACATGCCAGCTCCAAATTAGACAGTGTCCCTGGCCACGAAGTGATTTTTTCCCCTTCATCAATATTATAGTGAAATCATGATGAATGGAAGGATGCTATCCTAGGACCTGCTGTGCTACAGGTTGAGTATCTCTAATCTTGAAAATCTGAAATGTTCTAAAATCCGAAACTTTTTGAATACCAACATGACTCTCAAAGGATTGGAGGATTTTGCATTTTTAGATTTTGCTTAATATTTGTAAGTACTTAACTCTAAATTTGAATGATGGCAAAATCTGAACATTTTGAAATTTTTAATGTGTGTATATATATATATATATATTTTTTTTTTTGAGATAGGGTCTCTGTTGCCCTGACTAGAGTGCAGTGGCGTCATCCTAGCTCACTGCAACCTCAAACTCCTGGGCCCCTCCTGCTTCAGCATCCTGAGTAGTGCGCCACCACGTCTGGCTAATTTTTTTGTGTTTTGTAGAGATGGAGTCTTGCTCTTGCTCAGGGTGATCTTGAACTCCTGACCTCGAGCTCTGCTCCCACCTTGGCCTCCCAGAGTGCTAGGATTATAGACATGAGCACTGTTCCCAGCTTAAAACTATTTTTAAGGGCAGGGCTAACTTACTTGAATAAAGTAAAGGGCTTGGGCAATTATTTGTATAATTCAATCTAAAAAGCCACTTTTTACAAGTAACCCTTAAGTCAGGACACACTGGTGTATTGTAGTCTGTCTCAGGGTCTGTGACAAGACATTTGTTACTATTAGTTAAATTACAAAGCTTTTGAATTACCTACTTAAATTAATTGGCGCAGATGCACTGCTGTATCTCTAGAATGTTACTTTTTGGGGAGAACCCAAAGAGTAAGTTAAAGCTAGTGCTGGCAATAGTTTTCTTAAAGTTTCTTTTGGTCACCAATTTTCCTAAAACTTGTCTCAGATCACAAAATTATGGCATTATACAACATTAGAGGTGAAAGGATCTTGGCGATTATATACATTAACTTCTCTTCTTTTAGATAATTAAATAACTTGCCCAAGGTAACATGTGGTCAGTGGCAGAACATGTCTAGAAATTTCAGTGCTTTTTACACTAGACCATGGTGTTGCTATTTGAAAGAGTTAAAGTGGGCCTAAATAATTAATATAGAATAACTGACATCAGCAAATGAAATTTTCAAGGTAAGCAGATTTTCTGGATAATTGAAACATTTTTATTGCTAAGGTATTATGTACACTAATAATTTAAAATGGCAGTCTTTCGAAAATGTATTGTTTTATTCCCACCTTCTCAAACAGAATGCTGAGCAGATCTTGCCTGTTGATAATGGCTGTAATATTCCCTTAGGAATATTGTTCTGTTCCTTCTATATTTCAGTGCACCATGTGCTGCTGCTTTTTCTTTAAAGTTACTTTGTTGTAACCTTTTATCTTTCTTGTTGTCAGTTCTTACTGTGTTAGCTTGTCTAGTATTAGCATTTGTTTTCTTTCTAATTTGTAGTTTTTAAAATATGTTTCTTAAAATATTATTGAGCATCTACTGTGTGTCAGGTGCTATTCAAGAGGCAGTTGGTACGGTTAGTAAATCAGTGAATAAATCAGGTAAAGATCAAGGCTGGCATGGTGGCTCACACCTGTGATCCTAGCACTTTGGGAGACTGAGATGGAAGGATCACTTGAGGCCAGGAGTTCAAGACCAGCCTGGGCAATGTAGTGAGACCCCATCTCTCTAAAAAAAAAAAGGAAAAAGGCTGCAGCAGCAGATGATTGCTTGAGTGCAGGAGTTCCAGGCTGTCCTGCAGCCTGGGTAACAGAGCAAGATCCTGTCTCTAAAAATAAAGCCAAAAAATCCCTTGTTCTTGTGGGCTTATGTTCTGGAGTAGAGGAATGGTCACAGATAGTCTTTAACCAATAAGCCTAATAAGTCAGTAAATTATATCATAGGCTGGCAGGGGGTGTTATGGGAAAAGTAGAGCAGGTATAGAGGAGGGTTGGAACTGTTGGTTATTGGCTTGGAAACTAGATCAGCAAGTTCGTTGTTAGTAAAGTTACAGTCAAGAGGAAAGTGGGAAAAAGAGCTTGAGGGATTCTTCTGTGAGTTGAGCAAATGACCATTAGGAAATACCTTTTGACTCCTCATTTTAACCTTTATTATTTTCTCCGGGGGTTTTGTGTTTGATTTGAATGTCTGAAGTTCTGCAGTAGCTCGATAATTGACCTCTATTAATGTGTAACTTAATATAAGTATAATGATAACTATTATGGTTAATTTGTACATACTTGTATTATTTTTTTTTCCCATGGCCTGGACAATAGTTCACTTATATTGTTTTTTGAAAGTTGAGGAATGAGACAGTGAAATGGAATGTTAGGTGTCAAATGGAATGTTTGGCATGAAATGGATGTTGATTCTTGATTAACCACTTGCCTGAGAACAAATGTGGCCAGTGGTAAATTATTTGGATTGGATGGTATGAAAGTGATACCAGTACTACCGAACAGCACTTGCTATGTTTACTGTCCCATACATTCTGGGTCAGAATGTTGATGCTGCGAAGGCTGAGTAAGATCAAGAGTGAGAGTGTGAACTCTAATCACTCATTTCTGCTGCAGATCTCAGCTTCCCGCTTATTACTGTGTGGCTTTGAGCAGGTTCTCGATTCCTTAGTTTTCTTCACTCCAGGTTCCTCATTTATAAACAAGGGATGGGGGATACCACAACAGGATTTGGTGTGATGATTAAATAAGATCATACTTGTGAAGGTGCTTGGCCAAACAATAATTGGCTACACTTTAGTTACTAGGATATAGACCAGGCGTCCTCAAACTACAGCCCGCGGGCCACATGCGGCCCGCCCAGGACATTTATCTGGCCCGCTGGGTGTTTTTGCCGCTGCTGCCTGTCCTGCTTAGCAGCCGACTCGTCGCAGGCCCACAGTGCGCACTCTCCAATGGTCTGAGGGACAGTGAACTGGCCCCCTCTTTAAAAAGTTTGAGGACCCCTGATATAGACGATGCTATACTATCAGGACCCAACAGAGATACTAAGGTTAAGGCAAATAAAGGATACTTCTGGTTATCCAGTCAGCATTTGCAAATGAAATTATATTTTTCCTCATTTTTTCTATTTTAATTCAAATCAGTCCTTTCAAAGGAAAAGACTAATATTCAAAACCACTCAGTTTGGCTCATCAGCATGTAATTTTAGTCTTTAAAATACGAATTTTTAATACTATTTTGATTGATCCTACTATACCACATATACCACATAAAACCTGGAAAAGGTATTATTTGGGGAAGGATTTATTTGTGGTGTTTTTTTTTTTTTTTATTTAAGGAGATGGGGCCCCCCCATGCAAATGCTGTCACAGCTCTCACTACCACCTGGAACTCCTGGGCTCAAGCGATCCTCCTGATCTTCCTGCCTCAGCCTCCCAAGTAGCTGGGACTGCAGGCACACCACCATGCCTGGTGGCTATATGTGTATTTCTTAATTGTTTTACCTAGAGCTGAAGACAAAGGAACTATAGGCTATCCCTGTTTTTTTTTACTCTGGTGGTAGAGCTTCTTGATTATACTTGGAATAGATTTCTCCTTTTGATAAATTAGCTATATTGGGTTACTGTAATCCATAACATACTCTGCTTGTTACACCAATTTATGAAAGTACCATGCCAGAATCTGAGGAAATACAATGCCCAGCAGAGTGCCTGGAATGGAGTGGAAGCCCAGTGAACATTTCCTTGAATGAATGAGCAGCTGAGTTGACTATTTTTAAGAAACAGCTGGAGAAAGAACTCAGTTTTGCCAAATTGAAAGCTACTCAGGGAGAAAATAGTGTTCTTGAAACTTGTGACATGAAGCAAAAAGGAAAATTCAAATGATGTCATAAGCTTTTGACAGTTGTCCTGCTATAATAAGTACAAGCTGCTTTTAATTTCCTGAGTGAAAGAGTTGAGCAATTTACCTATGAGTTAAGCACATTTTAGTGAGTGCAAAGCTCATGTGATAGAATAATCTTGCTGTGAGCACCATTTGTCTTTAGCTTTTGTATTTTAGGTCTGTTTTTTCCATTAAATCTGAGGAGCATCAAGTTTTATGACCTTCTGGTAATGACTTGACAAGTGAACAATACTACCTATTGATGACTAGTCTAAACAAGGAAAGTTTGTGTTTTTGGTGTGATCATTCATTTTATATGCCAAATAATTTTAGGTAACTGCTTGTATGATTAAAAGCAGTTGATTTTCATCTAGTCAGTAGTTAGTTATAAAAGTAAAAAACATAAATGTACTATATGATTATTTATCCAGAGCATAATCTGCCTTTAAGAATATGTAAAAATAGGGAATATATTTATGTAGGCCTGTAAATATATATATATTTACATTTGTTGGCTTTTATGTGACAGTCAAGAAATCGCTCAAAATTTATGCTTTGAATGGCTCCAATACTTCCCTCTCTTGGGCTTTGGAGGAATGTGATTCTTCTATTCAACCAATCATATAAACATTTAATTCCTAGCGTGTTCCAGTCTCTGTGGTAGATCCTGGGGTTGCACAGATGAATAAGACATGATTCCTGGCTGGGCGCGGTGGCTCATGCCTGTAATCCTAGCACTCTGGGAGGCCGAGGTGGGCAGATCGCTCAAGGTCAGGAGTTCGAAACCAGTCTGAGCAAGAGTGAGACCCCGTCTCTACTAAAAATAGAAACAAATTTATTGGCCAACTAAAAATATATAGAAAAAATTAACTGGGCATGGGTGGCGCATGCCTGTAATCCCAGCCACTCGGGAGGCTGAGGCAGAAGGATTGCTTGAGCCCAGGAGTTTGAGGTTGCTGTGAGCTAGGTTGATGCCATGGCACTCTAGCCTGGGCAACAGAGTGAGACTCTGTCTGAAACAAAAAAAGAAGACATGATTCTTATGCATTTTAGCTAACATAAAATGAATTTTAAAATACTTCTAAAAGCTGCTTTTTATAGGTTGGCATTGATGTTTAAAATCTTAAAAGGCTAATGTTAAAAATTATTGGAAATATATGTACTTGTGGGAATATTTGTTCTGGGCAAATATCAGAATCTTTCAAGAGGCATTTTATTATAGTTCCTTCCATGGTGTTGGCTTGAGCATTAGCCCATTCACCAGGGATGTTATTGAGTAGGAACCAGAACTCTTAAAGGGGCAAAAATGGGCCAATGTTTGATTAATGGTTTGTATTGGATTTTTCTGACACTGTTGACAACTATACTGAGTATTTTCAGTGAGATTTTCTAGTAAGTACAGACAGGAAAAAAAGTCAGAGCTGTCAGGGATCAGTGTTTCCTAAAATGAGCTTTGTGTAAAATTGATCCTGTGGAGTGTTAATGGATGTTACATGAAATTAAAAACAAACACACAAAAATCCCTGGTCATGGAACTTTGGAAAGCACTCGATTAAATGGAATTTTAAAGAGTTTTTTATTTATGAGTGCAGGAATTCTCAGAGTCTTTAATATATTAGTATACCTTGTAATTCTCTAAGGTAAGGAGGAAGGGAAGGTGAGGCAGCTATAGTATGTGGCATTTTCCAAACTTATTTGGCCACGAAATCATTTTTTTAGAGAGTATCTTAGGAGCCTGGCATGCCACAGGACACAAGCAGAGGAAAGCTGAAATCATTTTGCAGATAAAAAACCAAGGCCCAAATAATGTAAGTGACTCGCTCAAGGAGGTAGAGTTAGTGAGATTCCAAGCTGTCTAACTCTTAGATTACTGTTCTTTCCACTGGCCAAAAGGAGATGTAATGCCTCAGAAGACATAGGTTTAAATATGTTAGAATGTAAATAAGATTTTTGTGTCATTGTTTAAGATTTATTGAAGCTTAGTGTCCTGTCCAAGGTTCTAGGTCTAATCAGTACAAGTGGTTAGTCTTTTCAGCTGCATTGCTAATAAATGGAATAGAGAATAGCTGTAAAAAATAAATTTAGGGAATTATATAATACCTGAATCTGTCCATTTTATTCCCCACTAATAGGAAGGATAAACAAGATGTTAGTTCTCAAATGCTAATTTTGACTCCTGTTGAGTGGAGATTTAATTCTTATTCTGTTGATGATTTTTTTAATGGGTGTTAGCTATATTTTTAGGCTGCTTATGAAGGTTTCATTTTTCTGAAATGAAATATGAAACAATGAAACTGTTTCTTTTGTGGAATCAAATTAATTTCTAAGAGTTGTAGATTTAGGAGAGATACATTTTTAACATCAAACTTGGTCTTGCACTGCCTTAGAATAGCCAATTTAAAATAGTGTAAATATGTATCAGAAATTGTACCGGCATGGGAAAGGAGTCTAAAGTGTTATTGAACTTAACATTATTTAGAATCTTTTTTTTTAGAGACGGGGTCTCGCTCTTGGTCAGGCTGGTTTTGAACTCCTGACCTTGAGCTATCCACCCGCCTCGGCCTCCCAGAGTGCTAGGATTACAGGCGTGAGCTACCGCGCCCGGCCATTAGAATCTTAACTGAATTAAGGCTTCCAAATTCCTGATAGAAGAATTTAGTAATTTATATTGAAGTGTGATTTAGATTGATAACTGAAAATTTTAAATAAAGATTTTATTAGATTATGGCTTAAAACAGACCTGCCCCTGACAAATTGTAAGACAGTAAGTATAATGCAATAGGTGAAAGGCTAAGGAAATATAACCAGAAGTATATTTTTTTAATGCAAAGAAATTTTGGATAATTGATATGAACAGTTATAAGACTTGGAATTTAACTTTGACAAATAGAGACACCTCACTGATGTTCCTTGGTTTAGAAAAAGAAAATAATATGTGGTTTATCTTTGTAAAAATTGCCTTTTCGTGTCAGTGTTTCCTTTTTCTTTAAAACATGAAAATTTAACCATAATTACAAAAGAAAAGTCATTTCTGGAACATAGTGGCTTAAATTACTTATCTGTTGAATATTTTTTATTACAAAGATAAAATAATTGATAATAGGCAGTATATATTCCTCAATCCTTATTTCCTCCCACCCCACCTCTTGAATAACTTGGAAAAAGAAAGAACTTACTAATAATAACTGATAGGAAGTCTCACTGCAATTTTGTGCACTTGGAAAACCGTTTAAGGAATCTTGGTAAGCATTAAGGGCTTTTCTGGAGGGAATGGGAAGGTGTTGTGTTATGAGACAGGCTACCAATGATGAATAGAATTATGGTACCAGGAGTGGTAAGAAAGAATGCTTTAAGAAAAGCAAGATCAGTAAGTAGCAGTAGCTTTGGAACATGAGTGGGGATCTGTGTGTATCTTTATTTTATTTTTAGAGACCTAAAGGATTTTTAAAAATGGTACTGATACCTTTTATGCCTGGATTCTAAATATAGACCATAATTCTTAAGTTTTTTAAAAAAATTCAAGACCTTTTTGACAGAATAATTGTCAGAATTTTTATGAATTCAAGTGAATCAAATTGATAGTTATTAATATTGTTACAAACAGAAAACTTTCCTGTTACGTTCGAAAAGCCAAATATCGGGCAGTTTATTTCTATTTTCAGTTATATTAAATCAAGATACTTCCTAAAAGTAATCTTTAAAATTGATACAGAGAAAGATAAAGAATATAGGCTGGGCATGGTGGCTCAAACCTGTAATTCCAGCACTTTGAGAGGCTGAGGTAGGAGGATTACTTGAGGCTAGGAGTTCGAGACTAGCCTGGGCAATAATAGCGAGACCCATCTCTACAAAAAATAAAAAAATAGGCCGAGCATAGTGGTGTGCACTTGTAGTCCTAGCTACTCGGGAGGCTGAGGGAGGAGGATTGCGTGAGCCCAGGAGTTCAAGGTTGCAGTGAGCTATGACCACGCCACTGTACTCCAGCCTGGGCAACAGAATGAGACTCTGTCTCTAAAAATAAAAAAAGAAAGAATATGGCTATCTTTGCCTCTGATTGTTTCTGAAATGATGAAGTCTATTCCTATCTGTAAAATCACTTAAGATATTTTGTAAAACCTATTAAATTTTTTAGTTTTCTCAGTATTATTCCTGAATATCTTGAATAGGCTCTTTTTGTAAGCCAATTAACTATACCCATTATTTCTTATTAAATAGTTCTATTAGTGTAGCCATATTAAAAAAGTGGTATTAATGTGGACTACCATCTGTGGCCATAGTCCTTTTTTTAAAAATAGACTTTATTTTTTAATAGTTTTAGGTTCACAGCAAAATTGAGCCATAGTCTTTTCTTATACTGATCAGACATCATGGTAGTACTTATTAAAAGGAATCTGTCTTTACTGTCAACTGCAGCATATATACAATTTGTAGTTTGTAATCTCATATTTGTTTTTTTATAATTGTCTTTTTTCAAAGTATTACCATTTGGACTGAATGTAACATGTATAATTTCATTTTGAAAGAATTTACTAAGTAACCAAAGTGAAACATGAAACAGCAACGGGTTTTTCTGACACACTAATAGAGAAGAGGCATTTTTTGAAACCTTTTTCATGTCCTGGGAATAGGAGTGTGAATGTGTGTCTTGTGATTTGTTATTCTGTTTTTACTGCTTTGGGATTGAAGGCTTTTATTTATGTATTTCATATTTTGGCAGCTTCAAACAGGACAGGAATTTTTAGGTCTGTTTTGAAAAGGCTGTGACATGAGTGTTGGACACATACACATGCCAAAGATATGTGTAAATTATTGGAGCTTCAAGGAGATGTTAGTTTTTTTAGAGAGTATATATATACTTCTCTTTATTTTTATTTAAAGTAACTTCCATCCTAATTAATGCATCAATTACTATTGAACATGAACTAATTATAAATTCAAAAGTATGTGTATAATATAGTTAACATGCACTTATGGGGGAAAGCAAAGAAACCCTACAATATCAAATTTCTGATTGTAAAATAATAATTTACTATGCCTCATTTTTCTCCAGTGATAAAATTGACTAATCTTTCAACTGACACTTTTTACTCTTGGGAGGGAAGAGTAGGGGTTATCTTAGTTTGAGCTACTGTAAAAGAATCCAGTACCACAAAGCTTGCATTTTCAATTTCAATAAAATTATTTATTTTATATTAGCATTATGAAAACTTAATAGTTTGGTATATCTTGCACTTTCAGAAAGTTCTCTTAATAGCTAATATAATTGAACTGCATGTTGGTATTTAAATTAAGAAAAAATTCTTACAGTCTTCTGTATTTTAATATATCCTGTCATCTAGGGCCTAGATGATATTAGTTAATTGCACGGCTTTGGCATGCATCAGTGTTATTTTCAAAATATACTTTTTAGGTTTTTTTGGGGAGTGTCTGATATAGTTTTAAACTTTATTATGGAAAACTGTCTGTCTATCTATCTATCTATTTATTTATTTGAGACAGAGTTTCACTCTGTTGCCCCGGCTAGAGTTCCCTGGCGTCAGCCTAGTTCACAGCAACCTCAAACTCCTGGGCTCAAGCCATCCTCCTGCCTCAGACTCCCGAGTAGCTGGGACTACAGGCATGCGCCACCATGCCCGGCTAATTTTTTCTATATATTTTTAGTTGGCCAATAAATTTGTTTCTATTTTTAGTAGAGACGGGGTCTTGCTCTTGCTCAGGCTGGTTTTGAACTCCTGACCTTGAGCGATCTACCCTCCTGGGCCTCCCAGAGTGCTAGGATTATAGGCGTGAGCCACCGCGCCTGGCCTATTATGGAAAACTTTAAACATTTACAAAGTAGAATCCTTATATATTCATGTCATGTCCTTATTAGTTTAATATCATGTCCAATTTTATCTACATACTCCCCCCATTCCTTTTCTCTCCACTTCCCCAGTGATTGGGAAGGAAATCCAATACATTACATAATTTCATTGATAAATATTTTAATGTGTAACTCTAAAAGAGAGTGCAAGTTATTTGTATTCCCTGTGAGTACTAGCTAGCTTTGTTGTAGAGAGTAAGCCACAAGTTCTTGGAAACAGGCCTGTCATTGCATTTTATTGTAGTTAATTTGCATTTAGAAAGATCTAGAATTTGTGTTACTTGGTATTATTACAGTAAACCTCAAAGGATTTGAAATGTTGATTGTGTAAATGACATCTGTGAAAACATTATGAATTACCATCATATATATCTGTGAAGTTATGTGACAGTCCTCATTGCAGAGCTAACCTACGGTCTGCTTTGTTGTTTGCTTATGCCCCCCTCCAATTTGTTTGTTTATGGAAGTGCTGAGAAACAGGCAGCATTTAACATTTAATTTAAGGTGATATTCTTTAAACCTCTGTGAGTGCCATAAAAAAGAGAAAGGTAAGGGAAAAGGGAGAGAGGGAAAGAGAGAAGAAAAAGGAAGGAAGGCAGGAAGGAAAGGGATGTGGGACCTAGAAAAGAGAAAGGACAGAACAGGGTAAATGTCGCAGCCAAGTTGCCAAATTGTGGAAATAAACTTCATCCTTCCCTCACTAACCCAACCTCCTCTCTTGGTCTTGACTTTTTGTTTGTTTGTTTTTGAGACAGAGTCTTGCTCTGTTGCCCAAGCTAAGTACAGTGGTGTTATCATAGCTCACTGCAGCCTCAAACTCCTGGGCCCAAGCGATCCTCCTGCCTCAGCCTCCCAAGTAGCTAGGACTACAGGTGTGCAACACCATGCCTGGTTAATTTGTCTATTTTTTGTAAAAACAAGATCTTGCTATGTTGTCCAGGCTGGTCTCAAACTCCTGGCCTCAAGAGATCCTCCCGCTTTGGCCTCTCAGAGTGCTAGGATTACAGGCATGAATCACTCATCTTTTTTCTCTCTCCCTTTTCTTGATCCACGCCCCCCCCACTTTGGTTTCTATTTTCTTCCTCTCTCGGCATTTACTAAGCTTTACCTGTCACATTTAGAGTTAGGAAGATTGCTGATTCCTCCCTTAAAGGTGTTTTTATTATGTAGGGGTTGTGAGATAGAACATACAATATTTTAAGACTAATTTATTGTGCTTTATTTGGTTTCATACAGATTTTCAAGAATGCTTTTTAAATTAATTCAAATAGTTGTGTATGTATTATGGGCTAGATTGAACCTTTTTATACTCTGGATTAATTGTACAAATGTATGAAGACACTGATTTAATATAGATCTTTGGGTTTACTTTAGATGCTCTTACTGGAAAATTGTGTAATAGTTTTTCCTGTTTCTCTTTGTTCTCTTACGCTGTCCATTTACTGGATGAAATTGATTCTGTTCGAATTTAAATCTGCAGTTCACGAGATTCCTTTGCAGTTCACCTTTGGAGGTAAGAATTTACTCACTGGTATCTTTCATTAGACATTTATTTGATAATTTAGGAGTGATCATTTTGATGTGACACATATATTCTTCCATAACAGTAATGGGATAAATGTAGCCTTTTTTTGAATAAAAGTTCCTAGAAGTTATAGCTATTCCCCTTCATAACAGGTCATTGCCTCTTTTGATAAGTACATTTTCTTCTTCAGTATTTAGAGAGAAATCAGTCCTTCATTTTAAAGAGCCTCATTGTATCTTTATGTAACTCCCATAACATTTTGTTTAACATCAGCCTTATTCTCTATAAATTGCCCTGGTATTAAAAGAGACCTGGAGAAATCACAGGCAAAGGCTGTCATCAAAGGAAGTTTTGTTGGTTTGGGAGACCATTTCGAAATCTGTGAGTTGGTAAGAGAAGAACAAAAAGGACTTAGCTTTATTGAGCTTCTGTTGTAACACAGGCACTATTCTGGGCTCCTTTTTTCATTTAATCCTCATCATGGTTCTCAGTAGAACTGAGAATATAGTTTTAAAATTATGAGATAAAGAAAAATTATTAGGTGTTTACAGAACCAGATATCATTGTGAGCTGTGGTTGCAGAAAAACTTACAGATGATGTGTGAGACTTGGAAAAAGACCTAGAGAAGGGGAGGAGGTGACAAGACTTGGAGCCAAATTTGCGTTTAAGAGTTTGTGTCCACTTACTAGCCACGTGACACTGGCAAATCACAACTTTCCTGAGCCTCAGTTTTCTCCTATCTTTGAAACACAAATAATAATTTGCACCTGTCACATGATGGAGTGGAAATGGGAGTAGTTATAAACTGTACTATTCAAGTCAGTGATGTTTTGTATTTTCCTGTTAAGCTACACTTCAGCCCCACATGATGAGACTCTGTTCCTTCCCTTTGTGTCCGTTATTTCACTTTATGCTCCCTTTCCCCATTTCCAACTTGCTCAAATCATATCCTCTACAGGGTTGATACTGTGTCCCCTGTAGACCATCGCTGACCACTCCACATGGAGGCAATTGTTTGCTTTTCTACGTCTATAACACTGTGTTCATCTGATAATTGAAGCTATTAATATTATTGTTGACAATGAGGTATGGAGGTATGGCCCACCCTGGCACAGTGCATGTACATGGTGGGCAGTTTGAGTGATCACCAGGAACATGGGCAAGACCAGGAGGCTAGTCCCATCCAGGTTTGGTATCCAGGATCAGTGGGGAAGCAAAGTGACATAGTGGAAAGATTCTGGGCTTTGAAATGAGAGGGAACTTGGGTAGCGTATGGGCAAGTCATTTAATCCTTCTGAGCTGCCATTTTCTAATTTAAAAATGGAGATAATAATACTTATAGGTCATTAGAATTAAATGAGATGATTTGTGGCAAACACTGAGCACCATGCCTGCCACGCAGAGTCTTAGATAAGAGATAGGTATAAAGCAAAAACCAAACCATAACAAACTTAAAGAGGATATAAATTTTATAATCTACTCTTTAGTTGAGGAAGCATGTCCTAACTACAGAAGCAATGGGAAGTATCACAAAGGAAAAGATGAAAATATTAATTTGATTATGTAAAGATACATATTTTTGAACATAAAAACAAATATAGATAAAAGGCAATTTGGACAAAGTATGATAAAAGGGTTATTCACCTTTTAGAATCAAAAAGCTAATTTCTTTTGCATACAATTTTGTTGCGTTTTATCAGGTAGTTGATGAGATGAAATACAAATGGTAATAAATGTGTTTTAAATGTTTAATTAGTAATCAAAGAAATGCAGCTTAAAACAACATACAATTTTTTACCTATCAAAATATTTTTTTTCTTTTTAAGTGAATGCTTGAGAAGATATGATGAGGTAGGATGTTTATAAACTTCATCCTTTACAGAAAGCAGTTTGGTCATATACGTTAAAGGCTTTATATACATTCATACCTTGTGATCACATAATTCTATTTTAAGAATCACTGCCAGAGAGGTAATCAAGATGAAGATAAATTTTGCATTGAAATGTTTATTATAGCTTTATTTATAATGATAAAAAACACTGTAAACAACCTAAATGTCCTGTAGTAGGAAAAGGTCAAATAAATTATGACACAGCCAAATGATAGCACACCCTACAGACATTCAAATGTAGATTATGAATAATACATGTTTATGTGTAAATGATGAATAAGTATAAAATGCTTTTGCTATATTAGGAAATGAAAGGATGCAAAATTATACATGTAGGTCTCAACCATTTTAGCACACAGAAATTATGAAGGAGGTATACAAAATGTTAACAACAACTAAAAAATGTTAAATTGTTTTACCCTCTAATCTTCCAATAAAGGGCCCACCATGGATTGAGGTATATTGGTCACTTTTTGGCAATGGTCCTTGTAATCAGTATTTGACATGGATGTCAGGAAAGTGTGTCTGTTGTAGAAACAGGGTCTACCCTTGAAAAAAAGGGGCTGGCAGGAACTTAGATGAAGAGATAATGTTGATAATGTTTAAGGCTGGACACTTATTTCAGCAAGAGTTTAGGGGAGTGACCAGGAATAAGGGTTTTTAGCAGAGGGTAATTAGGCTGGATTGGCTTTCCTGCACAGGGATTGAATAAGAAGATTGGAGCTTCATGTCCACTTCACTGGGGCAAGTAACAATTTGAAGATACTACTAACCAGTGGCAAAACTGCTTCTACATAGACGTCATCATAGACTTCTCTCAAACATAAGCTCAATGAGAGAGGACCCTGTTTTTGTTTCCTTGTGTTTCCATTCTTAGTATAATAAATAGTGCATAGTAGGCACTGACTCAATAAATATTTGTTGAATGAATGAATGAGGCTGGAAGTAGCAGTATTATATATGTAATTTGACAGGATTCAGCTGGAAGCAGATAAGGTCTAATATTTATATTTTAATATGGTTAATAATCTGCCCAGCTAGATTATAGCTACTTAAGACTGGGAGCTTTGTCATTTTCGTCTTTGGATGCTCTCAGTGATAGATAGGGCTTGGAGTGTACCAGCTACACCTGAGTGTACCAAACAAATACATTTTTTTTTTTGAGACAGAGTCTCACTCTGTCACCTGGGCTAGAGTGCCGTGGCATCTGCCTAGCTCACAGCAACCTCAAACTCCTGGGCTCAAGCAATCTTCCTGCTTTAGCCTCCCAAAGAGCTAGGCCTACAGATGTGCACCACCACGCCCAGCTAATCTTTTATAATTTTAGTAGAGACGGAGTCTCACTCTTGCTCAGGTTGGTCTTGAACTGTTGACGTCAAGCGATCTTCCTGCCTCAGCCTCCCAGAGTGCTAGGATTATAGGTGTGAGCCACTGCGCTGGGCCATAGATACATATTTTTAAATTATCTCTTACTACTTTAGTTAGATATTTGGAATAGGTGTATGGAAGCTTTTTTTCTTTGTGAAAAGTAGAAGGGAAAGTATCATGTTCAAAGTTCAGTGATAGTTTCTGTCCTTTTCTGCTTTGCTTAATGATCTGGAATTTTACCTTGGCTAAATTGATCTTTTTTATTACTGAGCTTACGGACATGAGGGAGGAAGAGAAATAAACATTAAAGATGACCAATGTGCTGCTCTTTTCTTGATGGGAGATATTTTGAGGTCTTTCTGTTGATATTTTTCTAATTTGGAATTCCACAGGGGCCACTCGATGATTTGTTAGTGGCATCTACCCACCCATCTCCTCTGGCAGTGCTGAGCTCAGGATGCTGTTCCTTTGTCACCATGTGTGGTGGCACCTGAGAGCCAGCGCTAAGCCAGGTGGAAGAATATTAGGAGTCTCTAAATGTTTGATTTTGCCATTAAGCTTCTAATTTAGCTGGAGAAGGAAAATTACAAATATGGTAAATCCCAGCACCTTTTAAAATTTTGAATAAAAGAAAAGTAATTCTGTTACAGACAATAAAATACACGAGACTTGGAATTGAAAATAAAGTAGGCTTTAAACTTCACTTTCGCCACAAAAGCTACTACTATGAGTGAACCATGTCCCTTTGTTATAAGTCCTAAACAGTTAACTGCCACATGAATCTAATGAAATTGTCAGGTTATAGTAATTACATCAGTAATTTGATATGTTGTCATTTGAATGGACCATGTGTGCAGAGTCAGTTACTTCCCTCTGTGGGGCTGACCCTTTTACATTCCTGTAAGCTGAAGACTAATAGAGCTCATTAAGCTTTATGGGAAAAGAGCTTTTATCACCTCGTCAAGGCAGGCAACATATTTCCATTATATTCCTAATTTCATGTGGCTCTGTAGCTGCTGATGTGCACTCCTCTGCTAGGTTTACATCGGACCTCTGCCTTACAGACATTTTTATTGACATTTCTTAGTCTGAATTACATTTGTGTGGCACCACTTACAGATGTCTTCAATTAAATGTAGGTAAATAAAAGGGATTATATATCAGAGGCCAAAAGATTCTTGAAATTCTCTTCTGAGTCAGACTTTGCCAGCCAGTCCAGTAGGGTGCAGTCTCATCATCATTTCTGGAGGGAGAGAGCTACAGGAGAGGCATTTATGACAAATATTAAACCATGTGTGAATACAGGTCACTTAGATTTCTCTTCAGGTATGTCCTATTGCTTCATTTCAGATCAGTTAAAGTCTTTTGTATTAACAGCTATGATAATAACTTATTGAGAATTTAGCACTTATGGTGTACTGGTTCTATGCTTAGCACTTTTCTTATTTTAGTTCTTACAGAATGTCTATGAGGTAGATAGTCCCAATTTTCTTCACCCAGAGAGGTAGATTAGGTGCTCAGTATCACAGTACTAGTATGTGACAACAGTCACAAGACAGGAAGGAGGAAATGGAATGATACTGCAATAAGATTCTAACATTACATGAAGTGATATATTATTTAAAAGAAGACAGTAATAAGTTAGAGAAATATTTAGTAAAACCCAAAGCAGTATTTCTCAACCTTGGCACTATCTCTGCATCTTGGGCTAATTCTTCGTTTGTGAGGAGCTGTTCTTCACATTGTAGGAAGCTTAGCAGCATCTCTAGCCTCTGCCTACTACATGCTAGTAGGATCTCTTCTCCCACCCCTGTCCACTGAGTTGGAACACAATGTCTTCAGACTTTGCAAATATCCCTAGGGGGCAAAATGGCTCCCTGTTGAAAACCACTGCCCAAGAGCAGCCTTAAAAAAAGAGTACAAAGATATAGTTAATAAGCCAATCTTGGAAATAAAATGCAATGATAAAATGTGTCTAGTCTAACAAAAGAAAAAGAAGGAAAAATGAACAAAAAACAAATGGAAAAAATAGGAAACAAATAGCAAGATGGTCACTTAAATTCAGCCCTATTGATTGTTACATTAAATATAAACAGTCTAAGTCAAAACTCTGCTGCCAGGTAATGTTCTATTTCTGCACTGTCCATATAGTAGCCAGTGGTCATACATAGCTACTGAGCTCTTTAAGAACTGAATTTTAAGTGTTTTAAATTTAGTTAACTTAAATTTAAGTAGCCACATGTGGCCAGTGACTATACTATTGGACAGTGCAGTCTAAACATTCCAGTTACAAGTTAGAGATTGTCAGCAAGATAAAAGAAAAAAGCAATATCCACCTTAAATATGAAGGCATAGGTAAGTTAGAAGTAAAAGGCTAGTAAGTAAGACATTACCATGCAAATACTAATTATAAGAAAATTGGAGTGACTGTCTTCATATCAGACAAAGTAGACTGCAGGACAAACAACTGAGGAAGGACTTTTCGTAATGATAAAAAGGTCAGTTAATTGTATGAATGTGCAGTAATTCAAAATGTGATCCACTTAATAATGGAGCCTCACAATACATAAGCCTCAAAATATATTAGCTTTTATTTAAACTAAGAACCGAAGGGAGAAATAGTCAAATCCACAGTTATAGTTGGAGACTTTAGGACAACTTCTTCAGTGATATATAGAACATTTAGACAGGAAATTATTAATAGAAGTAACATAGAAGGTTTGAACGGTCCAACCACACAGTTTTACTTAACTGATGTCTATCATACACAATACCTAACAACTACCCAATGTATATTTTTTCAAGTACACGAGGAACATTCAGTCAGACAGATCATATGCTGGACCATGATACAAATCTCAGTACATGGAAAAGAATTTAAATAATCTATGATGAAAATGGAGTTAAATTAGCATCAGTAACAAAAAGAACTCTTATAGCTCAATAAGAAGACAAACAATCTAGTTTAAAAATGGGCAACACACGTGACTATACATTCATCCAGAGAAGACATACAAATGGATAATAAGCATATGAAAAGGTCCTTGGCATCATTATTCATTATGGAAATGTAAATTAAAATTGCAATGAGATACCACAATAAACCCACTAGAATGGCTATAATCAAAAGGTAAGATGTGGAGAAATTGGAACTCTTGTACATTGCTGGTGGGAATGTAAAATGGTACAGCTATAGTTTGGCAGTTCTTCAAAATATTAAAGAAACAGTTACTATGTGACCCAGAAATTCCAGTCCTAGGAATTTACCAAAGCGAAATGAAAATATACATCCACACAAAGGCTTGTATGTCAATGCTCATACAAGTTAAGTATCCCTTATCTAAAATGCTGAGGACTGGGAATGTTTTAGATTTCAGATTTTTCTTTTTTTTTTGGATTTTGGAGTATTTGCTTTATACTTACAGGTTGAGCATCCCTAATCTAAAAATCTAAAATGCTCTAATGAGCATTTCCTTTGAGCATCATGTTGGCACTCAAAAAGTTTCAGATTTTGGAGCGTTTTGAATTTTGGATTTTTGGATTTGAGATACTCAACCTATAGCAACATTATTCATAATAGCCAAAAGCTGGAACTAATTCCATGGTTCATGAGCTGGTGAATGGGTAAACTAAATATGGTATATCCATGCAATAGAATGCTGTTCAGCAATAAAAAGGAATTAACTACTCATACATGCCACAGCATGGGTGAACCTTAAAGATGTCATGCTAGGTGACATAAGACAGACACAGGAGACTACGTATTGTGTAGTTCCATTTAATGAAGTGGAGTCAGAAAGCAGATCATTGGTTGCCTGAGATTAGGGTTAGGAGTAGAGGACCAACTGCAGATGGACTTGAGGGAATTTGAGGGGATGACAGAAATATTCTAAAATTGGATTGTGTTGATAGTTTCACAATTCTATAAGTTTGTTAAAAATCACAGAATTTTATACTTAAAATGGGTGAATTTTATGATATGTAAAGTATATCTCAATAAAGCTATAGAAAAAATGTGTACCATTTCTTTATCTTTTAATTTCTCAAAATATTGTAGAAAAGATCTGACTCGATTTGGCATCCTGCTTCTATATTCTGTACTACATTCCCTAGATGTGGTATAGGTGTTATGTATTGTTTTAGTATTCACTAAGATAATATCTTATATTGAAGTAGATGTGTTTTAATTAATAGTTTTAATATTAACTATTCCATGAATACTCTTAATATTAAATAATGTGAGCCATAAATATTTTTGGTAGCTTTCCATGCTTTGGAGTGGGG
Source organism: Cheirogaleus medius (assembly GCA_008086735.1). Lineage (NCBI taxonomy): Eukaryota > Metazoa > Chordata > Mammalia > Primates > Cheirogaleidae > Cheirogaleus > Cheirogaleus medius. Next base: position 575,746 of record VBSM01003143.1, read on the forward strand.
AACTACTTGGCTTCTCACCTGGAGCTCTATGAATGACTGGAAGAGAATGTGTATACATTTGTGTGCATGTGTTTGTATTTGCATTGATTGCTAGCTACAGGTAGCAAGGGTGGGGATATCCTAGTTATTAGTTTTATGGCCAGTGGTAGTATGCATTTTACTTTTAGGAAAAAAGAAAGCACCAAAAGAACCTAACCATCTCTTGATTCTATCAGCATATGAAGTATCATCGATTGGGATGGCTCTAGATATCATGGCATCTCCAATGGCCTGAATTCGGAAGAAGGAATGACTGTTAGCCAAAACTGGGTCTTGTAGAAATGAAGGCAGCTTGCAGAGGCAGCAGTGGAGGGATGAGGTGGGCAGAAAGTTGAGTTAAGCTGGGGAATGGAGTTGAAATGATTTTACCAAATACAGAGAACACTGAGAATCAGATATCCAGACAGCTGGCCTGAATTGGAATTGGCTAGGAAGAGGGCTGAGCTGGTGAGTTGGGGGAAGCTTTTACTTGCTCTCTAGTCTCATGTTTGGCAGGCCCAGCTGTGGTTAAAGAGCCAGAGCGGAAAGAGGTAACTATAGGGAGGGCTAGATATCCTCAGAGAATGGTTGGCAGTCTGCTTTTGTTACTGAGTAATCAGAAGTGGAAAGCTAGGCTGTGGCTTAATCCATTGGGCAAAAGCAGAAAACACAAGTAAGTTGTTGTTTTTCTAGTCAGGTGGGCTGGGAAACGTGTAGTTTTCAGGCTGAGTCCTGTACTCTGGAATCCGAGGTTGAGAAGGCAAGGTAGCTGTTGGCCAGAGGCCAAAGGTTATTGGTTAAAATGCTGGAGCCAAATCATTGGGATTGTCATTTGATTGCTCTCCCTTTTTCACTTGAGTCTGAGGGCTGTTGGGCCGTTCTGGCTGGGGCAGGGCTGCTGGCTAGGCCAATGGCAGAGAAATCAGTTGAACTGAGGACATTGTTCCTTTCCTGTAAGTCACTTCAGTAAGTTGCTTGAACATCTTTTGTGTGCTAGCCAGAGTATCATTCCCCAGGCTTGCAGAGGCACTCAGTAAATGTTGGTTAAGTAAATGAATGAATGTACAGTGCTTCCTATTAGATTTTGGATATTACTTGAATAGTTGAGCCAGTGTTCATTGAAATTGTATATCTCATAGTGAAATGATATCAACTAGAAGTCTTTTCCTGGAAAGCAATCCCCTATGATAAATATACTAAAATTAATTCTGAGAGTGAAAGAAAGCACATTCAGAATAGAAAACCACACATTCAATAGGAAAATGCCATAAATTTCCTTGTTGAACATTTTTCTCATTGGGTCTTGGATTAGTATAGGCGTCTTAAAATACAAGTCCATTCAAGATATCTTTTTGCTGGGTCAGTCTTCCTTTAGCAAATAGTGGTATTCACCATTACTCTAAGGACCTTTCAGCTATGTTTGAAATTAGGGTCATCTGCCTTGACAATTTTCATTGCCCATTAGATGTGCATGAATGCTTCAGAAAATGTTTGAATAGTAAATCCTGGGGTGGATTAGTTTCCATGGGGACATCGGTCTTATTTGATGTTGTCAGTCATTGAGTTCTCAGTCTGGGTTATCACTGTGGGATGTATTTTCCCCCTGTAAGAAATATTGCAAAAGCAGGAGTCTCAAATTGAACTGACATTAAATAAGGGCTCACATAAGGATAGTACTCTGGATTCTAAGGTGTTTTTTATAGTACTCAATAAATATTGACGAATCTGTAGAACTGATGTAGACTAATCTGTGGGATTCTGTTACTTTTCCTTGTGAGCTAGCTGTTTTGGTAGTGCCTTACTAAAAGTCTTTTTGTCGGGGAATTAGAATTTAAAATAAAAGGAAATGTCAAAGTAAAGGAAATCATTTAAATAACATTAATATCTCGATTTTTATCTATTTGTTCTGCAGTAAAAATGCAGAAATAAATTCCTTTCTTATTCCTGTCACACTTATTAAAAACATTTAATATAAATCCTTCAATTACATAAGCTTTGTAAAGTTCAATTAAAATTTTTGACATTATAGCACTTCTAGTTTTAAGCTATAACTATTAGGGTAAACCTTTTTGTGTTCTTTGAAACATTTAAATTCCTAAGGATTTTGTCATTGGGAAATGCATATCTTTGTCCCTTGATTTAGTAAATTGTTGAAATCTCTTAACTCATTATGTTGTATAGAAGGTGTTAATGCATTGTGATTGTATTTTACTGTGGTATACCACAGAAGTGGTGTCCAGTGAGAAAAACACCGAATTAAAAGTTGGAATTTTCAAGTTCTGGTCCTTCCTAGTGTTCCCCTAAATTGGCTTTGTGACCTTGGGCAGGTCCCTTACTCACCCTGATCCTTACTTTTCTCACTTTTAGAGTAAAAGTATCCCAGATGAAGAGGTCCCTCAGAACTAAGCAAATTTTGCCAATATTTGAACATATTTTATAGCTTTTTTTTTTTCGGACTCGGGTGTTATAAACCAAGGCAAATAAAAATGATTTCTCTCGACCTGCAACTATATTTCCTCAAGTTTTGTCTTTCACTGTGCTCTTTTATGTTCTCTAACAAGCTACCACTTTAGAATAATCTTACTTTTTCCTTAAAAAGTCTTAGCCTTTTTACGTAGCTTACACAAATGTATCTCTCTTATATTTGTCCTTAGTATGGCCTCAACCATCCATATTAGTTACATTTTTTAATAAAATAATACATTTTCTTTTATTGAACTAGGAGGTAGATCCTTGAGAATGACCTTATACAAGCATCGTAGCAAAGTGCGTGAACGTCACAAATGTCACAACTTTCTTACACATCCCTTTTATACCTTCTTGAGGTTGCAAAGATGAACATGTTTGTTTATTGACATATCCCGAAGATATAGCCATTCTGTAGTATATACAAATAAGGAAAAGTACATAAACTTTAAATTATGCTCATTGCTTTTTTGTTCATTCTTTGAAGCTCTCCAGGTAGCCAAAGGTTATTTGTTAAATTTGTTGATTTACCTTAATTTACATTTTTAAGTTATGGTTAAGCCAACACAAAACATAATATATAAAAATGTCAGTTGTTCAGTGTCATTTATTATTAGGGAAATGCAAATCAAAACCATAATGAGATATTACTTCATACCCATTAGGTTGGCTATTATCAAAAAAACAGAAATCAGTAACTGTTGGCTTTGGATGTAGAGAAATTGGGACTTTTGTGCATTGCTGGTGAGAATATAAAATGGTACAGCTGCAGTGAAAAAAATTATAACAGTTCCTCAGAACATTAAAAATAGAATTACCAAATGATCCGTTAGTTCCACTTGTGGATATATACACAGAAGACTTGAAAGTAGGGACTTGAACAGTATACCAGTGTTCATAGCAGCATTGTTCACAGTGGCTAGAAGGTAGAAGCAAGCCAAGTGTCCCTCAGTGGGTGAGTGGATTAACAAAACAGTATATACACACAATGGAATAGTATTCAGCCCTAAAAAGATGGAAATTCTCACACATGCTGGATGAACCTTGATGATGTTATGCTTAGTGAAATAAGCCAGTCACAAAAGGACAAATACTGTATGATCCACTTACATGAGATATCTAGAATAGTCAAATTCATAGAGACAGAAAGTGGAGTGCTGGTTTCCAGGGAGAATGGAGAGTTAATTGTTTAATGAGTTTACAATTTCCATATAGGATGATGAAAAAGTCCTGGAATTGGATTGTGCTGATAGTTGTACAATAATGTGAGTGTACTTAATGCCACTAAATTGTACACTTGGAAATCGTTAAAATGATAATTTTTTTGTGTGTGTGAGACTGAGACCAGCTCTGTCACCCAGGGTAGAGTACAGTGGTATCATCATAGCTCACTACAACCTCAGACTCCTGGGCTCTAAGGGATCCTGCCTCAGCCTCCCAGGTAGCTGGGGCTGCAGTCTCACGCCACCATGCCCTGCTAAGTTTTCTATTTTCTGTAGAGAGGGGGTCTTGCTTTTGCTCAGGATGGTCTCGAATTCCTGAGCTCAAATGATCCTCCCACCTCGGCCTCCCAGAGTGCTAAGATTACAGACGTGAGCCACCACACTCAGTCTAAAATAGTACATTTTATATATATTTTACCATAATTAAAAATGTTTAAACAGTGTTTGTCAGAATTATAATTCAATTTAGTTGAACACAAATTTACATTTTTCAAAACCTTAAGCATTATGTGGGAATAATGTTAATGTTAACTGTTTTGATTAGTAAACCAATGAGTAGTTTTGGAAGTTCAGTTGAACTATTCTCTTCATTAGAAACAAACCCATATACAGGCATACCTCGCTTTATTGCGCTTCATTTCATTGCACTTCTCAAATATTGGTGTTTGGTTTTTTTAAAAACAAATTGAAGGTTTGTGTCAACCCTGAGTTGAGCAAGTCTGTCAGCATCATTTTTCCAACAGCTTGTGTTCACTTTGTGTTTCTGTCACCATTTTTTTTAGCAGTAAATTATATTTTAAGTAAGGTATGTACATTGTATTTTTAGACATAATGCCATTGTACACTTAATAGACTATAGTATAGTGTAAACTATAGCCACTGAGAAACCAAAAAATTTGTGTGACTTGTTTTATTCTGATATTTGCTTAATTGTGATAGTCTGAAACTGAACCTATAATTTCTGCAGGGTATACCTGTATTTTTTAAGTCCACTCAGATACTAATCAGAGAAAAGACATAAACTTTTTTCTACCTTAAACCAAAATTTTTAAACCAGTTTGATTTATCCAAAAATTTACCTTAGTTATTTATACTGGGGTTCTTAAAAATATTTCTCAGCTAGTAATTTCTATAAGGAGTTTATTTTCTGTGAATTTGGAGAATATTTAGTTTATATACATGTTTACTTATCTCTATAAATCAGTTTTACAGAGCTGCTCTATGTAAGAGATATAATAGTGTAATTTATTAATACCTTCTGGAGGTTGAAAAATATTTCACACACAATGAGAAGTAAAGGCCTTTCAGAATCATAGATGCACAGACACGTAGAGCATTACTAGCTTCAGTTCTTCAGCGTTAGGTACAGGTCAAAAGTAAGCACAGAAACTCATCAGTTGATTAAAAATCAACCAGTTCTGAATTGTCTGTAAGATAATCAGACACTAAAGACAGGGAAAAATAAATTTAATATTATCGGTAGAGAGATTATGAGTGATTTTTTCTTTTTCTCCATTTTCTTCAGCCTTGTTTTTTTAAAACTCTTTTGATTATAACATGAATGCATGTTTATTAAATATGGGAAAATGGAGAAAAAGAAAAAATCACTCATAATCTCTCTACCGATAATATTAAATTTATTTTTCCCTGTCTTTAGTGTCTGATTATCTTACAGACAATTCAGAACTGGTTGATTTTTAAATCACTTATATAAAACTGTGTGATATCTTAACAATGAGTATTACTATTTGCATTTTCCAAATTTTGTTATTTTTTCATGTCTTAATTATACTCTATTTCAAATTTAGTTTTTGATGTTTTTAAAAAATCATGTCAACTTTAATGTCACAGTAGCTTAGTACATCTTTGTGTTTCTATTTTTAAAATGAATCCAAACTTTGGTCAAGTGTTTCATGAAACTATTAACAAAAGACAGAGCAATTGCAGAAATTAAGTTATTTTAAAGCAATGCAGACTTTTTATCAGGTGCCTAAAATGATTACTTTTGGGGACCTCCATAAACTGTTGTTTATTAAAAATTCAGGACATTAATTGTCCAATTGTAGATTTTTGTGTTGTACAGGTACACTTTGGGAGAGGTATTTTTGGCTGCCTTGGAAGAGAACTCAGATTCTGCTGTCTTGAAGCCCCTGAAGACTTTCACTCCTCCTGTGTTTGTACTCCACATTGAATCCTCTCAAGTGCTGATGTCTGGCATATGACTTCCCCTTCAGCTGTTCCTTTGAGCCATAACAGTGTTTGAGTGTAACTGAGGTACATGGGGGCAGGCGAGGGAGGAGACAGGTGTACCTTATCAGAGTAAATATGCACCCATTTTGGGAGCAGGTTGACTGAAAGCCAGAATTGGCCTATTACTATTGATGTCATTTCTACATAGTGCCTTTGATTTGTACTGCATAGCTCATTAATCACAGAGGCCAGGCCAGGCCTTCCTTCCCCAACATGTAAGATGGTCTTTCTTTTGTATAGCTAGAGGTGAGCTTTATTATTTTTTTCTTATCAGATAAATCCCTGAAATTGAGGAACCTCTGAAAAATAGCTTTGCTAATTCTTTCACATATCCAATACTCTGTGCAAATTGCAGGCTGGTAAATATAAACTGTTAAATATTGCTGATCACATCACTGACTTATTTATGAGGAAATTAAAGATAGCTGCTGTTAGTTTAAATAACGCTGCTATTAAATGAACTGATATAATTTTGTAGACACAGTCATTTAATGTTGGGTTTTTTTTGTTTGTTTGGTTGGGTTTTTCATTTTTCATTGTTGTCATTATAGAAAACTTTAAAGATTTTTTAAGAGTTAAATCTATATTGGCTTTTCCAATAAGACATTTGTATTTTCCATCATGGTTTTTCTTTCATTCTGGGTTGACAATTTAGAGAAAGCTTAGCTGAATGTAGAGAAAGACACAGGTGATGAGGAGCAAAGTGGTTGCCCAGATCACATTTCAGAAGGCAGGCCTTCGAAATCTGGGCCACCCATTAGTTAGACCAGTGCTGGGATGAGGATCTGTGTCCACGGGATCTCTCCGTAAGACTTGTCATCTGTCTGGGCCCTGCTCTGGACCTACACCTGTCCTCTTATAATTTTGGTTGCCTTTAATTAATGCCATAGTGCTGATGAGGCACATGACAAAGAAGAGGAAAAGAAGCAACCTGTATTTAGTTGTTTAGTAATAGTAGCTAAACAACACGTGAGATGGCTTCCTGACCTTAGGTTTTGCATCCTCTGGGGTTGGCTTGCCTCTTTATCATATGGACCAGTGTATTTCAGACTCAGAAGTGCACATGAATTGTCTGGAAATCTGGTTAAAATGCAGGTTCCTGTCTCAATAGGTCTTGGGTGGGGTCTGAGATCTGAGATTCTCAATTTTTAACAAGCTTCCAGATAATGCACATGTTGCTGGTTCATGGAGCAAATGGACATAAATGCCTGTAGCACAGCAATCTCGATTCCCCTAGAAGGAGGGAGAATGTGATCTAGTCTGCCTGTGGTCAGCCTACCTGTTGACCTCTACACCTCTTAACCTTTGTTGTTGTGACCATTGGTCTGTGACTTGTGATCCCACCCAACTTTGGATTCAGAATCTATTTTGGGAAATTCTTGTCTCCAGGATCTAACTACAACTTAAGTTTTGCCTGGTGAAGTTTACCAAAATTCAAACTTGTGATCCTTAACCTCTTCCTGTCTTTCCCCAAACTTTTTCTCTATTGTGGGCTCACTTAGATTTCTGGTTCAGGATAAATTATTTCAAGCCCTGATATATTCTTTTTAAAATTGGTTTAATTTTAAATTTAAAAGTTGAAACTCGTATGTATATTGCACATAATATCTAACATTTATAATCATAGATATTAATGTTCCAAGTTGTGATAAGAGTGCTAACATTCCCCCCAGGATATTACTAAATAGTTCTTGAAGAATGCTATTAATAATTTAAATTAGTATTTCTGAATAGATTTTCCAAATGAGACATAAACATATATCAATGGATATAGCTAAAAAAGAAACTTTATGTTTTGAAAGATTTATATTTTAAAGAACAGATATTTTTGAACATATATAGAATAAAACAGTGAACTTCCATGAGCTATCTCCTAGAAACAATTATCAACATTTTGCTCATGTTATTTCATGAAAGATTAATTTGTTAATTAATAGACTTTATTTATTTAGAACGGTTTTATGTTCTTCTATTATTATATCTTAGTGCGGTACATTTGTTACAAATGATGAACCCATATTGATATATTATTACTAATTAAAGTCCATAGTTTACGTTAGGGTCTACTCTTTGTATAATGACATGTGTCTACCATTACTGAATCATACAGAATAGTTTCCCTGCCCTAAAAATCCCTTGTGCTTCATCTGTTTGTCTCTCTCTCCCTCCTCTTGAGCCCCTGGCAACCACTGATCTTTTCACTGTCTCCATGTTTTGCCTCTTCTAGAATGTAATATAATTGGAACTATATAGTATGTATCCTTTCCATATTAACTTCTTTCACTTAGCAATATGCTTGTAATAAATGTTCCTCCATGTCTTTTTTGTGACTTGATAGCTCATTTCTTACCACTGAATAATATTCCATTGTATGGATGTACCAGTTTGTTTATCCATTCACCTACTGAAGGATATCTTGGTTGCTGCCAAGTTTTGTCAGTGATGAATAAAGCTGCTGTAAACATTTGTGCGCAGGTTTTTGTGTGGCCATAAGTTTTCAACTCATTTAGGAAATACTAAAAAGATTGTTTTGAAATACTTAAATGTTTTCATATTAGAATGGGGAGTATAGTTTGATACATCTATGTTAGCTAACAGTTAATTTTATAAATTTGCAATAGAAATAATTTCTAGTTGCTACTCGTGAACATATCTGTAATCAGCAGGTGTCCAAATAGCACATTAAAGCATATGGCATGGTAAAGTTCAGTGAGTGGGTTTTAAGGATATTATTGAATGATTGGGAAATTATACCAAGAGTTCTGCTGATTTCACAGATTTAACTATTGTTCTTTCCATTTTTATCTTCTTTACTCTGTCCCTCTAACTTTTCCATTCTGTTTTCAGATGTTGAATAATTTGAATTAAGGCATTGATGTTGGGGGTTTTATGTCAGGTGGCAGGATAGAACTGATTCAGCAGATGTGTGTGAGTGTGTGTGTGTTTATAGACAAACATCAAACATGTTTGTTATATCAGTTTAGTTTATGGTATTAGAAAGTAGGCACTGAATTTTTTCTGAATTTCTTAGAGGTGAGTGATCTGGGCTCTGGCTGCTCTAGCTGCAAGGAGGGTAGAGGTATCTTAGGTTTACATTCTCCACAGCTGCCATGTACCTGTTGAAAAAGTTTGTATTCATTGAGTTACTAACCAAATTGAGAACAGTAGATCATTATTAACCAAAAGTGCTGAGATGACTAGATATATTTTTAGGAAAATAGCCGCTTATCTGCTTTACTTGGATCATCTTCTATTTTTGAAATCTGGTTTCTGGTTGGTGAGAACTCTACAAGGGCTAAAAGTGAATAATTCGTATATTTTAGTGATCAGAAAACATATTAAAAAGAAAAAGTACAGTAGAGCAAGTTTTAAGAAAATTTTTAAAATGCATTGAAATACTGTTTTTGATGTTGTTGTATTTACTGACTTGGATATACTAGAGGTTTTTGAAAAGTGAGTTTACTTAAATGTATTTGATTAGCAGATTTTCTTTTAATAGCATAAAAATAGCATTGATCTAGGAGCTAGGAGGCCAGTATGTGAGTCAGTTTATAACTCCCTGGTTTTATGATCATTGTACTGCTTAATCGACTCTTGGATTTCAGGTTTCCTTATCTGCGAAGTGATGGGCATCAGAGTAGATCGATATATAGCTTATTTTGTCCTACGTAATTATGAGGCAGCCCAAATCTATGTAAAGTGCTTTGCAGATGGGGAAGACCCCAGTTTCCACATGAATTGTGCCTATGGTAGGACAAATTGGTTATGGCTGGACTCACAGGAGAACAAACCTGTGAAGTAAATGAACCAGGTTACCAAATGGTAGGAAGTCAAAGGATAAGAGATAGGATGAAAATCAGAAACTGAGAAGGCAGTTGCAGCCTTCAGAAAAATATTTCAGGCTGGTACAAGTAGGACTGATTTATATTTATGGATAATAGAATGTATTGGTTATTTGTTTATTGAGAATATGTTTAGTGAATTCATACTTATGCTCTTGATAAATACATTTTTTAGTGAATGAATGAACACATTAGATTTAATGAGTCCTAGAATGATGCCCTAAACTGAAATCATGGAATGATTTAGATTCATTTCAAAGTCATCTAATTAGCTTTGACTTGGAGGTTTGCTGACATTTGACAGCCTCCCTACCTTGCATATCAAGAACTGACAGGTTTTCTCTGTCTCAATGTCACTCCAGTGGCTGCTTTCCTTCACGAGTATTTTTAAAGACAGGGAGCTTCATTCCTATGCTCCTCGGGGCTTACATTTAAAAGATGGTTTTCATAAAATTCAGTTATATATAGGAACTTGTTTATTTCCTGTTACACAGGTGGAGCATTCTAGTTTCTGAGACAGGTAATTAAGCTTCAAGTCCATTAGCTCTGCAGAGTATTGATGTAGATTTGGGTGTTATAGTTATAACCATTTAATATTATTTCCTATTTCTTTTTGGTTAGTGATTCTGTTTGTTCACGTGTTCTATTCTTCATATTGTATCCATATCTAGGAAAATAGTAATGACTTTTGTTAAGAACAGTGCTGTATGACAGTGATTACTAAAACTGGTTTTGGACATAGTTTTTTATTATAGTTGGTAGAAGCTCTTAAAAGTTTAAAGATGTATTTATTGCCCAAATGACATTTTAACAGTAGCAATGGAAGTTTTAGAAGTCACTGATACTGCTAGCACCTTAGTAAATCCTTTCCTGCTTGTGGTGGTGATTGTTAACCTTGACCGCCGGTATAGTTTCTCCTCCTTCCATACCATACTCTTTGGAAGGGAGTTGTGTGCAGCCTGCACTTAAGTAATAGGGAGTTATGCTCCTTACCTTTAGGGCAGAGTATCTACATAAACTATTTGGAATTATTCTGCATAGGAGATTTCTCTCTTTCCCCCCATTTATTAATTTGTTCAATCATATATTAATATATCAGTATGGACTAATGGATATTTATTTTATACTTGGGGTTATAAATCCAGTACTGTTTTATTTTGCTGCTCAAATTGTTCCAGCTTTGGACACTGGGAACTATTTTAGTTGATTCCTGTTTCACTTTGATATACCCCCATCAATGTGAGTGTTTGTTTTTTTTTTTGCTTTTTTTTTTAAGTACTACTTTTACTTTCTGATCACTTCAAGATGCTCCAAGCTTATCTTGTCTATTTCCTGCCTCAGTCGTGGAATCAGCCATTTCTCCTGGGAACTCTGGTTTCTTTCATTGCAGGATGGTATTAGACACCAAGATTTGGGCACTAGGTATGCCCATCGCTACTGGGGTGTTGTTTCTTTTAGACCCTCTCAGCTGACAGAACAAAGACATGTGTGTGTGTATGCAAACCCATATACATATGCACATACCTATAATATATACATATCTATAAATATTTCTATGTGTAATTATCTATATCTGTATTACGCTAAACATGAGTTCTTACTAACATCTCCAACTCTAATCTATTACCACAAGAATCATTCTAGCCTTCTTCCCTTACTGATCTGTGAATTCCCACTCTAGCAGTGAGAAACCTGACTCCTGTTATTTGCTATCCATTTACTTAATTGTTCAATTCCAGTATACATGGATAGCAGTATCAAAATTGTTAATCAATAACCCCATGGGAAACAACTTCATCAAGTAGAATACAGTGCTTATGTACAGAGTTCCTTTTGCCTTCATTCTTACAGATCCCTTTCATTTCTGAAGTCACTAGGTCAGAACCTTTTCTCTTACCCTCAACTCTTTCAGTAAGATTGTTTCATGCATTGTAATACAGTTAGATTCTCTTGTCACAGCCTGTGCCCCTTCCTGGGATCCTCCAGCCTCCTAAATGATTTTTTAAAAAATTTTTATACATTAAGATTCATTCTTTGTGTTCTAATGTTCTATGTGTTTTGATAAATGTATAACGTGATTTACCTACTGCTACAATATCATACAGAATAGTTTCACCACCTAAATGTCCTTTGTGCTTCATCTATTCATCTTTCCCCTGATCCCCACCAAACTCCTGGCGGCACTAATCTTTTTACTGTCTCAATAGTTTTGCCTTTTACAGAATGTACAGGCATACCTCAGATATTGCAGGTTCAGTTCCAGACCATCACAATGAAGTAAATAATCACAATAAAGTGAGTCACATGAAGTTTTTGGTTTCCCAGTGCATATCGTTTATACTATACTGTAGTCTAAAAAAATACTTTAATTAATAATACTTTATTGCTAACAATGCTAATAAAGTGAGCACATACCATTGGTAAAATGCCGTCAGTATACTTGTCAGATGCAGCCAGATACTGCTGCAAACCTTCAGTTTGTAAAAAAAACATG
>VBSM01003143.1:593777-630770 GCA_008086735.1 Cheirogaleus medius
AAAAAAAAACAAAAAGCAAAACAACAAAAAAAAGAGTGATCCAGTTTGAGGTCTGAAGAACTTTGGGGAGCAATGATGAAATGAACTGAGATGGACAGGACCAAGCGAAGGAGAGCCATTGAGAGCCTCTGTTGCTGGGCTGGCCTTGTTGGAGTTGGGTGGTCTTACATTGGCTTGTACTGTGCTGTGCATTCGTCTCCCTATTTGAACCTTGAGAAGTGGATTAGTTCCAGGAATAGTAGGATTTATTCTGTTGTAGGCTAATGGTGTTTGGTCTGCTTGGACTTAGAAATACTTTTAATTTAATGATGAATTTTTAAGGTAGCAGTTCTTCAAGGATTTAAATTTGAACTAGAAAAATACACAGAATATTCCACTAAAAATACATTTCTCCTGAATTTCAAGCATCCATTGCTAGTAGAAAAGAAGGCCTTCAAGAAACAAACATAAAAACAAAACAGCTTTCCTCATACTTTAGAAATGTACTGGTTTTACTTAAAACTCTCAGACACGACCAGTCATTCATTCTGCTGGGCAAGTGGGATGAAAGTCTGTGCCAAGATTTATCTGGATACAAATTAAAACCATTTCATGCATAGGTGTTACAGTGAAGATACTGACAACTTCTTTGGTCAAGTTATCAAAACATGGTGAGGTAACATGGTATTTTCCCCTCTGTAGTCTTAGGGGAAATAAATATTAACTTTGCACCTAGATACAGGAACAAATTATGTGTCATATATAACACTTAATACATGCATTAAGTGTTTTGCATGTAAATGGTCATAACAATAGTTATTCTTCCTGAAATGTATTGGCTTTTGAGTTTTCTAAAATTTACTGTACCATTTTTAACCAGATTCTTTTGAGAACTGGAGAGCATAATGAATAACAACAAGACACTATAGATCTCTTTAATTTTATATATTTGTAATATATTTATTTATTTGTTTGTGGCAGGGTCTTGCTCTGTTACCTGGGCCACAGTGCAGTGGCGTGAGCATAGTTTACTATAACCTCAAACTCTTGGACTCAAGCAATCATCTTGCCTGAGCCTCCTGAGTAGCTGGAACTACAGGCATGCGCCACTACACCCGGCTAATTTTTCTATTTTTTGTAGAGACTGGGTCTTGTTCTTTCTTGCTCAGAATGGTCTTGAGCTCCTGGCCTCAAGCGATCCTTCCACCTTGGCCTCCCAAAGTGCTAGGATTACAGATGTGAGCCATCATGCCCAGCCATGTATTTGAATTTTAGATCAGCCACTTTGCCCAATGAAGAGTAAAGTCTGAACTCAGATGAATTTCTCAAAATAATTGAGAGGAGTTTTTTTTTTTTTTTTTTTTTTGGTGTCTCTTTAATAAAAATCATCTTATAGTATTTTAAAAATAACTTTTCTTTTAATATTTGGATTTTTTGATAGCTTAATATCTTACTATATTGAATATTTGTCATCAAATTTCAAAGTTTTTTAAAAATTGGAACCAGCATTAACTCTACCTTCATCTTTCTTCTTATTTTGGCAGAGAAATTGCTTTTACTAGGCAACTTCATGAGAAAGCGTCTCAACTCAGCTATTATTACATGGGTTTCTACATTCATTCGTGTCCCAAGATGAAATATAAGGTACAGTTGATTTTTACACGTGTCTGTTTTCATTATAGAAAAATGAATCTTTAATAACATTTTTGTCTCAGGGCACAGGCTTTGGAGCTTTGAAGAAGGGACGAATGAGTTAATGAGGAAATCTCTTTGCTGGGTCAGAAATTAAGCTTTCTATAATGAGAACCACAGCCTCTACTGCTCTTACTTTGTAATCTATTATATTATTGCGAGGTTTAAGTATATTTCAGAATTTCCCTTTAAAAAAAAAGGTTTTATGACTCGCTTTAATGAAAGTCTTTGATGTTTTCTACATATTTGTAGCCCACTGTAAAAACTCTGGAGAGTAAAGAACAGTGCAAAGGAGCAGACTCCCTGCCTCCCACCCACTGTGACAGCAATAACCAAACACCTTTGCCTCGCTTAGCCTGATGCTTTAAGCTCTGAAGATGCAGACCTGAATCCTCTACTTAAAACTTGTGATCTAGATGAAGATTTGGTTCATTTCATGTAAAATCAGGTGAAATAGTGGTCTGGTAAGTGGCTTAGGAGGACATGGGGTTTTACTACACAAGGTGTGGAAGAGGAAAGAGTTTAACTGAATGAGGTAGGAGTAGTTCAAGAAAAGAGTAGGTATGATTGAGAAGCAGTAAAAGTAAGGATTCAGGGAGGACAGTTCCTGTGATATATTCATAGAAAAGAGGATAAATAACCAAAGGACTGTGAAGGACCTTGATAGCTAGGCTAGGGTACTTAGGCAACTGGGAGTCAGCAATGGCTTTAGAGCAGAGCAGTGTAGGTCAAAAATATGTTCATAATGGGAATTTTTAAAACATGCCAAATTAAAGAAAAAATCATACTTGAACCCTGTGTACACATTACCCTAGCTTTAGCAATTTTCATACATTTTACTTTATTCCTTCACCCAATTCCTACCTCTACCCCCTTTTGAGTTATTTTGGAGCAAATAAAGCATATCTCTTCATCTGTAAATATCTGAGTATATATTTCTAAAAGATAAGGGCACTTTGAAAATATAACCACAATCTCATCATCATACCTGGCAAATATTTAAAATTTTCCAAATATCATCTGATATCTAGTTGGTGTTACTGTTTCCTTAATTGTTTCATAATCTTTTCTACAGTTAGTTTGTTTGACTTCGGACCCAAACAGAATTCAATTCATACATTATACGTGCCACCTACGTAGTAGATGGTTAATACTCAATACACATGTGTTGAATTAATGACTGGAATTACTAATGTAGAGGGTCAAGATGTAGGGTAGCGATAAATTCCTTCATTTATTTAACATGTATTTATTGAGCATGAGTGGGACAGCTGCTACTATGCAAATAGGTTAGTAACAGATACACAAATAGTTCTAACTGAACGTGATAGGTATTGTGACTGGATAGTACGAAGTATTGATAAATACCCTCAGAGCAAAGGGAGGTGGTCGCACAGGAATGTTTAACAGTTTGGAGAAATTGATACTAACTATAGCTGGCCTCAGTTTTTGCAGTTGTGAAGTGGGAATGATATAGAAATGAGACATGTTACTATCTCCATTTGAGTATAGCATCTACCGAAGTGGGTAACATTCGTAAGCTCATTATGTTACTTCTGTTGGGATGCATCAAGGCTCTGTTTGCATACTGGATAAATGACACTCAAACTTCCAAAAGGCCTGCTCATGCTGTTAGCCAGACTTCCTAGTTCAACGTAGATGTTGGGGTAAAGGAGAGGCTTGTGCTATTGCATATCAATACTGGCTCTCTGAAAATTCCCAGAATTTGGACTCTTACCTTTTGCTTAGAGGGCAGTGGCACTGAGCTCTGCTAGGGATGGTGCCACAACGTGGTGAACCTTTCAGTAACAAATCCTGTGTTGTGCCACAGGGTGTCTGTTGGCTTTGGCCTTATCTGTTCAGGGCAAAAAAAGTCCCTTAGAGTTCTGGTGTTTGTTGGCTGAATAACATGGTTATTTTGCTCCATTGAAGTGAGGAGATATTGGTATGTTTGTGCTAGGACTCCAAGCTGTATATCATCATTGATGGCAGTCTGACTAATAATTCAAGGGAATTCATATCAGAAAAGAGCATCTTTTACATGCTGGCACAAATGTAATATTCCTTCTTATCCCACAAACGGAGCCACTGATTTGAGGGGGCCTAATCAGGGTGTGTGGCGAATACTCATTTAGCTCCTCTTCCAAATGTTGCATCAGAAGCTAAGAATGTGCTATCTGTTTACTTAGGATTAAAGACAGGCAATTTGGAATAATTTATGGTTGCTACAGATTATTGCCATTATATACCTGTTTCTAAAATGGTAAGTTACTGTGTCTGTAGAAGAGCTTAGAGCAACAAGTGCAATTATAAAAGATAACTGATTATATACATTTCCTGGTATATAGCTAGGTATAGCTGGTATGGGTTGGTAGAAATCACTTCAAACGCAGATTGGTCTTTTAATAGAGTAATGCTAACTTGAAAACTAATGTTCTATGTGAGAATTTCTTCCTGTCTTTTTTGGATAAATTTATGTTTTTTCAAATCATGAATCTTGGGGAAAATCAGTTGAAAAATCAGGAAATTGGGGGAAAGTATTATAATTTTCCCACAAGTATTAAAACTGAACATCCCAGACAGAAATGTTACTAGTTTGAAGAAATCCACTGATGTCAAGTCAAAAGAAAGGGCAGGAGACCCCGACTGTGGAGCTGACAGTTAAGGCTGACACTTGCGGGGAGCAGAGGAGGAGTGCAGAGGAGGGAGCAGTCACGGTCTAATCAGTCAGCCTCGCTTGTAGCTGTTGCTTGTTACGGAGTGTGGTGTGGTGTGTGTGTCCCTGTCTGCCGTTAATGATGTCAGTAACAATGTAAATATAATAAATATTAATAAGCTTATCTGCAAAGTATATGAGTAGTGTTCCACGAAATAACAAGCTTTGGAAGCAAAATAAGTTCATAAATTGGCAATTTCAACTCGTGATTCTGTACAGTGCAGCTAATTTGCTAAGAGATCCAAATGCTAGGTTATTTGAAATGGTGTCTAATAATGTTCATCAGAGTTTTCCAGTGTTTTAATATTTGCTACAGGCTAAAGTTCTTTATAAATACTACTAAACTTAATATTTCTTCCTTGTTAAATAATTTTTAAGATATCCATTATGAGTAAAGAGTATGAAGAATATTGGAAGTATTAAGAATAACTTAGGATTTCAGGAATTCTTATTTTTCATTCCTAAATCCCTAAAATTAGTATCTGTTTGGAATTTGGAAACACAAGCAAAACCTGTAAAACTAGGTTATAGCCCAAAGTGGAAAGAAACTCTGGGACTCAATTTAACCATTTAAACAACCATTTAAATTTTTTCTACTTTGTTGTATTCACATTATATCTTCTTGAGAAAGAGAATTCTTAAATCTGTAGTATAGTTAGTGATTTTGTAAATATTTGTGAGGTAATAATAAAATTTTTTGAATATTAAATTAATTTTATAAACCCAGCAGTTATTTGGCATCATTGTTGTGAACACTTCTGGGTCTTTGAGAACATGTTGATTTTAATTTTTATATTGTTAATTTAAGAAAAATAGTTTCCACTGCATTATGATTGAAAATAAGTAATTTTAGGTAACTGAAGGAATAAAGATACTGTTGTTTCATTTAAGGATATTGCCTTAGTTCTTTTCATGTTGCTATAACAGAATACCTTAGGCTGGGTAATTTATAAAGACAAATGGTTTATTTAGCTTATGATTCTGGGCTGGAAGGTCCAAGAGCATGGCACTGGCATCTGCTCAGCTTCTGGTGAGGTCCTCGTGCTACGTCACAACATGGCAGAGAAGCAGAAGGGGGAGTGAGTGAGTGCAGAGAGGCACAGGAGTGATGAGACTCACTTAAAACAACTTGCTGTCTGGGAACTACTCCATCACCGTGAGAGCGAGACGTCACTCTCGGAAGCCAGCATTAATTGACTCATGAGGGCGGTTCCCCCATGGTCCACACACCTCTCACTAGGCCCCATCGTCCAACATAGCCACATTGGGAATCAGATTTCAACATGAGTTTTTGCAAGGGCAAACCACATTCAAACCTCCTTAGCAGATATTATGTTATGTTTTGAGTAACTGAGAACCCTCAGTTATGAAGGAATGGCACATATTATTAAAATGGCTCTTTTCAGTCAGGAAGTATACTGTTCAAAAATTGTAAGATAGGTGTTAGTGCAAGCATGAATATGTCTCATTGCAAGTTGAAGGTCTAGAATTAGAGACCAGCGAAAAGTAATAACTCACGAGAGGTGAATTGCTCACTATTGTAAAATTTCTCATTTTTGAGATTAAATGAGCGTGATCAACTTGACTACAAATTTGACTGCGTATGACTACAAAAATGGTTAGTCGTATTTTTTTCTTAGCATATAACTAAGTCTAAAGCATTAGTAATGGTGTGTTTTTGCTACATTGTAAAATATACATGGAAAAAACTACAGAAATGTTTTCTACGTGGCATTGAAGAATTTATTTTTTAAACAGGAGGAACATTTTTAATAACTAAGAAGGAGCAGTCTGTTAGGTACCTGATACATGCTAGACACTGGGAATACAGTTGAAAGCAGTGTAGATACTGGCTCTGCTCTGATGGAGATTATGACTTAGGGAGGCATATATTAATAGATAATTAGGGTACAGTGTGTCACATGGTACCAAGTGACACTTAACTATACTTGAAACAAGACTAATGTTTCATTTCGATTTTCTTATGTAGATTTGAACATGCAAGTTACTATTTTCACCATATAATACATTTACTGTATGATGTAAGGCAAACTAAAGTATTGAACAGCAAGTCTGAGATACACAAAAGGGCTCATTTTACTCTTTTCCTGGATTGTATTGGCCTGGTGACTTACACTTACTAATAGGTACCCTGGAAGTAACTGTCTGGGACTTCTGGGCTCAGGCTTTAAGAGGACTGGCAGTTTTTTCTTCCTCTGTTTTTGGAGCCCGCTGTCATATAAAAGGTCCAACTAGCCTGCTGGAGATGGAGGCCACCTGTGAGGCCTGAAGCCATTTTGGATGTTTCAGCCCCACTCAAACTGTTGTGCTGTGCAGGCTCATGTCCTGAATTGAGCTGAACTGATCTGAGAAGTTTCTGATGGCTCAGTGTGAGAGAGTTTGGCAAAGTCACTTACTTTCCATATTTAATCATACCTAGAAATGTGCTTGGCTTGTGAGAATTTGTCTTTATAAGGCATTTCATTTAATACCCCGACTTGAGCCTACAAAGCATTTTAACGTGTCAACAATTTTGATTTTGCTTGTCTTGCTAATGGTGAGCAGTGCAAGATGAAAACCACTAGGTGGTCATCAAAATAGCTGTATAGACAGCATGTACTGCAACAAATTCTCCTCTCTAAGTACTCATGGTTTGCTAATTTATAGCAGATATATTCTTGTGCATCATATTCCCTAAAATGTTTTTATTGAATTCATTTATTTTTACTGTTCAGCGTTTGTGTGTGCATGTGCATTTTAAATGCTGATTTGCATTACACACAGTCATTACATTACATAGACATGTTTTGTCTGTGACCAGAGTCTTAGGTGTAAGACATAGGATAGTCACAGAAGAATTTAATGAGAGCTGATAGATAGAGTCATTCATGAAAGTGAATTGTCTTGATTATGTTGTGTTCTCATTGCTCACATTAACTATTATAGTAATTGTGGCCATTTTTATGGGACTTGATACTGTTTTAGTGTAACTCAGTAATAGTTGGGGGACTCAGGAACTGGCTTGAAATGAGTGGAAATTATATTTTCAACTGAGAATACTTTTTTCTTGAAAGATTTCCTCCTGCTGAAGCAGGAGGGGGCAGTGCACTTTGCGGCCGCTGTCCTCAGTGGTGCTGGTCCTCTTGCTTTGCTTCTCTCACAGTTCCCAGTGTGGGTGCTGCCCTTTCAGGCCTCACAGGCCATCAGCAGTGACTAGCGTCGGAAAGGAGTAACTTCCGCTCCTGTTCAGTGGTATTAAATACATTCACATTGCTATGCAACTATCACCACCTTTCATCTCTGGAACTCTTTGTCTTGCAGAACTGAAACTCTGTACCCAATTGACAGTAAGTCCCCATTCCTTCCTCTTCCCAGCCCCTAAGAATTTGACAACTCTAAGTGCCTCATATAAGTGGAATCATAACATATTTGTCTTTTTTTGACTGGCTTATTTTACTTAGCATAATGTCCTCAGGATTTATCCATGTTGTGGCTTATGTCAGAATTTCCTTCCTTTTTAAGGCTGAACAATATTCCATTGTATGTATCTACCACATTTTCATCCATCCATGCATCTGTCCACGAACATGTGTGTTGCCTCTGCCCCGTGACTATTGTCAATAATGCTGCTATGAACATGGATGTACAAACGCCTCTTCAAAATTCTGCTTTCATTTTTTGCGCATATATCCAGAAGTAGAATTGCTGGATCATGTGGTAATTCTAGTTTTAATTTTTTGCGGGACTACCTACTGTTTTCCATAGTGGCTGCATCTCATTTCACATTCCCACCAACAGTGCACAAGGGTCCGAGTTTCTCCACATCCTCACCAGCATTTGTTATTTTCTATGTTTTTGCTTGTTTGTTTGTTAATAATAGCTATTCTAATGGATGTGAGGTGGTTTGTCTCTCTTCTTAAGATTAAGGACACCCTTACTTACCAAGAAACCCCCAATAGACTTCATACATTTTATTTGTCATTCGTGCCTCTTTGCATGAGCTAATCACTGGCAAGGGGTTGGAAGTAACTCAGGGCAAGTATGATTGGTAATGAGAGGAGCTGCCTCTTTGAGCACATGGCAGTACAGAAGGTGAATATCTGAACAATTATTTTTTATTCTGCCTAATAGCCAATCTTTTTTAACAAGATGTTGTTTTATATATATTCATTTATATATATGTATATTTAACTGATCTGTTGGTTTAAAGATATTTCTGTTTTTATATGTTATCTTTGTAATCTGTATTGTTGTGGAAGGAATAAACTTTATTAAAAATGAATTCTTTCTGGTATTCTACTCCCACTGGAGACTTTAAAAAAAAATGAATTCTTTCAACCTTCATTCAGGTTTTAATTTTATGCATAGTAATATTAATGATATTAATCTCATTTTAATTTATATCTTCCATCTTTGGTGCATTATTCCTTTTTTTAATTTCAGAATATTATGGGGTACAAACGTTTTAGTTATATGAATTGATTTTGTATAGTTTGAGTCAAAGTTATAAGTGTGCCCAGAACCTAGATAGCATGCATTGTACCTATTAGGTGAATTTACCCATCCCCTCCTTCCCCCTACACCTGTTTGATTTATGTTGAGTTTTACTTCCCTATGTGTGTATGAATGTGAATTGATTAGTTCCAATTTAATAGTGAGTATATGTGGTGTTTGTTTTTCCATTCTTGCAACATACTTCACTTAGAAGAATGGTCTCCAGCTTCATCCAGGTTGCTACAAAAGGTAAAATTTTTTATGGCTGGATAGTACTCCATTATATACATATACCACATTTTATTAATCCACTCATGTATTGATGGTCACTTGGGTTGATTCCACATCTTTGTGATTGTGAATTGTGCTGTAATAAACATGTGAGTGCAATTGTCTTTTTGATAAAATGACTTTTTTCCCTTTGAGTAAATACCCAATAGTGGGATTGCTGGATCAAATTGTAGGTCCACTTTTAGTCCTTTGAGGTGGCTCCATACTACTTTCCATAGAGGTTGTACTAGTTTGCAGTCCCACCAACAGTGTATAACTGTTCCTTTCTCTCCACATCCATGTCAGCATGTGTTGTTTTCGGACTTTTTGATAAAAGCCGTTCTCACTGGAGTTAGTTAATATCTCATTGTGGTTTTGATTTGCATTTCCCTGATGACTAGAGACATTGAGCATCTTTTCATATGTTTATTGGTTATTAGTCTATCTTCTTTTGAAAAGCTTCTGTTCATTATGCTTAACAATTATTGGCTCAAGGAGGAAATTAAAATGGAAATCAAAAGATTCTTCAAACTAAATGACAGAGGGGACACAAGCTATCAAAATCTGATTCAACAAAAGCACTCCTAAGAGGAAAATTCATAGCCTTAAATGCCTACATTCAAAAGACAGAAAGATCACAAATCTGCAATCTAATGAATTGTCTCAAGAAATTGGAAAAGGAAGAGCAAACCAATCCCAATCCTCACAGAAGAAAAGAAATAACTAAGGTCAGAGCAGAACTAAACAAAATCAATAGTGTTATTTCTTTTTAAATTAATCCTATGTTTAGTTAATTTCACACCTCAAAATTTTATATTTAGGGTTTTTTCCTCTTTGTATTTACCTTTTCTTTGTCTCCTTTCTGTTAATGCTAGAAAATAGCTATTTTTTTGTTTTTCTTTATTTAGTTTTTTCCTAAAGCTTTCTTAAAAAGTGGGTTTTCCTATGCTTTCCAAATGTTTATTATTTGCACGTAAAGATTAGTTTATATTTTTTTTTGACCCCTTCTCATACATTTCAAAACTATTTGATTACATTTGAAAATGAAACTTTCAAGTGTATAGAAATGTTGTTAGGTATAATTTAATATTTCTCCTCTATGTTACCTCTGAGAGTGCTGTTAGAAAGCCATTATGTGATCTGAAAGAGGTGTTTTGACCGAATTCTTTATCCAGATTTATGTGTAGGCCAAAGTAAACAGAGTGATTTAGACAATCTGTTTGGTATCATGACATGGCCAGACATCAGGTAGTTGAAACATCAGAAAGTGTCCTGAAATGGTAGAAAAGAAACAAAAGGCTTATTCATCTGTGATGAATCATTCTTAAACCGAATGGTTCAGCTTCATTGTGGTTATACAGCACCCTGCGAATTCTGCAAAAGTTTGCCCCAAAGAAGATACTTGGCATTACTTTTATAAAAGCACCTACCAAAAAAATTTGGAGTTAACAGAGCTACAGCTGCAAAATCATGCACTACTGAAACCTGATGAAACAAATTAGTAAATGTTATTTTACTACTGTCTTGCAGCCCAGAGTGATGCATTTGGCCACACGTGGTAGTGACTTTGCTACTGCTAGGCTGAAAAGAATACTAATGATCTCATCAGTTACCCACAACACAGAACAAAATACTGGGTTCTTTTGATTCAGCATGTTTTCTTGTTGTCAAATGCCAATGAATTAGACAAAGTCAATAAAGAAAATTACCACAGAAAAATTTTAGTAAGGGATTTTTGATGCCTCCTAGAGGCAATGGGGGTAAAAGAATTTTCATGATCATCACAAATTATTGTTTGTAAAATTGTCATATGTGGAATTATGCCACATCAGAGTCAAATGCGGTTCTTTAAGAGCTGTCTGTCCTAAACTTCTCGTTAGAGATGAGAAAATTGAAGCTTAAGATGATGAACTTGCCCAGAGTTTGCATTAACTCACACTTTTAATTTTAGCATCATTAAGGAGACTTTGAAGTTAATAATTGAAATTCATGTAAATAGCATTTCTTATCAGATAAGATACATAAAACTTTCAATTTGGAGTATCCTAAAATGCTTGCCATATTAATTAAAGGTAAATGTTAACTGGAGAATAAAAGTATACTTAATCATGTGCCATATTTTTCCCAACCTTTAAAAAATATCAGTCATCTGTGGAACTTTTGAAAAGTACTAATGTTTGAGCTCTATTTTGACCTACTGAAGAAGAAAGTGTGCTTCCCTCCTTTACATAGCCCATTCTTTTTGGCCAGGCTCTATTTTATGTGCCCTTAAACTTTCCTGCCTCTGAGCTGTCTGTCTCTTGTATCTTAGATGTCTTTCACTTATTCCTGCGTGTGGAAGTCAGAGCTTCTTTTCCAGACCAAGTTCATGCTCCATTTCTCCCCTGAAGTCATCCTCTGTGTCTTCCTCACTTTACCCCACCTTCTTTCCTCCCTATGTACTAAAGCTGGAGGTAATCTCTTTACTTCTGTGAACTCTTCTCATTTTTAAGCTCTTTAGCTCTTCTTGGGCTCTAGTTGTTTGTAGGTATATGTGATTAGTTAGTGTTTATGGAGGGCGTACTCGGCAAAACATCATGCTAGATGCCTAGGCAAAAGGAAGATGATCAGACATGGTCACTGCTTGTCCATCCTTGAACAAACTGTCTTATTAATATCTGTCACTGTCCTCCACTGTGCAGCAAATCAGATGGCTAATAGAAGGTGCTCAGTGGATTTTTTGACATGCATTGCATGTGGAAGGCAGACATCTGTCTGCATGCATAAAACTAGGAAATGAAGGAAAGTAGTGAGTACCGTGCACAGAACAGGTGGTTCTAATTGAAACTTTAGGCTTGGAAAAATTTAAAAGGCCCATTTCAGTAGTACAATTTATATTTTCTATGAATGCTTTTCTCTCCTACCTACCTGTAGTTTCTTTTTTTTTTTTTTAAGGTAAACTTACTGAATTGTGAGATAAATATATGTCTGTCTGTGTGTGTGTGTGTCTGTATATACAGAAAAGTGCAGCAATCTTAAGTGTACAATTTGATGAATTTTCACAAAGTGAGCATACCTGTGTAACCATCACCTAGAACAAGAAAGAGCACATGACCAGCACCCTGCAAACCCCTCATGCCTCCCATCCCACCCCTAAAGGTAACCACAATTCTGACTTCTAACACTTATAGACTAGTTTTGCATATATTTATACTTTGCATAAAGGAAGCACTCAATGAATTTTATTTTGTGACTGGTTTGTTTCACTCAATATTATATTTGTGAAATTTATCCATGTGGTTGTGTGTAGCAGTAGGTGGTTTATTCTTATTGCTGAGTGTAATATTCTGTTTAATGAATATAACACATCTTATATGTTCATGCTACTATGGATGGACTGGTTCTAGCTTTTGCGTAATACAGATATAGCTGTGAACATTCTTTACATGTCTTTGGTGAACATATGTGTGCATTTCTGACGAGTGTAGACCTACATGTGAATTGCTAGATCATAGGGTATATGTATATTCAGGTTTAGTTCATAGTGCCCATCATTTTTTTTTTTTTTTAAGACACAGGCTCTCACTCTGTCTGCCACACTGGAATGCAGTGGCTCGATCATAGCTCACTGCAACTTCAAACTCCTGGGCTCAAGGGATCCTCTTGCCCAAGCCTGCCAAGTAGCTGGGACTACAGGCCCAGCTAATTTTTTAATTTTTTTGTGGAGATGGGATCTTGCTGTGTTGCCCAGGCTGGTTTTGAACTCCTAGACTCAAGTAATTCTCCCACCTCAGCCTCCTGAAGTGCTGAGATTACAGAGCTGAGCTACTATGCCTGGCCCATAATTATTTTTTTTAAATGGTTGTACTAACTTCATTCTCTTAATGGTATCTTTTGATGAGCAGAAATTCCTAATTTTACTGTAGTCTAGTGTCAGTTTTTTCCCTTTATGGTCAATGCTTTTGTGTCTTTGTCAAGACATTTTTTGCCTGTTTGTCTGTTGGGTTGTCTGTCTTAGTAATTTGTGGTTCTTTATACATTCTGGATAAGAACCCTTTGTTGGATAAATGTTTTACAGATATCTTCTTCCACTCATTACTTGCCTTTTCATTCTCTTAATGGTATCTTTTGATGAGCAGAAATTCCTGATTTTACGGTCATCTAGTGTCAGTTTTTTCCCTTTATGGTCAGTGCTTTTCGTATATTCTAGGAATTTTATAGTTTTAACTTTTACAATTCAATAATCTCTGAAACCAACTTTTGTGTATGATGTAAGCCAGGGAGCAAGACTGATTTTTTTTTTCCCAGATGGAAAATTACATGTAGTTTCTTACAGGCACTACATGCACATACCAGCTTAATAACTTACTCCAATTAAATTATTTCTGTGTCGTAATATTTATATGATGGTAAAATGCCCCAGTTTTTCCTTTGTCAGTCTTAGCATTGATTCCATTAAATGAAGAAAATACTAATTTTGAGATTTAACTAATTTAACTTTTGATTTCTACCTATAGGATGATATTGGTTAGTCTGTTCTGCAGTGAATGCTTGAGTTAAAGACTGAAGGGTATGCAGTTAAGTCACTTTTGCTCTTGTAGTTTTCTTCCAAATAACTTGAAAAAGAAAAAAACCCAAAACTGTGAGGACCCCTTTAATTAAAAGAGGATGATATATTTGTGAAAATTCAATTAAGAGAATGATTAAAACACAATGAAGAGCTCTTTATGTATTAATAGTTGTGATATCAAAGATATCACATCCCATTTTTGTTATTTGCCTTATATCTTTGTTAATTGTGTATAGTTGTTTAATTATGTAGAAGTTTAAAATTTTTATGTAGTATTATCTATTCATCTTTTTCTTTTATGGTTTATGGCTTCTGTAGCATGCTTTAGAAAGACCTTCTCTGTCCTATAAAACAGTGATGATGAGAGGCCAAGGCAGGAGAATCGCTTGAGGCCAGGAGTTTGAGACCAGCCTGGGCAACACTGTGAGACCTTGTCTCTACAAAAAATTTAAAAATTAGCTGGGCATGGTAGTATGTGCCTGTAGTACTAGCTACTCAGGAGGCTGAGGCAGGAGGATTGTTGGAGCGCAGGAGTTTGAGGCTGCTGTGAACTATGATTGTGCCACTGCACTCCTGCCTGGGTGATAGAGCAAGACCTAGTCTCTATTAAAAAAAAACAAAAACCTTAAAAGCAAAAACAAAAACGAAAAAGCAATGATAATATCAAAATTCATGGATTTTGAAATTTCTATCACATTGTTAGGTGACAAAAACAAACTGTGCAACAGCATTATTATATGAACTCATGTATATAAAACAGCTCGTGTTGTATGTAGGAAAGGATGTGCACTGAAATGCTAATAGTGCTGCTTTCAAATGAGTGTTTATTATCTTTATACTTGTTTTTTAAAGCTGTTTTCACTTGAGGTAAAAAGAGCAGAAACGGGCTGGGCGAGGTGGCTCACGCCTGTAATCCTAGCACTCTGGGAGGCCGAGGCAGGTGGATCGCTCAAGGTCAGGAGTTCGAAACCAGCCTGAGCAAGAGTGAGACCCCGTCTCTACTAAAAAATAGAAAGAAAATGAATCAGCCAACTTAAAATATATAGAAAAAAAAAATTAGCCGGGCATGGTGGCGCATGTCTATAGTCCCAGCTACTCGGGAGGCTGAGGCAGTAGGATCGCCTGAGCCCAGGGGTTTGAGGTTGCTGTGAGCGAGGCTGACGCCACGGCACTCTAGCCAGGGCAACAGAGTGAGACTCTGTCTCAAAAAAATAAATAAATAAAAAGAGCAGAAACGCACCAGGAATCAGTCTATATTAGGAGAATGTTATTGGTTAATTGATGATCACATTTCCTACCCTTAAGTACTTCATTCAACTTTTAAGCGATTGTATAATTTTCATGTTAATGAAAGTGAACTGATAGTGTAATAGTGAATTATCCCCTTTTATCAATATAGTTACACCAGTATTTAGACTGGAAATTGAAGTTTAGCTTATTATAAAACATTAATGCTAGTTAGAGTAGTTACAGCGTCATTGTGATTGGTGTTATTGTGATTACCAGGTCAAGTTCAGGGTTTTTTTTTTAAATGTATCACTTTAAAGAACAATTCTACTTATCTTTACTTATCTAGTTCTTATTATTAATAATAGTCATTTTCTAACTTTTGTGATTTGAAACACGTGGTTTTATATATCTATCAAATATGTGTAATATACTCAGTGTGGCTCAAGTGAAGAAAAATGATTTAGACTTTTTAAATCCATGAGTCTTCTCTTGTTGAGCAAGTCTTTAAATCAATTCTTCAAGTATAGCTCCAGGCTCTTGGTCTCACATTTACTAGTAGTGTCTTCTTCCCAAGATGATAACCCAGTGGGCTGTGTTTAGAACAAAAGAGACCTTTGGGTAAAATCCATGTGTTCATTTAAAAATAAAGAATAGATTTTTTTTTTCCCCTCTGCAAATAACTGTTGACTTGCTCTGAGGTTCATAAAACTTATGTGGCCTGTTCTTGATGTGGCAGTTTTGCATATTTGAATGCCTGCCTCTGCCGCAGCAGCTCATTGTTCTAAATTGTTTTCTTTGGGAGTATTTTAAAATTCACTGTAAAAACAGTGCTGAAATCATAGAAGCATAGCTTTTATATTCATGTGCTAATGTTTCTGCCAGAACTTTACATCTTGGACTCAGTTTTCTCTAATTGGTATGATAATTGAATAGCCAGTAACTTTAATACTGAAATTTAGCAATTAAACTATTTTTTTTTTCTGAGACAGGGTCTTGCTCTGTCAGCCTGGCTAGAGTGCAGTGGTATCATCATAGTTCACTGTAACCTCAAACTCCTGGGCTCAAGCTATCCTCCTGGCTCAGCCTCCCAGGTAGCTGGGACTACCAGTGGACCAGTGGGCACCACCACTCCTGGCTAAGTTTTCTATTTTTTTGTAGAGAGGGGGTCTCACTCTTGCTCAAGCTGGTGTCAAACTCCTGAGGTCAAGCGATCCTCCCACCTTGACTTTCCAGAGCGCTAGGATTATAGGAATAAACCACTGCACTCAGCCTATAATTAACTATTCTTAATGTTAACTTTCCTCAGGAATCAAATTAGTTTTGAAAGGGAAATTCAAATTTTAGTTGTAAATTTTAAACATGTAGGACTTTATGTGACATACTTTATCTTTAATCCCTCCTTTACTTTGTGTTAGTGCCCTAGGGTTAGTACCAGCCTTGTTAGTGTCAGAAGAATCTCCCTGTAGACTTTGTTGCCTCTTCTCTTCTGCTTTTGTGTAACATGTTCTTACCCTTCAGCTGATGGCTTGGTTCTCCTTATCCTCTCTTTTGACCTTTTCACCTTGCAAGATTCATCTCTGAATTGCTTCCCCTGTGAAACCTTGCCTGACTTTCCTTGGCACAAGTATATTGTTTCCATTGCAACTTATATGCTGATATCAACATTTATCGCATTGTATTATAACTACTTGTTTTCCCGTCTATCTCATTAGACTCTAAGCTTGTGCAGAGATGGAATTTGAGCTCATTATTTTTTCTAGCTGCAGTCCCTGATTTATAGTAAATGTTCAATAAATCTTTGGATGCATGGATATAGAATACGAGGATAATGAATCATTTGGCTACTGGTTGGGGAAAATGCGTATCTATGTCAAATAAAGTGGCATTGTTTGGCATTTCTAAAGGATAGATCTTTTATAATTTTGGCAATATTAATGAAAGATAACTTTATTAAAAGTATTTTTTTAAGAGAAAGCTGTTGTATTTGAATTTCAGATAAATGAACAGTGGAAATACCTTTACATTTGCATTTTTCTTCAGATTCTTTTCAGACATTGCAAATAATTAATTTAGAACATTTGTAATTCTGAAAAGATAGTCCTGTGTAATATTATGCATGGTTTATATTTGATTTTTATTTGAATTAAAGGTTTGTTTTTAAATGAGTTTATTTAGAGATAATTCTTTCACTCCATTTGTGTTGCTATAACAAAATACCGCAGACTGAGTTATTTATAAACAATAGAGTTTTATTTCTCACAGTTCTGGAGATTGAGAAGTCTAAGGTCAGGTGCCAGCAGTTTCTTTGTTTGGTGAGGGCTGGCTCTGTGTGCTTCCAAGATGACACCTTATACACTGTGTCCTAACATGAGGAACTGCAAAAGGGGCATAAGCTAGTTCCCTACAGCTCTTTTATAATATCCATTCATGAAAGCGGAGCCCTCATGACTTAATCACTTCCTAAAAAAGGCCCCACTTGTTAATACCACTACAATGGGGATTAAGTTTCAATGTGAATTTTGGAGGTGACATATTCAAACCATAGCAGTATCTAATTAAATAAAATCCACTATAAGTAAAACCCTTGAAACAATAGAATACAGTATAAAATAATTTTTAAGTATGATAATTTTGGATAATTGTATAAAATAAACTTAACAATCTAAGCACTCGTTTGACAAAATAACATTAATTTGTTTCATGATCTAACATATTAGCTATGATAGGGCAGTGAAGTGAAATGAATTAGGACCCACTCTGAGTTCCTATTCCCACTTGTCCTAATAGTGGTTCTCTATTGGAGTAGTTTTGCACCACACCACTCCCAATATCAGGAGACATTTTTGGTTGTCACGACTAGGATGGTGGGCGAAGGGTGTGTGTGCTATTGGTGTCTAGTGGGTAGAGGTCAGCTAAACATTTTACAACATCCCCCCAAAACAGGGAATTATCTGGCCCAAAACGTCGTAGCGCCCAAGTTGAAAAACCCTATTTAAAGGGTTACTGACTTGTTGAGGTCTGTAGGGCTTTACAGTTGCTGAATTACTGTGGGTAATTTGACTCTTGCTGTCAAAAAGGAACTTACAGAAAGATTAATTTTGAGTTTACCATAACAAGCTGGAAATAAACCGCCCTGTATGACACACCAGAGAGAAGTTTCTCGTGTCTAATTCACGACCCTGTGCAGCCATAAACTCACTGATGACCACAGGACTACCTTAAATTTTCTTTGAGGGGACTTACGGATGACTTTCACGTCAACTTACAGGTAATTAATGTTTCTCCTAATGTCTTACAAATCTTGAGGTCCTCTACACGCAGCAGTAGCAACAACAAATAAGGTTAAAATTCCCAAGATGTGGTGGCTTTCTTTTTCCAGTTTTCAGGTGCATGGCAGGGTCTGATTTTTACATTTATAAACCAGTTTTTCTTGCCATTATAGAAATAAAAAGAAACTTGACGGCATCATAGTAACCAAGTGAGTTGAATTACTTTCACGCTAGCAGCTAAAATCAGTGTATCATTTTTAGTACAGAGAGCACCGTGTTGGCATATATCTTTTAGGATGGGAGGTTATACTCATTTTCAGTTTTACTGGGGCAGAGGTGTTTGACACATCCTACGCCCATGTGCATTAATCTCCCGTGGTTAGAACTAAGCTGTTTTAGAGAAATGCATGTGTCTACATGTGCTTTACTATTCTGATTTGTTCTTCTTGCCCGGTGTTCTACTTTGCTGTTGATGTTGGAATGAAAGCCAGTTTTTCTACCCTTCCCCACCCTCTACGATGCTCTGTCACAGCTTAGGTCTTCTTTCCTTCTTATATCTATATCTGTTTTATTTGTTCTTACATCTTCATCTTCATTCTGTAAAAATAGGGCAACTGTATGATTTTTTTCATGCTTAATACTTTCACACACCTTATTGTCCAAGTTTATGGCATTAGCTAATGGGACGTGACCTTGAGTAGCATAATTATCTGGGATAGACAGCAGGAAGTTAATGGGAAACAGCAATACTGAGAAGCAGGGGCAGCCTGGGGGCCCCTGCTGGAGGACTTCCCACTCGTCACCTGTCTCCTTACTCCTGCTGTCCTGTGTCCAGCCTCAGCTGTTCTCCTGTTAAGAACAATGTACACTGTGTGTGGATCATTTTGCTAGAAAATCTATGGTGTTTCACATAGTTCTCTGAAAGCCAGCCAGACTCCTTCGCATGATCTTCACGGGTTCCCTTTTCTTTTGATTCGTCCCTGTCTGCCTTTATACACACCATTGCTCATGTAGGTGTGCTTTCTTTCATTCTTTTTACCAGTTCATTTCTCTTCTCTTTTAAGATAAAATTTTGTCTTATTTCACTTTTACCATCCTTTTCTTTGGCGTCTTCAGCCATTATTTAGTCAATTGAGTGTATGTGTGTGTATGTAGTATATATGTGATTTATAACCCGAGACCTGTGTAGTGATTTGTATTATAATCCCCCATTTTTTCTATAGTGTTTGTCCTATACAGGGAAGTCCGTTTCACTCAGGTGTCTGCCATGCCCAAGCCCCTTTTCTGAGGGACATTGCCCTTCCCACATACTCTGTGGAAGAGATTAAGACCTCATAAACATGGATCCGAGAAGGATGAAATTGTAGCAGACCTTTGTACACAGGCACGTGTATTCGAGGATAGAGTCTGTAGGTTACTTTCATCTGGTTTTCAAAGGGGTCTGTAAATCAAAAGATACCCAGATGAGAGAGCAGGGAGAGGGGAAGGCGAGCAACAGCAGAGACTGCAAATATTAATAGCAGATAAAAATACAGGCCAGGGCCTCCTGCTGCTGAGGGGACATAAATAACCTCTTGTTCCACCTGCTTTCCAGTTCTTGAATTATGATGTCTTATCCATGAGGCCTTCATCTAGCCTGGGTTTCCTCTTCTTCCTATATAGTTTGGGATTCTCCAGAGGCCTGACCCTACACAGCTAATATTTCTGCCCTCGTTTCCTGATGGGCCTCCCTATATAATGTTATGTTCCCTGTCACCATTAGTACTAGCCACTTACTGGGATCACCTGAGTAAATTTCTTTGTTTCTTCAACCCAAAGAGCCACAGTACCAACCTCGTCTACCAGCAGCATGGATGCAGTTGGGGAGGGTAACACTATGCCCTTATGGCTTTGTTTGCCTTTCCTTGGGCGCTCAGTTTTGTGGTCAGTACTTACATAATAAATGAGCCACTTATCAAGGTTGAGATGAAGAATGAAGAGGAAAAGGGCTAGTGAGATATTCTGTAGAAACAGGAATTGATAAGATCCCAAATCAGAAATAGTTCTATCTTTCCCAGGCAGTAAAACAATTTCTAAGATATTGTTAGGATTGTGATGGAGAATTCAGAAGAGTGGTTGATGGACCATGTTTGTGTTTGGGCTTGATTTAGTATTTAATGAGATAAATGCTGTATAAAAACATTGAGTTAAAATTAATATGAACAGATGATAGAAAATATTATATTATCTGAAAATACTGAAACATATTAGATTTTCTTCCCTGAGAGTTTTTAAAAACAAAATCAGTGACAAAGAGAATATTGGTTGTCATGAAACAAGTATATGACCTTGATACCTCAGAAACAGGGAGAGGACAGACCATCTCAGCTCTTTTGGCCTGAATCTATGAAAACTGTGACCAAGGTGGTGGTGATGAGTTTATAGTTTTTTTTTTTGTTAGACAGGTAATAGTTACTTTTGTAACTTGGAGCTATCCATGTTTAACTTTATTTGAGCAGTAATTTTCCTAGGGACTTGCTGCTGCTTGTTGCATGTTTGGCTACCAGAGTTTTGAACTTGTTTATTTATTTATTTCTTTTCTTTTCTTTTTTATTTCAGCATATTATGGGGGTACAAATATTACGGTTATGTATATTGCCCATGCCCCCCTCCCCCCTCGATGAACTCGTTTCATAAACAAAATTATAGTGAAGGAGGGAAGAGAAGGGAAAGGGCATCGCCATAGAAAATCAAATATTAGAAAATATGTATTTTGTTTTTTCACTAATTCCCCAGTAAAGTTATTGTTTTCATTAATAATTTTTAAGGAGCCATAATGATAAGTATAAACATGAAAGTCACAATTGTGCAACTTATTTAAACTTATTTAAACTATAACTTATTTAAACTATAACTGGCTATACTTTTCTCAGTTTTGAGGTGGGAAAAATTTAAGTGCTGCTTGGCCACCTTGATAGGCAATACTTAGAGGGAGTTTGGGAAGAGTAAGGACCTTCCCCCTCTACCCCCATATTTCCCTTCTTTGTTACCATTTATTGATTTTTAAAAATTTTTCTTCCCATCTGTTTTTGTGTAAACTGAGGAAAAATAACAAAAGACACCTGTGGGGTGCTTGTGTGCCTTTTATGTTATCTTGGAGTCAGTATCTTGTAGCTACATACTTTAGTTAAGAATTTGGAATAAGGTTCAGAGAAGAGAAATATCTGTCTTCTCTGTATTCAAGGTCTTATATTGCAGTAAAACACCATGTAGTTGGACTGCTCCTAGCTCACAAGGAAAACACTATGATATAACTTTTTCATATTTTGGGGGGGTATGGATTTCAGAAAGAAGAATCTAGAGAGATGGTTAAGTATTTTTATTACCTTAGTTTAGGTTAAATCTAATAATCCATTCCCAGGAGCTTTATTGAATGCTTTGTTAAGATCAGCTTAGTAGGGTTGGTAAGTCTTGCATGAGATTCTGGTAAGCAGTGTTACTTGTTTTCTAAACATGGGGTAAATTTGTGCTTTTGTTAATTCTCCTCTGTTTGGGAAACCTTGCCATTCTCAGACCTGGCCCAAGGCTCTTGATTAGTATTCCAATTAAGATCATAAGTTCCATATTATTACATTTCAATTAGTATTCAAATAGTAGCTTTCTTTTTATTGAACTTTTTTTGAAAATATTTTCAAACTTTCAGAAAAGTTGCAAGAATACAAATGGTGCCGTGATTACCTATACAGTAAACCTTTCTCTCAGATTTCCCTATTGGTAATGTTTTACCTCATTTGCTATATCTATTGTTCCTTCTCTTCCCCTCCCTTCTTCCTCTCCCCTCTGTTTATATGCACAGATATGTGAATGTGTGTGTTTATACACTTACACATACACACATACTATTTTTTGCACCATTTTAAAGTAAGTTGAATTTATTGTGGTCCTCTACTCCAAAATATTATAATTTGTATTTGCCGAGAATGGAGAAATTCTATTATAAATTACATTACAGTTATCAATTTCAATAAATTTAACATCAGTACAAAATTTTAATCTACTGTTGCTGTTCCAGTTTTGTCATTTGACCCATAGTGTCCTTTATGACATTAAATGGTAGGCTTTTTAAAAAATTTTTTTATCTTAGAGTTATACACTAAATGGAGAGATGTTGATTTAAATAGGAAGAAGATACTGATGTTTCAGTTCTACTAATCCTGTTTAATATTCCAGACCTTTGCTCTTAAAAAGACATATTTAGCAGTTGCTCCAAAAAGCTGAAGAACTGTGAACAGGATTTTTAAATTACATTACAGAGCACCAAATAATTTATATATTTACATACATTAAGCAAAGGAATAGATATTTAAGAAAGTATCAAAATTCTTCTGTAATAAACCTTGTTTTATCCAAAATACTGAGCACACATTTTTTAACAGTTATTCTTTTTAGAAAGTCCAGAGCTCTTTTTGTGGTTCTCACTGGTTAATTGGACATCACTGGTTCAGCCTTAAGTAAACCTTCCTCGTATTAGGTGCAGTGGAGACATTCCAGTCTTAATCTTTCTTGGCATTCTGCTGTTGACCACTAACCTCGGGGAACATTCTTTTCCCTTGACTTCGCTAATTGCACACACTCCTGGTTTCCCTCTGTTCCTCTGGCCGCTCTTTCTCATCCTCACCAGCCCTTCCTGTTTGCCCCGTGACTGATATGTCCAGACTCTTCCACTTCATTCCGTAACTTTTTCTCTTGATCAGTAAGT
Source organism: Cheirogaleus medius (assembly GCA_008086735.1). Classification (NCBI taxonomy): domain Eukaryota; kingdom Metazoa; phylum Chordata; class Mammalia; order Primates; family Cheirogaleidae; genus Cheirogaleus; species Cheirogaleus medius. Next base: position 616,715 of record VBSM01003143.1, read on the forward strand.
CCCCCAGTACCTGTTGGGTGTCCAAGAGATCAAAACTGTCTTCATAATGATGCTAAGTTGTTATTTGCCTTTTTTCCCTGTTGACATTTGCGCTGAGTATGCAAAGGCAATTGGGGAAAACTGTCAGTGCCAAGGCATGGAAACACACCAGTAGCCGTGGTGTACTTGCAATAAAAATAATGCCAGTTTTACTTCAGAATTTCCTTGATGAAACAGTAAAAATTGTTTAATTAAAAGTGTATGTGATTTTTTTATATATATATATTCTTTGTGACGAAATGGGTAGTATGTATAAAGCGTTTTTGCTGTATCCCAGAGTACAAAAGCTGTCTCAGGAAAAGCACTTGTGCGATTGAGTTGCAGGCTGAACTTTGCTCTTGCCATTGGATACTTTTTTTTTTACTCACTCTGTCATCCAGGCTAGACTGCAGTGGTGTCACCATAGCTCACTGCAGTGTCAAACTCCTGGGCTTAAGCATTCCTCCTGCCTCAGCCTCTGGACTAGGTAGAACTACAGGCGTGTGCCACCACTCCCTGCTCATTTTTTTATATTTTGTAGAGATGGGATCTTGCTGTTGCTCAGGCTGGTCTTGAACTCCTGGCCTCAAGTGATCCCCCCACCTTGGCCTCCCAAAGTGCTGGGATTACTGGCATGAGCCACCTTGCCCCGTCTGGATGCCTTTTTTACTTGAAAGAACAACTGACAGACTTGGTTATTCAGACTTGGCTATTTGGCAGACATTTTCTCAAAATGAATGACGTGAACTTGTCACTTCAAGGGAAATAATTGACAGTGTTTGTTGCCAAATTTGAGCTATCAATTATCAGTCTTTATGTACTGGAGAACTTTTATCCATCACTGTGGACCTGACCCTTTCCAGTACTTAAAGACTCTTGTGATGAGATCAGTGGTGATATTAGAAAATGTGACCATAATTGACCATTGAAATTGACCATTGAAACATGTCAACATTTGGAAGATCTGCCTAACTCAGTAAATCATTATTTTTCAAATGACTGCTACATTATGTTACAGATCATAAACAGGTAAAAGATCAGCTAAAAGTGCAAGATATATTAAAAGATTTTAGTATAATAGAGTAGAAAAAATTTCAACTTTACATTTTAGATTTTACATTGTATAACAAGGGTAAAACTTTAGATACAACTTTAGATTTTACATTGTAAATAACCTGAATTACTCATGGAAACTGCTAGTGGAAGTTTGATGTAGTATCCAAGAATATTCACTGTTATATAAAAAGGCTACTGAATGCTCCTTCCTTTTGCAACTGTATTGTATAGATGTATGAATTTTCGCACATACGTACTATAATGGGCATTTTCTATGAACTCAACCACTGCTAATCCCATCCACTTTGGATAAAGTGGCTTTTGCCAAGGCAGCCACAGACAATATATAAACAAATGGGGATAGCTGCGTTCCAGTAAAACTTTATGGACATTGAAATTTTAATGTCATATAATTTTCATGTCACAAAATATTCTTTTTATTTTCAACCATTAAAAAATATAAAAGCCATTCTTACAAAAACAAGCAGCAGACCAACAAATTTGGCCCATCGGCCATAGTTTGCTGTCCCTTATTTAAAGTATGCCGTTACCTACTTTCAGCTTCTGTGAATCCAGCCTATACATGTCTCAATTAATGTCGTCATCATCTAGTACATTAAAGCTATTCTCCCACAAGCACAAAACCAATCTGTAACGACAATTTGCTATGTGAACCTCAATGATAAAATTGCCCTGGTGTTCTAGAACATGTATTACCAACTTGGGATATAAATTTTAAAATGGACCCTAACCTACATAAATTAAATTTAAATTTATACGATATGAAGTAAGTACTAAACCATGAGTTTATTCCATGGTGATGGTTTGGTTATCTTTGGTTACTCTTTGTTTTCTTTTTAAATTTAATTTTCCAGATGCTTAACCAGTTTAAAATTATTCTAAATTTAGAGGATTATATAGCATAGTTTGTCGGTCATGAAATAACTCTGTTGTGAGTGCTTTAAAGTGCTAATAAGTTACTAAAAGCTACTTATTGTCACCTACATGATAGTATCTTATAATAGAAAAAGCAAATATTTAATTCTGCTGGCATTTACTGAGGCTGCTATGTATGAGGCACTTTAAGGACCTGTGTTAATTAATCCCCCTGTTGGTGCTGATGACTTAGACACAGGCCCTGTCTTCAGGGAGTTCTTAGAATAAAGATTTGAAAAATATCTTGCAATATCGAATTGGTAAGTTCTAGAAAGAAAGAACAAAATACTGAGGAACATGGATGCCTGCTGAGGGTAGAATAGAGAGAACTATATATTTATTGACTCTGTTGTTTCCCGCAAATTTTTAAAATTTCAAACCTACAGAAAAGTTGGAAGAATAGCACTATGAATATCCATATACTTTCACCTAAAGTCACCAATTATCAGCATCTTGCACATTGGCTTTATTTCTTTGTATAAATTGCATATGTAAGTGTTTGTGCGGATTTTTTTCTGCTAAACCATTTGAAAGTAAATTTCAGACATCATGACATTTCACCCCCAAGTACTTCAGCATGGGTATCCTAAGAATAGGGATATTCTCATACTTAACTACAACACCATTATCACTCTCAAGAAATTCTTAATATCCCTACAATAATATAATCAAACTTATAGTTCATATTCAAATTTTTCATTTGCCCCAGTAATGCCCTTTGTTTTTTTCCCCCTCAATCCTGGTTTTAGTCAAGAATTATATATAATATATATATTATAATATAATATATATAATATATATTATAATATAATATATATAATATATAATATTATATATCTCATTTATTATGGTTTTTTAAAAATATTATTTAATCTAGAACTGTGACTTTGCTTTCTTTCACAGCATCAACATTTTTGAAGAGTTCAGTTCCCATCGTTTGAATTTGTCTGATTTTTGCTTCATAATTTTATTCAGGTTAATCATTTTCAGCAGGAATACTACCCAGGTGATGGTGTGTCAGTCTCAGGACATCACATTAGGAGTCCCTTACTGTCAGTTTGTCCCAGTGTCAGTGATGTTACACTTTCTCACTTGGTTAAGGTGGCATCGGCTGGACTCTCCACTGTAAAGCTGCTTTTTCCCTTTGCAGTTAGTAAGTCATCTGTGGGGTTATACTTTGAGACCAAATATCTTGTTTCCCACAACCTTTTACTCAATGATAGATTATTTTTGTTTTTCATAGTTTCTCCTGAACATTAGGATATTTAAAATATATTCCACATTCCCATTGTTTATAAATATTTAAAATATAAGATCAGGCTCAGTGACTCACACCTATAATCCCAGCACTTCTGGAGTATACGGCGAGAGGATCGCTTGAGGCCAGGAGTTCTAGAGCAGCCTGGGCAACGCAGTAAGACCCTGTCTCTACAAAAAAATTTTTAAAAAAATTACCTGGGTATAGTGGTGTGTATCTATAGTCCCAGCTACTTGGGAGGCTGAGACAGAAGGATTGCTTGAGCCCAGGAATTCAAGGTTACAGTGAGCTATGATCAGGCCAGGCTGGGTGCCTCCAGGCTGGGTGACACAGCAAGACCCTTTCTCTAAAAAAAAAAAATTAATAATAAAAATTTTAAAAACAATATATAAATATTTGTGCATTATTTTAATTAAAAGCTGTTGACAGTTGAACTGTAAATACATTTTCTTATAAAATTTAGACATTTTTAATTACCATTTTACCAGGAAAAAGCAGAGTTAAGATCTAGTTCTCAGACATGGAAGAGCTGAGTTGAAATCTTCATTTCATGTCTTATGTACAGCTATTATAAACTACAGTGTCTTCATCGATAAAATGGGGATAATAATCACCACTCCTTATAGGATAATTTTGAAAATTAATGAGGTAGCACATGTAAAGCAGTTAGTGTAATGCTCAGCTCCTAGTAAGCACTCAATAAATAGTAGCTTATTGTTATTTTGTTAATACTTAAATTATTTTAATTATGTATATAAATATAATCTTTCCTAAAAATTAGTAACTTCACGTTACAGAAAGAAAGAATTAAATACTTGCTTGTTTGTTTTATTTGAACTTCATGCTCCTAATACATTTTAGTCTAGATTTTAGATTTTTTTTTAATATACCCTTCAATTAAGGCTAGATATTTTGCTAAAAGTGCTTTGAAAAGCTTACTTTTAATTGTGTCTTGTGTGATTGTTTGCAGTCCTGGTGTAAATGCTTCATGCTGTTATTACACAAAGAAGAGACATAGATGCTCATAGATCATACTGTTCCTGGAGACTAAAGTTAAATAACTGATGTAAGCTTAATTTATTTATTTAGTGATAGATTTTCAGATCCGTTGCTCACAAACACAGTGAAGTCTGTGGATAGTTAAAACTCCTTTAATAAATAGTCTCTGTGAAGATAAAAAAGAAGTTAGCAAGCATGGAAGCAATCATAAACCGCTAGGGTTGTATTGGAAACACTCAGGAGACAACTTAATTTGGCTCCCACTGGCCAAAATGTGGACAATTTGAGCATCAAAAAGGATAAACTACACTAGATTCAAACACATTAAATATCTGCAGATTTATGAGCTCATAATAATACTAAAAAATTATTGCTAGAATGTGTGCTATGTACCATGTTGTATTACTTCAGTGCTGCACCACCAGAAGCTGATAGATCAACAGCTGATAGAGCAACAGCTTGTAGCTCAACTGCTTCCAAACATACTCAGTACTCCAAACTGTCAAGCTCAAAACTATAATCATCTCTATGACTAATACCATAATTTCAGTCTCTCCATAACGGTAACTGGTCAGAATTGTACTTTACCACATCTGGAAGTTGTAGATTTCAGCTTCAATTTTATTTATACTATTTTCAGAGAGTTCTGATGTGGTAAACTGATAATTATGCTATTTTGATATCCCTAAACTGTTATTGGATGGAAAGGTGATGATTGGCTCCTTAAAATTTTAGGAAAATGCATTTTTTGTGTAAAGTACAAGATAAGTGCCATTATAGAATTTTATTTTAATGGGGTAGCCATTGAAAACTCTCCTTTCATGCACACACATATAATTTAAAATTAAGCCCAAAATTAAGTCCTAAGTAACACTTTTGAATCATGTATGAAAATATTAAAGATTTTACATCTTCTTACATCTTAAAGGTTTTTTTTTGCATTTGATGCATATGTGGTTTTGTAATGAGCTAAAAATGGGACAAAATTATAACATTTACAGAGATACTAATATGATCTTGAGGATCTTTATAACTAAATTTTGTCTATGCTAACGATGTGGTTAATTGAGTTTGGACAAACTGAGTTTGCCTGGATGTTATATAAGGAGTGAAGAAGTAAGGTTTTCCAAGTTGCCATACAAAATTCCTTGATATTTGTAACATAGTACATTTTTCACAATAATTTAAAATTCTGTGAAATTAATTGATTTGAATGAGTTGAAGGTGTCATGTTTATCATGGTTACATGAGTGATCATTTTTAGAAGAGAGGAAATAATCTACTAGGTATACTGTGAACTTGCTGAAGGTAGGTGCTCCACAAAAGCTGGTACATGAACTTTCTACCAAGTGCTTCCTTGCAGAAACACGCAGAATGCTGATGGCATCCAAGGGGACGGGATGTAAATTCTCTCAGAACCCCTGCTGCTGCACAGTTGAGGGAGGAAGGGTTATTCTTAAACTTGAAGCATTTAAGTCATTTGTGATGAATTTTCCATCAGGCAGAAAAAAAGGACTGATTACCAAAGATCACACCCCTGGGATAAATATGAGGTTATAGCTAACTTCTTATTTCCATCAGGGGTGTACTTAAACAAACCTTTACGATTAAGGTTTTCAGGCATTGAAAAATGTTTTCTGTTTTCATATTCTGGAAAAAATAATAGCTCCAGTTGATACATGATTAAAGACAGTTTACTGACTTTATTAAAGATGTGTATTTATCAGGAACTGTTTTTTAGCATTGTTTGATTCAGGGCATGTCAATTTTAAAAGGAATGTTGAAAAGTAAAACCAATAATGTTTCTAAGGGGCCAGATCCCAAATGATTCTGATTAGACAAGTGTTCAAAAACAGGAACATAGTACATTGCTGACGCAATTTAGGAGTTCATACTGTATCTGATTTTAGCTTGGGAATTTTAACAGAAAAAGAATATTAAGATCAAAGTTCTGATCTTGGCTTTACTAGTAATTAGCCTTGATCAAATCACTGAACTCTTCTGTCTCTCCCCTTGTCCTTTTTAAAAATATTTAAATGAAAGTGGATACTAACTGGGGACGTCTGGGTTCTTCTAGTTTTCAGATTCTCTGGTTCTATCTTTTTTAAAAATAAAATTCTACAGAATTCTGTTTAATTCAATAAATATTCTGTAGGTATTATTCAGAACTCAGTCCATACAAGGCATAAGGAATGCAAAGAAATGATGTGCTCCCAACTCTTAGGAAACTCCAAGTTGGATTTGGGGTAGGGAGCAGAGGGGGAGGTGTGATTATTGCAAACGTAAGAGAAACAGCATATAAACAACTCCAATCGATTGTATTAATTTCTAGAATAGGCTTCTGTGGAAGTCCAGATAGCTCCTAAAGATGTCAACCTTGACTTCTAAATTAGATTTTCCTATTGTACTGGTATACTTTTTCTTCATAGCATTTGCCATACTTTGTAATACTATGTTTCTGTAGGATTATTTCCTTAAAGTCTGTCTCCCCCTTTGAACTAGAAGGTCCCTGAGAACTGAAACTAGCAATGTTATTGTTCACTGTGGCATGCCCAGTACCTTAGCGTGGAGCCTGGCAGATGGTAGGCTGATTGTAGGAATGGCAGCACGGGGTATGGTTCAGCCTGGGAATGGGAGCAGTTGGTGGTGAGATGAAGCAGAGTCCAAGGAAGGCTTGGGAAAGAAAGAGTAGGCAGTATGTAGGTTAGGTTTTGAAAATGGAGTAGGCATTCAGACCAAATAGGTAGCCATACCAGGCAGGAGATAGCCTGTGTCTAGCTGTGAGTGCCTTGGGTGAGTGTGTTGAGGGTAATAAAGTAGACTGAAAACAAATTTTTTGCCATGCACTCATACGCGGTATAGGCATCTCTAAACCTGGGAGCTCTGGCAAGAGGTCTATGACTCCATTTGCACACTGTGGATATAGACTAAGGAAATACACATGTGAGTACATACTGTCACTTTACAATCATATACAGGTTCTGTTGTGATTAGTAATATCCAGAGTCATTTAAAAGCGTTAATATATTTGTTTTGGTATTTATCTCAAGTGATTTCTCATCAGCTGTAACTAAAGTTACAAAAGAGGCCCATGAATTTTTTTTTTTACTTTAAAAAGGGATCATTCTATTTTCCTATGGGTATTAGAGGGCCAGTGAAGGGTTTTAAGTAGGGAATTTACAGGATCAGTTCTCTCTAGTAGCAGTAGAAGGATGCATTCAAGGGGGAGAACTTGGAATCAGACCCTGTCACTGTCATCTGCCTCAACTGCGGTAATGGCAGAACCAGTGATTCTAAGTGCCGTTTTCTAAGTAATGGCCTAAAAAGCAAATAAACACCTAAATTGATTCTTCTCACCAACATGGAGAATGTCAAATTTATATGTACACACACAAGTAAGTATATGCATGTTTAATCTTTAACAAATTAAAGAAGCTTTGGACTTTAGTTTTTCTCTTTATATTATCTTCTTTGTCTTTATCTTTTATTCTATTTCTTTTTTTTTTTTTAATCCTTTTCAACTTATGACCCTTGAGTCTGAAATTAAATTTGGGCTGTAAGTTGACTCCGTGAATCTTTTCTTCACAAGCTTTCTTTGTATTTTTTAGAAGAAAAAAGATTAAGTCAGGGTTTCCAAAGTAAAAGCAAAGATTGTGATTAAAACTGAATTCAATTCTTTATTCTCTTATTATTTGCTAATAGTAAAATAAATAGGTCAGTCTTAAAGAAGCTTTAAAGTAAGTCCTGGAGCCTTTGAGAACCCTTGGATTTTAATTAAAGAAACACAGAATACCATCACTTTCTGTTTGTCAGTGGAAAAAATATGTATTTTTAAATTTTCAAAGCTTAGCCCAGCAGCACATGGAGTACATCTGTTGGCTTTCAGAATTTGAGGACCACAAACGGATTCAGATGTTTAGGTCCTTTGTCTTTACTGGTCTCAGCTCACCTCGCCAACTGAGCATGGCACAATCCAAACACAGTATTTGAAAACAGAGCAGCTAGAGTTACTTCTAAAGCACTCTCTTGGGGACTGATAAAGTCAATCTCTGTTTATGTAATGAAATCAGGGAGCAAGGGGTCTGCTGTAGTACTTTGCGGATGGGATTCCATTGGTGTTGTCTTTCAGGGAAAAGACTGGATTTAATAAGCCCTTATTCTTACTCGCTTTCTCTGGGGGTACAGCCCACTCTAATGGATTATTTTGAACTATTTTTGTTTATGTAGTGTTAGAGCTTCGCTTTAAGCAATTGGTTTTAGTGAAATCAATTGGTTTATTGTGAAAAAGTGGGATACCAATATCAACTTTACCTGATAAAAGACTTAAATGTCTAGTTAATCTTTCTTTTTTGTTCAGTGCTACTGGTGTCCTCTGTGTGTGTGTGTATTTAAATAATATTGTCTTTTTGGTGTACTTATATTTTAATTTAACTTGAACTTTAAAAACAAACTGCTGGTTTAGCGTCTTCTCTAATACTCATGAAATCCTTCCCATTTTTCAAAATATTTGTAAAGTATTCTTGAAAGTGAAATCTCATAAAGATCTTTGGTTCAGGACCAGAGTTCAAAGGAAAGACCGTTTGGTTTTGATTTGCAAACTGTAAAAACAAAATACCCTCAAAATGGCAGGGTGTGAATTGGTAACTTCAATTTTATTGCAATCTGCCAAGCCCATCCCCAGATGTTTCCAATTAAAAGCCAAGAATGCTAACTTGGGTGAATGTCATATGAAAGTATTTCTTCACTTTTCTGACTTTTTTTCTGAGAAAAACAACAAAGTCTCAAATCTTTTAACTTTAATTAAAGAAATAACTTCTCATTTGCATGCTGTTTAAACTTATACAAAGAAAAATGTAATATTCAAAGGGAATTCTTATATGTCAGATTTGCAAACATACATAGTTCTGAATACATAGGGCTTCTTCACACATGTCTTCTTATAAAGGCCAAAAAGAAAAAGAAAAAAGATTTTTGAAAAAAGACATTAAAGCCCTTTAAAATCAGGTATTTCTGGATTTACTATAATCAAAGAGTGGACCTTTTAATGTGAATTTGTTTAAAAAGAGGTGGTTGGTAATTTCAGCGCTTCGGAGTTGTTATGGCGAATTTTCCATTATAATATAAAAAGTTTTTATTTCTGATCAATTGTACATTCAATTGTAAGAAGTACTTCTGTGGAAATGTAGGAAGATAGGAAGTTGTAATAAGATAAAAGAAACCATAATATAATTTAAAAACCATGAGTTTCATAATATTTCTCCAGATAATACCAAGTTATAGTTGGAGCCATTCTTAAACTTGAAAGTTGCTTTAAATACATTGTTCTTTATTAAGAGGAAAGATACTGGCAATAAATTTGAATTTATGGAAATTGGCATTTGTTCAGAGAGAAGATGGAGTTCCTCTTTATAACTAACCTAACATTAACATTTTGAATGCAAAGTTCAAGATAAATTTATTTTTGAATTTTCCCCAAACCATAGACAGGACCACGTATTAATTGCAGAGACGAAACAGTTGTTTCTCATTTCATCTCCTATTTGGTGCAGTTTTGATGGACATGTATTTGGGGGCTCAGGAGGGTGGCAGCTCTGTAAGTCTTGGACCTGTATTTGGTGTTGGTGAGTGCCTAGTTTTTTGGTTTTTTTTTGCTACTCAATCTTTAAGGCACGCCGCAGAAGGGACCTTTTTTGAGGATCACAAAGGTGAAAGAATCAGTTTTCCCTGGAGCCCCACCAACAATTCAGTTATAGTCCTTGTTGCTCTTGTCAGTACTGCTGTCAGTGGCAGCTCCTCTGTGCTTCCCCAGCGCCCTGGGCCCCACCCTGCAGTAACTGGGGGCTGGGAGCAGTCGGGGGCACAGCTGCCTCCTCTGCCCCTAGCAGATGATGAGCACCTCACGAGCTTGTTTCCTCTTTCCATCCTTGATGTCAAGCGGAGTCCCTGTGCATATTGAACTGAGTTGTGATCTTTAAGATTTTTGGAAGTTATTTTTAAAATATACAAAAGATTTGTGAATATTTTTAGATGTAGGTATGGAATAAGAATGAGAATTGAGTCTAGTTCTGAGTTCATCACTACTATTACATGATCTTACTGTTTTATCTGTACAGGGGAAGTCTGTTCTCATTACCTTTTTAAGTTACTACGACATTTAACTCAGATTATATACAGAATTGTTGTGAGAACTGTGTTCTTAAACGCAGGGGGAAATGATTATTGTTGCCATTACTAACCAAAGTCGCACTGCTCAACTCTGCTAACAGATAAAGAGGTCCTTTCTCAAGTCACATTTCCCCCTCCTTTTTTTCCTAAGTGAAACTTAATATGAAAAGCTATGCTTCTCTTTTGAATAGAAAATACTTTCAGCTTTGATGAAAAAAACTAAATTGACATGAGCCAGTAGTTTCTAACCTCCTTTAGTGTGAAAACACCCTTTATGATTTCAGTAACTCTTATAGACCATCTCATGATCATATACTTTTTGGGTTTGGTGGTAATTCACTGAATTCCCAAAGATTGGGAACTATTCTTATATGATAAAAACATAGTGGAGCTGCATAATAAATATGAATTCAGCAAATGTTGATTAATTTATATATGCCATATTAATATGCAAGGCACCAGGTATTAAAGTAACATCCACCATGGTTAGAGAAAGGAAGTAGAAATTGTATAGGTAGAGTATCCTAGGTTAATTGTTCATCTGTCTATCAGTTATTTACTGAGCAGGTTTTAGAATAGTGAACAAGTCACACTAAAATCCTGGACCCTACATTCTAACAAGGAGTTCCCTACAAATATAAATAAATAAGGGAATTAACAAGAATGTTAGAAGGTGGTAAGCCCTATGGAAGAATAATAGGGAGATAGGTGGAGAATATGACAATGAACAGAAACTTAGGGCACATAACAGAGTTAGCCACAGGAATATCTATATGATCAGAAGAGAGAACAGTCAATGAGAATCCCTGAGGTGGGAACAGGCGGAAAAGAAACCTGTGTGGCCACCAAGGTGGAACAGTAGAAAACCAGAAACGCAACATGGGCCACGTCACCTGGGACCTTGTAGGCTGTGTTGTGTCTTTGGGTTTTACTCTGAGTCAAATGGGAAGCATGGCAATATGAGGAAATATTCCATTTTTAAGTGGACTGCCGTACATTAGTGGTTGCCAGGGGCTGGGGAGTGAGGGATTGGGGAGTGACTGTTAATGAGTACTGGGGTTTCTTTTGGGGATGATGAAAATATTATGGAATTAGATAGTGGTGATGGTTGTATAACCTTGTGAATATAATAACTGTTAAATTTACACTTAGGGTGAATTTTATGGTATATGACTTACATCAATGAAAACATTGTAAAAAAATTGATTGTTAGAACTTGCTAGAACCATTTTTTGCTCCGCTCTGTCAATAGTATAACTTTTGCCTTTGAAAATTCAGACTTCTAAATAGTTATATCTTAACTGAGGGAAAGTCTCTCTTGGTGTTTGCTTAGTTGTCATTAGAAGTAAAAGATGTTCATCTAAAATTTTAAAGTATCTTTGCTAAAATTATTACTGATTTTGAAATCAAATTTTTCCACATAAATATATCCTTTTATACTCTTTAAATACCTCTGTTCATTGTTATTCAGTAAGATAAAATGTGAAATGATTTTAACATCTGGCTATCAAAATGGATGTAGCTTTTAGGCTGAATTCTTACTGTAACATTTTGTTAAACCAAGATATTTTCCTTATAATTTATTTTGTGATTCTTTTATAGGATAGAAAATAAAATCAATATGGTAATGCTCTTCAAATTATGGTCTAAAACATGCAAGTTAGCAAATGTCTTTGTTCACTCAATTGACCAAAAATCAAAATTACATGATCTCCCCTTCTGGAAGACACAGTCTTTTTTAATAGACATAGAACAGGAAATGTGTTTAGCTAGGGTTTTTTTCTTTTCCTTTCCATGTTTTAGATTTAACTTTGGTATTTCCTAGACTTTCATTCTATGACAGCCTAGTCAAATTGATTGAAATATCATGTGGTCATATTTTAATTTTTTCCTTTAATTTTTATTTTGGCGAGGGGAGGTCTAGTATAATTTGGGTTTTACAAATAGTCTAAGTGGTTTTCATTAAAGAAAAAACCATTGAATGTCACAGCTCTACTTTGAGTAAAACATTAACTCTTGTATGGCAACTCAAAATACAGAGACACTTAGCCGGTTTTTAATTTTTTTTATTTTTGTTTTTCAATTCTAAAACAGTTTGCAAATAATTGTAGAAGTTGTAACAGTTTGGTGAAGTTATAAAAATCATAAGATTTGGTGAACTTATTTTCCTTTGCGGACTTTGAATTGAGTGGTTATCTCTCACCAAAAAATGTTTGATTAATAATAAAAATTAAGCACCCCCTATTTATTTGTAGGATTTTTAAAAGTAGTTTTTAACTCTTTGGGGCATCTTACCTTGAGCTGTGCTATCCTGTACGGTAGCCTTCTCTCTTGAAATCAGGGCCTTTGCTGGGTACGATTTCATTTGTTCTTGTTAGATGGCTTTTTTGAGGGGTTACAGAGGGAGTCTAGAGCTCACCTTCTAAAATTGTAGATCAAATTGAAAGAACTCTCCAAAAATATTGTGAGATAAGCCCTGTCAGACTTACAATTACATTTAAGTCTTACATTTAAGACTTCCAATTACATTTTCAAAATTTTGAGTGCTTTAGAAATCTGTGGTAACTCAGGTTTCTTCTTATTTACAAAAAGTCAGCACCCTAGGAAAGAATTAATCTGCTTTTACCTTATTGTTCCAATCTGAATGAATGTACTTAGAGGCTGATTAAATATTTTTTCTTCTGACCTTGGGAAACTATGTCCAAATCCTTAAGTAATTACATTCTTAATACAAACATTTCTCATTTTCTTATACTAGCTGAAAAGGCAGGATAGCTTTCAACTCCCTTTTTTTTATTTGTGTGATAGTGACTTTAAATTTAGCTTTAAGCACTTTTGTCATTTAACTCTCAACCAGCTTAGTTTAGAAATCGTAACAGTTGAAAGTGGTTTATTTAATAAAACTCTGAATTCTTTGATGGCTTGCAAATTTATTTAAAGCACTGAAATAAGCTTGTACTTAGAAAAAAATGTTTTAACTTGTAAAAATTTGATTTCAGATGATGAGCGGAAGTTAAAATGTGTATATTTATGGTCTTTAAGTGAAATTAACTAGGTATTTAAAGAGTTAAAAATAAGATATCATTGTATAAGCAGGTATTACCTTCAAAGAACATTGTGAAAATTTAGAAACTTTGGATGGTTGTCCACTATCATACTTAATATAATTTTATGTGTCCTTCATCTTTGTACAGCTCTGTCACTCCCAATAGATTGTGAATTATCTAGAGGAACACATTCATTCATCTTGTTGTTCTCAGCATCTAGTGCCTCTCAGATACTGAGAATTTATTTAATGCTCATTGACTAAATTTTTTGATTGTCAGTATCATTGTTAAATCCAGGCACGCTGGGTTCTGGTGGCTGTTGATGAATCTTCATGGAACCTGTTAATAAGGAAAACTGGGTCCGTTTTAACTTTAAGGACTCGAAAGTTGAGGCCTGATTGCCCCGTCTCCACCCCTATACCTGACCTGTGCATGTTAGCCGGCCGGCATACAGTTCCACCGTAAAATAGGGAACAGTGTCATTCATATGTTTTTGGTCCTAGGTTGTTTTTAACATAAGATGGGCCGGGTGCAGTGGCTCGCGCCTGTAATCCTAGCACTCTGGGAGGCCGAGGCG
>VBSM01003143.1:630870-658174 GCA_008086735.1 Cheirogaleus medius
ATCTTTAGTTTTCCCCCCTTCAGATTTTCGAAATGATCTACAACCAAAAAGGAAAAAAAATATTTAGAACCACTGCTTTGGTATGCTGTCTAATTTTTAAGATTTGTTAATAATATGGACAGTGTCATATCATGCTGTCCTTTTCTTCCAGTAAAACAGTTTCTGAATTAATGGAGAGAATGACATTACTTTTGATAAGATAGATAGCAGTGGAATATCTAGCTTTATTATACTTCCTAAGTAAATTATTAATTCTTCTCTAATTAGCCCGATGTTATGAATTGTAATGTTAGACAAGTGTGTAGAGCACCTGGAGCTGCCCGTTATAGATGGCCTTTCACTGCTGCAGGGCAGTAAGGCATCAGCAACACAGTGCGCTCCAAGAAAATTAGCGTCAGAGACCTGAGCTCTGGTCTTCATCCTGTTACCTGCTCCTGTTGGAATATAGGACAAAACTCTCCCTCTCTCCATTTCATCTAGAATAAAGACCCACACATGATATTTGAGGTCCCTCACAATCTGATCCCAGCCTGCCTTTGCTTAGCTGCAGTGCCCTGCTCTGTCCTGTTACTCAGAGTTCTCTTCTACGTAGTCCAGCTCTCTTTTTTTATATTGTTCGCTTTATCTAAATTGTTCTCATTCCTTTTCTTCCAGTCAATCTTTTAAGTCCCTAGTAAAACTATGTGTCCTCCATGAACTCTCTCCTAGCCACTCACGCAGGAAATAATGTTTCCTCACATTTTGTTCATGTCCAACCTCCCCGTTAGCTTACAGACTTCTGGATCTTTGAGTGCTGTGGGGTGTGGTCACTATTATGTTTCTGTGATGCTTCATGTAGTGACTCCCACATAACAGGCTTACTGTAGAGCACCTTTCTGATGAAAGCAACCTGACAGTGCTGAGCCTGACAGCAGTATTTTTTGCAATAGGTTTTGCACTAGACAGTATTTTTCAATTTTTAAAAAATGAAACAAAATAGAACATAACATAGCCTGGGTAAGCATTGTCTACTGAAAGCTTTGTTTCTAGTTTTATATTTACATATATGTTCACTAGGTTGTGATGCAGAATGTATTTCTTACTGTGGATTATAATAAAAAAAACATTGAAAAACACTGTACTAGATTTTAACTTCTATAATGAATTTTGAACTTTAAAATTTAAAGAAGGGACATTTGGAATTTTAATTAAGCTCAAAGAATATAAAGCCTTGGTATTTATGAAAAATTTCACTACTTTCATGTAATTTCTGCCATCCTCTCTGTTAATTATCTACCACATTACCTATAAGTGAAACATTTTTTTTCTTTAGCATCTTTTGGAAAGTTTAGCAGATTATTACAGATGTTTCCCTGAAATTTCTGTTCTGTTTTTTAAACTTTATTGTACATTTATTAGTGTAGATTGCTTACAGTAGAAGTATGTTGATAAGATGGTACTTTTTAATACATTAGAATGGAATGAATTTTGTCAACTGAGTCTACAGGTTAACCACAAATTTTTAAATTTGTAATCAAGTACAGTGAAATTTCATTTTGGAAAATAAGTCCACTTTACACAGTGCTATAATATTTGAAAACAAATATTACTTTGTTAATAACTAGCATTTATAAGACAACTTGATTTTGAAGTTGGTTATTCTTAGCAGTCAGGTTAGCAAGAATCATGTTAAATATTTCTTTCAGAAGAGAGTAAAAAAAAAAACAAACAAACTCTAATTTTCCAAATCAACTCAGGTGTCCTAAATGATGATGTGTTACTTTTTGAGATCCTTAAGTCAAATGTGCATTCTTGAGATGGGAAGGCAATCACTAAGAGGGTTGCTTAGTATTTACAATAAAGCTATTTATTTCTTGTTGACTTTTGTTTAAGTTTGTGGAGGAAAAACTTTTGTTTAAGTTCCTGGAGCTCTGGAACCCTGTATCTCAGGAGTTGCTGTGTTAGTAATGCCTGTACCTTTTTCCTTCACTTCTCTAGGGTCAGTATAGACCTTCTGATTTGTTGTGTCCTGAAACATATGTTTGGGTACCCATTGAACAGTGCCTGCCTTCACTTGAAAACTCCAAATACTGCCGTTTAAACCAGGACCCAGAAGCAGGTATGTTTGGAGCAGAGCTCAGAGGAAATCATTGGCTTTATTTTATAATCCATGTGTGTGTGGCTGTTAACAAGAACCAGGTAGCTTTTTATATATTGCAGTGTGTACCTGAGTAATTGTGTGTGTATGTGTGTAAGATAGAGGAAGACATCACACAGGCACACACATTCACAGTTTGGCATAAAATTAAGAAACCTCATGTGCTTATGCTACTTACTGACCTGGCTTCTCCCATTAGGTTAGTTTTTACATGCTTTGAGGGGCAGACATCATTATCCACTTCTTTTACAGCTATCATAGTGCATAAAAATTGCCCAGTAGATTGATTAGTCACTGTAGAGAAGATAGAGATATTGACCAACTGAACGGAATAACGTTGTAGAATGTTTTCTTAGAGGCAAATAGGCTGTGATGAGTTTTGTGACAGTACCTTTTTGACTTTCTTCTTACATCTCTGGTGTGTCTCCATTTCTGTTCCCTATTCCACCTCCTGCCCAGTATAGCTCCAGCCATATTTTGTTTCACATTATTCCCCTTTGGAATAATGCACTAATAGTATGTACAGACATTAAAAGTATAGCCTGAAGTCAGACTTCCTGGATTCAGATCTTGGCTCCATGATCAGCTGGTAAACTTTGTGCCCTTAGGCAATTTAATAATCTTCCTGGCCTCAGATGCCTTATCTTTAAAATTAATATAATAATAAGATCTACCTTATTGAGCTCTAATGAGGATTAAAATTAGACAAGTATGCTAAGAATAGCCCCCTCTTACTGTTGTTTGGGTGGTGGTTAGCCAAACTAGAAGGCTGCATCCTATGTATGCCACAGGCCATTGTCTGCATTTGCTTTTACCTGCTGTGATCCCTCTCTCTGCAAAAATGTGCAGTTCTGTTTACCTCCCTGCAGTCTAAGTACCACTCACAGTTTAAAATAGTCCTCCTCCACACAGCTCTCCTAATCCTTATGGTATCCGACTGTGGCTTTGTGCAGCAGGCACGAGTTTTGATGCTCTCGTGTTGGGTTGGATTATGTTGATGTGTCTTCCCCCCTAGACTGAAGTTCCTTTATGTTCTGAATTGTGCTTAATTGAACTTTGAGTCCTCACAGAACCCACCACAGAGGAGATGCCTGATACATATTTCTTAAGAATATAAGCATTTTTCTACTTACCACCTGTGGTCTAAGTTTGGAAAAAAGAAGGAAAGAGAAATGGAAAGTCTGGGGGAGGGGAAAGGTGTAAATGGAAAAAAGCAAATGAAAGATAAGAGGCATAGAAAGGAATGTAGTCATTTCTTCAGTTCTGAGATGTGAATTTTCCCACAAATCATTTTTCTTATTAAAAAAAACTAGTTCATGTAATGTTGTATTTTGTTATCTCCTTGAAAAGGTGTTATGAAATCAAGAGTGGCTCCTTCTTAGGCATAATGATACCTTAGAATCTGATGAAGAGTGGCCATAGGGACCCAACCAACTCATATGCCAGGCACCCTGAGGTTAGCCCCAGGTTTCCTAGGTATTTAGATTTCATAGAATAACCAGGGCTTTATTATTAATCAGAATCTTATCATTTTATTCTAAGTAAAATTACACCTCATTGATCAAACAGATGTGTTGCTTAAAAACAAACATTAAATGTGTCAATCAGTTTTGGAGTTAGGCTCAAAGCCAAAGGCAATAGTGTTACAGAGGAGAACATAGACTTATCGACTCTCCTCTCGCCGCTCAAAAAAAAAAAATCTTCCTCATAGCTTTTCTCAAGGTCAGGTATGATCAATCCCTTATGGTGAAAACTGCTGAACATCTTACTGAAATATTGCATATTCATGTATAATAGTTTATCTTCATAAGTTCCTTCCACCAGAGTAGTAGTATGATCTTAAATTTATTTCTAACTCCCAAACTTATGACACTATTTCTTTCACCTTCTCTTTTCCCTTCTTGGTCTATTTTAAAGGTTGCCTCTCTTATCTAATGCTTGGTGATTAAAGAGATCCCTAGTTCTCCTAGTTTTATAAAGTTGAGAAGGTCGCTGAATAATTTCCATGCACTGAATGGACATTCATGTAAATATTCATTCATGTTAATAGATTTCAAAATTATTTTCCAAATAAGCCCTAATGAGCATTTCATAGCAAAGAAGATTTTTAAGTCTCAAAACAGCCATTTTTGCCAAGAACATACTATATCCTGGTGAGTGATGAATATATTGCGTGTTCTTTTCCTGTAATCCAGTAAATTACATTTCTCCCCCGCCCCCCATGTTGTCACATTTCTTATGGCAATAGCTTTAGCTCTTAATGTTCATTGTTCGGAATTCATTTACAAAACTCAGGAGTAAATTTCTTTGAGAATAGTGCTTCGAAGAAAATGAAGATCCTTTTTCATGTGCTAAATTTTTGGAACCTTCAAGAGAATAGTACCGTTTTATCAGTATTGAATATCACAGTCCAGACAGTATGTGAAATCAGACTTATATCCTGTGGTTTTAGGAAATTAAAATGCAGTTACATGCTGGAATGTTTTGAGCGTGCTGTGAAACATGGTCATTTGAGGTTTAAATGGCAATCTGTGAGAAATGGTTCTCTTTTCTGGGGCCAGTTTTACTTTTACATGACCCAAGCTCTGACTCAGAGAAAATACAGAGCTTCATATGGGCAATATTATTTATTAGTCAGCATGGTGCTTTTTTCACTGAATCTTGTTTCCCCTCCCTCCTGTTTAGTAGTTAAATTCCTTTGTAAAAGGCACAGTTGAACACCATAGGCCTCAGTAAGACAAAATGTGGCTTCAAGGTGCATCAGTGGCCAGTTGTAAGAAAAATCATGTCTCCTCCATTCCGAATTGCCGTGAGCCACTGGAGATCCTCTTCTCTACCCTTGACCAACTGTCCCTGGCCCGCCCTCCCTCAGTGGAGGTTTGCGTTCCCTGGTTTTTTGCTCAAAGAAGTCTGTGTAGCAATAAAAGCCTTTTGTGTTTACTGCTTTATGATACTATGCGGGGAGAGATTGACAAACTGAGACAACTTAGAAAATTCCAAACAAATCCTTTTGTTCATAAATAGGTCTTTTGTTTTTCAATTCAAGACTTCTATCTACTCCCAAAAAAGGAGTTCAAAAGTTTCTCGGCCGGGCGCGGTGGCTCACGCCTGTAATCCTAGCACTCTGGGAGGCCGAGGCGGGAGGATCGCTTGATGTCAGGAGTTCGAAACCAGCCTGAGCAGAGCGAGACCCCGTCTCTACTAAAAAATAGAAAGAAATTAATTGGCCAACTAAAAATATATACAAAAAATGAGCCGGGCATGGTGGCGCATGCCTGTAATCCCAGCTACTTGGGAGGCTGAGGCAGGAGGATTGCTTGAGCCCAGGAGTTTGAGGTTGCTGTGAGCTAGGCTGATGCCACGGCACTCACTCTAGCCTGGGCAACAAAGTGAGACACTGTCTCAAAAAAAAAAAAAGAAAAGTTTCTCAAATGATTTTTAAGTTAAAGTCTGATTATTTCTGATTGTTTTTAAATTGATGGTTGATTATGCATAGATTTTGAAAATTCTGTATCACAGTCATACCTTTTTTGTGTAAATTATTATTTTTAAAATATTTACTGGGAAACCTAGTAGCAAATTGACCCAAATGCATAAAGCCAGTACTAAGTAGAAAGGTAAAATGATCCATAGTCACATGATGCAGCAGGAATAATTATTTAATATTTTTATGCTCTCCTCATGGTCTTTTTATTTCCTGTGCATATATCTGTATTTTTTAAAAAGCAAAACAAGAATCACTCTACATGCTGCATGCTTTGTTGTTTTTACTTTGTATTACTTTTGGAAACTAAAAACTACTTGACCATTAATTTGGTCATTCAGCAAATACCGTGTTTCCCCGAAAATAAGACAGGGTCTCATATTTGTTTTTCCTCAAGAAGACACCCTAGGGCTTATTTTCAGGGGATGTGTTATTTTCCCCTCCAAGCCTCAGCTTGCAGCACACACAGGATGGCCGGGACCTGACAGGGGGAGCCGACCTTGTTGGCGGGGGTGCCCACACCTTGCCGGTCACCTCTGAGATAGTAGCTGTCAAGATGGGGCAGATGAGAAGGGCTGCTCGTCTTCTTTACCACTCCACAACAAAATGCATGGGTTGTGCAGATACGCTGCGTAGCCACGCCTATCATCAGGTCTTATTTTCGGGGTAGGGCTTATATTGCGCAAATGCTTAGAAATCCTACTAGGGCTTATTTTATGGATAGGTCTTTTTCAGGGAAACACGGTAAATGCAATTACTGTGTGACAGGCAGTGTCTAATGTAGATATTTTACAGAAAAGCATAATTGAAAGGGTAGCCCCTGTATTTTGGAGTTAATATTGGAACCATTATAAACTGTGATTTGATTTGACTCAGTGTTGAACAAATGTTGTATTATTTCTCATTGATGTTAAAAGCCTTGGTTCTAGATTTACAAGAAATAAAACCTTATTGCACATGTACTGTTTCCCAAGCACCATCCTGTTTTCCCCTATGTTACTCATTTTATCCTCAGAACATAATTGAATGTTTCGTGTTGACCCCTCAAATATTATTTATTGCAAAAATGACAGATAACATTTGTTTTTATCAGAGGATAAAAAGTAATTTTAATTCAAACATTGCTCTATAATTTTAATACTTATTTTTAGTATTTATTTCAAAGGGACTAATTAGAATAATTTTTATTTCTATTTCTAATTATAGTAGTATATATATTTGACCACAGATTAGTCTGGATTTCATTCTCTTCTACACATACTTTGAAATGTTTGCAAAAATTTTCCTAATTTGTCTCTAACGTAACTAAGTCATACATGAGTTAGTAAGGGAATCAAACTTAAATTTGCTATAAAAGTAAAAGTACCTAACTTTGACTTAGTGCTTTTTACATTTTCAAAGATAAAGAATATCTAGGACACTTTAACTCTTTTCAGCAGTAGCTGATGAATGAAACTAATATAAAGGAGCTTTTTCCTAGTTTGGGTCCCTGAAGCTCTGAGATTCCAAACTATGTTATTTTATGTTGTTTCAAAAGGGCTCTCTTTTTTTCTAACTCCATTCTTCTTTCTTGTTGGCATGGTCCCTGGCATTTTTTTTTTTTTCTGTACTTCTATAGTTTCTCTAGCATATGCCCATAGTAAAAGCAAGTCTTACTCTGACCTTGACTGTCTATGAAAAAAACAGGTTCAGAAAGCACTTTGTCCTGTATCCACTTGCCTGTTTCTCCAAGTGTGGCATCACTTCCTGAATGCTGTATTTATTGTCCCTCAGCCAGAATGCCATTTGAATCACTGGGAAACAATGCCTAATGAGAACGCAAATTTCCTAGGACAAACTTCCTAGGCCCTCTTAAAAATGTACTGCAGTGATAAGTTATGACTAAGTGGACAGTATCTTTCCTAATTATTTTAGATGAAGAATTTAGCTGTTATTCTTTTAATAACTTCTAAGGGTAAAATTGTTTTCAGATCAATATTTGAGATTGGACTACTACTTGAAATTGCAAAATGAGTGATGTTGCTTGCTGGATACTTAATAAATATGTATTCTTTATTGCCAGTAAAGATAATGGCACTCAGATGCAGCCAGCTGTGAGTAGAATCAGTTGTACCCTACTATATGGCACAAAAGAAACAGGTATCAAAACAAGAAAATATCCTGGACATGTGGCTGTTTTATTTGGTGAATCTGGAGACTGTGTTAATGTGGAAAATGTAGAACATTACAGGCTCTTAATTTTTCAATTTACTATGTATCCACTTAAAAATCTCACTTCATTATATTGTTACTATTTTTTCCCACCTCTTTCCCTTTCAAAGATATATACTTTCTTATCCAAAATTTAGCACAGTGCTAATCTGGACTCCTGGTTTAAAAATTGGAAACTGCCATTTCCCTAATTTGCATGGTCTTTTAATGAAGACACTGAGGAACAAAAAACAAGACTTTCCTGTAACGTTTGTGCGTTTGACTGAAGTATTACACTGTTTTACTATTTGCATTTTCTAATTAAAAATGTGAAAACTAAGGCTTCTTAAGGTAAACTTTGAAAGCTGTCAATGGCTGTTCTCATTTTTTAAGAGTATTTTAAATCCAGTCTTGCTGAGAAATTTTAAAACATACTGTTTTATGAATTTTTACCACCCAGTCTTTTCTCAGTAAGCCGTGCACAAGCAGTAAGCCAACAACTGAGAACTGTTGGAGCCAGAGACAGACTGAAATATTTCTTGAAAGGTTTGAAAAGCAGACTGAAGATTTCCATTTAGCTAGTAAGGAAATATTTCTCTGATCCCTTTCTCTTTTCTTGTGGAATAGATTTTTTGAAAATTCAAAATAAGCAATTCCTTTTACAGTAACCCAGTTTTAAATTTTATTTAATTCTGTAGAAAATAATAAAAATTATTTCAGTGTCATTTCAGCAAGCTCAAAAATACGCTTTAGAACATACCTATAAATGTTCTACCTGCTATGTGGCATCTTAGAGTGCTGCTTTGTTTATTTGTAATAAAAAACTGACACTTTTTATATTATGAGGGGATTGTCCAAAATGCCAATTAAAGAATAAAAATAAAGCCCATACCTGCTGTTTAAGTACTGGCTGAATTATAATATTCTATTGAATATAAGACATCACCGATTTTAAGTTTTTTATTTTATATACCACTAAGAAAAAGTGTTGCCAATTAGACTATGACTCCATCAGTTGTAAGATGCATATGGGTTCCAGAGATATTAAAATATACAAAAATGTGAATCTTAGTATAAAAGAATCATGATTCAGTCTGTATACCATAACACCTGGCAAAGCTATGGAGGGTTTAGGAGACTTGCTTTTTGTATGTTAGGGAGTTTTATGACATCTTAATTTTAACATTAAACATATTATAAATGGAGTTTACATCTGTGTATCAGAGTTTGAGGGCATTGATTTTAGATACTCTTACATAAAAATAACAGCATTATTGATAATAGAGTTCTTATAATACTCTGATCTAGGTACAGGCACTGTACTTTAAAAATTTTGAGAAGGCATGTAACTACTTCACAAGGATATTTTATTGTAATGAAAGTAAAAATTTGTTATCCAAAAAGCATTAAAATCCTGTAAACATTAATGATCTTTGTGCCGCCTATTTATAAAAAAATTTGAACTTTTAAAAAAATTTGATGTTGGAAGGCAGCAATAAATATAAAGAATTTTAAAAATTTGTTTAGCCAATAAATTTAGAGATCTCTGACAGTCCATGAAATGATTAAACATTAAATAAATAAAGGGATAAAAGATGGTATCCCAGGATATCATCAAGCTATTCATCAGCCTTAAAACAATCTGCATTTGTTTGGACATTTTCCTACCTTATGAATTCCCAGTAAATATTCTTGGTTTAGCTGTGACTTTACAGTAACAGAACATGAATCATTAGCTTGATTGAGAAAAATTCTTAAAGGATACTTGATATACTATCTTTTAGAGCCTGCATCGTTTGATATTCAGTACAATGTCTACTAGTTATGGGAGGAACAGACCCAAAGACAGATATAATAATCCAAGAGTTTCTTAAATCATTCACACCCAAGTTCAGTATGAGAATGTAGTCTGCATTTTTCCTGCAAGATATTTTTAAACTGTTTAGATTCTCTTTTGTGGGTGTTAATAATGTTCAGTCTCTTTGCAGGAAAATAAGCAGGCTATAACATGAAGGTATGAAAAGGTCTATTTATTTTATGAGAGTGTTCTTTTATATGATGCTAGCAAAATGTTTTTAATATAAATATGGAAACTGGGATAAAATTTCTCTTCTTGTAAGAAATGTATTTTCCTATATGCTGTTCGTTTGCAATAGACATCATTCGGGAGAGACTTGACTTGTTCATGCTTCTGTGGATTGTTCACTGATAGTAAAATGAAATCTCTCTGAAAATAAGAAGGACGTGTTGACAATAGGAAAAGAATTGAAGTTACCTACTATAGTATTCCCTGTCAAAATAAGAAAGCCAGAGTAAAGTTCTGAGCACTTGTAATGCTGAAGAGACTGCCTTCGCCTGGTTTCTGTCCAAAAGCAGATCCTGAAACATGCACTTGCATTCACGTAATTTATCTGGGAAATCGTCCCAAGGCAAGAAACAGGAGTAGAGACTGTGGAGAGTGAACCAGGGAAGGAGGAAAAGGCAATAGAAGGATGTGTTTTTGTGTAATCCACCACTTTAAGGACTGGAGCTCTGTCCTTTTGAGATGTGTACATCTCAGAATAGGCCCTTAAGGGACCTATGGAAGAAGTACTTATCTCCTAGCTTCTATTTTCCACTGTCTGATGGTTGTCCCATTGGGCGTCAGTGCCTCTGCACTTTCAGTGTGCACACGCACAAACACAGAGCAGGCTCCTACGTGCACACCAGGCTGCTGCACTAGAAAGGCGGGAAACAAGAGAGACAGACCTTGCCTGCCTGTCATTCACAGAACAGTGCGCTGTAGCTGTGGCATGAGTCAGAGGTGAGGCCAAGGGGATGAGAGGCAATGCCCAAAAGGTATCTAATAACAGAAAAAGTGCAGACAGAGATAGCATGTTGCCTGATGTCAGTTGACCATGTCAGTTGCATGGGGGCAGATAGAGTAAGGACTGAAAACATGGGAAGGTATTGAACTCTAAAAAAACAAACAAAAAGCTAGCTTAATTTGAAATAGGGGAACCATCCAGGAATTAGTAACATAAATTTGAAGAATTTTTCAGTGCATTCACTCAACATATATTTATTGATGCAGGTGTATTATGCTTTCTAATGGGAAGTGCCAGCCCTCAGGGAACCTAGTGGAGGCGACAGACAGTTATCAGGTATTCAGTAAAGTGTGATAAGTCTCACATGAAGAACTAGAAGAGGCACTGAGTACACATAGAAAGGTCGTCAGCCCAGAGTTGAATGGGGTGTGGAAGGTCAGCAAAAGCTTCTTGGATGATGTAGTCTAAGTTAAGATGTAAACAGGGGAAGGAACACACATCAGTGCTCCAGGCAGAGAGAAGAGCATATTCAGAAGGCCAGGTGGCAAAGAGTACAGCTAGAATTTAGAGTGGGGGCAAGGGGAGAGAGGCCACTGGTTTATGAAGGGTTCTGTAAATCATGATAAGGAGTTTAGATTTTTCTCCTGAAAGTGATGGAAGGCCATGAAGAGGTTTTAAACACTGAAGCACAGCAGCAGATTTGTCATTTCTACTCCACCTGTGGAGAATGAATGGGAGTTAGTTAATACCAGAGGTAGGGAGACCAGGTAAAAGGGTTGTGCATGCAGTGATCTAAGCAGAAGATGACTGTGGCCTGGTCTAGGGTGGTAACAATGAGTGATGGAGAGGAAATGTGTGGATGCAACAGATATTTAGGAGGTAGAACCCATAGAACTGGGTGGCTACTTGTGCATGGTGAGGGTAATGGAGAGAGAGTTGTCAAGAGAGTTGTGTAGGTTCTGACACAAACTGAGTTAATGCTGACTTTTTTTCTGAAATGAGAAACTTGGAAGGAAGGGCAGATTTTGCAGAAAAGAAGAATGGTGAGTTCTGGACATGTTGAATTAAAGGTGTTTTTGAGACATCTCATAGAGGTGTCAAGGAGGCAGTTAGACTTGCAGGACTGAAAATCTGATGAACGGTCTGGGAAGGAGCCACAGATGTGGGAGGCACAGTCCATAGATGGAGACTCAAGAGTGAATGAGATTATTGGCTACTGCAGCGAAGAGCAAGGAGAGCCCTGGCCCCAGCCTGTAGTGACTGAGCAGAGGAAGAGCTCCACTAGAGACCAGAGAGGTAAGAGGAGGCCAAGATATTGGGGGATCCAGAAAGCCACAGGAAGCATTTTCAAGAAGCAGGAGGCCAGTAGCAGTGGCGGAGTCTGCTGAGAGGACCTGAGAAGGAAGCATCCTTTGACGGTCTTGGCAAAGACCTGCTTTAGTTTTGATGGGAATGGAATCGTGGCTTAAACATGGGGTGGTAGTTAAGAAAGTGACCATGATGAAATTTGATTTTGAAGATACTGGCTTGAGAGGTAAGTCTGTTGGAGCAGGTGAGGAGAGGTTTGAGCATTTTCAGAAGTTGATGTGGGTGAGGGCAAAAAAAGAATAAAGATGTAGAGGGGAGGTGAGAGTCAATCTGTCAAGGTCTCTGAGAAAAGGGACGAAGCATGAGAAAGCTCAAGAGCACCAATGGGACGCTTAGCCTTGGTAATAAGCAAGACCCTTTCTCTCTTAGGAGAGGGTGAGGGAAAGCTAAGCAGTAATACAAGTGGAGATAAATAGACTGGTGTTTCTGCAGTAAGCTGAGAACTTTCTCACCTGATGCCTTTTCTGTTCCCATTGAAGTAAGTGCTGGTGAGGAGGGAAGTAGCAGGATAAGAGATTGGAGTAGGTGTGTTAAGTAACTGCCGAGAAGAATGGGCTAGAGCGCCTTGCCAGACCTGGCTGAGACGGGTGGTGATACAATCCATGCAGATGTGATGCTGCTTTGGCAGCCTGGCTGCCGCAGTTGTACTGCTCCAGAGTTGGGAACTCGTCAGGCCACTGCACTGGAAGGGCAGGAATTTAAGGCTTTTGACAAAGAAATGGCTGAATATGGAATGGATCTGAATTCACTTAGGAAGGATCTGAAGAGAAGATGAGTGTAACAGGATGTCATAGGAAGAGTCAAAGGATCGGAGGTCTCTGAGAACGAGGGGAGCGGAATAACTGAATAAGCTGGAAAGGTGAGAAATGGTGCTCTGATTTTGCTATTAATATTTCAGAGGTAGACAAGCCATGGCCATGGGATTGGAAACCTAATGTAGAGTTAACACGAAGGTCATTGAAACAGCCAAGACAGCATCTACATTGGCAGGAGATTTTTGTTTCTTGGTGTCATTTAGATGGAAGAGTGGTGATGTCCTAAATGAAGCTCCTTTTTATTTACCAAATAGCTCTAATGCTGGTAACTCTCAATGAACATTAAGTGCCTCCTTTGTATCAATATATTGTAGAGAATAAATAGAATACAATTTTTTAGGAAAAGATAATTTTGTGTTGGTGGTGATCCTTAGGGCATCTATCTTATTGTTTTTCTAACAGTTTTAACTACATCTTGCAGAAAGAAATACATTTTATATATCTCAACCCAGTATATATGTATAGGTATAACAATGAAACCAAAGTTTCATAAAATAGTATTTATCCGCATTAAATATGATGCCCCCATTTTTGTTGTTATTCTATTAAAAAGAAAATGGCTGTTTTGACCCAGTAAATTGATTTCACAACCCACTAAAAGATCTCAGCCTGCAATTTGAAAGACACTGGTTTATCTCAACTTTCAAAGACATATGTTAGGTTTCCAAATTTGTGGGTGTGCAGGTATTAACTGTTAAATGTGAAATTTTTGGTGCCCATGAGCATCTTTCCTGTTAGCAGGAAAGATGATTCCAAGGTTCCTTCAATTTTAGAAATTAGTATTCAGTTCATTAAAGTAACAGTCTATTAAAGTAACATCTGTTTCTTCTTTAAAGGTTGAATGCAAATTATAAATCTTATTTTTAATGTAGAAGTCCTGCAGATATTAGCAATTATTTTTAAGGGGCTTTGAATAATGTTTGCATTTATAAAATGCTAATTAAATTTCTTTAAACATTTTATGCTTCTTTTATAAATTTAATGTATTCAGTTTTCCTCTTAATTCAATTATCTGACAGAGTATTCTTATAAACCTACTAGTAAATTACATTTATAGACACAATAAACCTAAATTTTTACTTAGCTTGAACTCACAAGTCTAAATCAGTTATTTAATTATGCATTTCCTATTGGAGTCACAAATAGGGAAAATTACTGTTTACATGGAAAATCTTTAGGAGTCCACTAAACAAATACTGGTACTTAAAAGTGAATTTTAGCAGGTTTGCCGGACATAAAGTTAATATACAAAAGTCAATTGTATTTTTACATAACAGCAAACAATTAGAAATTAAAGAAAAACTCTACTTACAAAAAAAAAAAAAGGACAAACAGCACTTAGAAAACATTTATCAAAAGGCGTATAAGATCACTACGCTGGAAACTACAAAGCATTGCTCAGAGAGCTGAACAATGGAAGGAGTTACTATGTGCAGGACCAAAGACTCAGTGTTGCTATGATGACAAATGAAGTCATGAGAGTCACTTTTCTTTACTTTTCTTGTTCATTGCTAACAGGCCCTTGTTTCTCAATTCTAGTGATACTAATAACTGAAATATAAATTTTGCACATGGTTTGCATTTTGTGCATTTTATTCTTGTGTAGACACATATATAAGCTTTGGGTAAGAAATATCACTTGTAAATTGGTGAGGTACCAAATTGGTTCTTTTCCTCCTCTTCTGCAGTATATTTAGACTTAGGACTGTAGCACAGATTTTTATGTTCTTATAGAGAATCTACTATCAATGTTAATCAAGATTTTAATATTTTGTATATTTTACTAGGGTCTAATAATGTAGTTTTATTGATCAAGCACATACAAAGATTAGGTTCTCAACTAGATATTTAACTGAAAACTGTACAAAACGAAACAAAAATCTGTTCTGTAATATCATGCAATATCATTGTTTATCATCTATGTTTTACAAATTACACAATTGTGTACTTTATATAAAAATAACTCTTTGCTTTTGTTTTCTTTGCAATGTAACTAGCCTTGTCTGCCAAGTGTCTTGTTTGTTCAGATGTGTCTGCCTTTTGAGAAAGGTGTGACCTTATAGGCTTATACTTGGACAAACTCTGGACTGAAACACCATGCTCATTTATTTTGTTATGTAGTCAAAGATGCATTTGAGTGTGGTAGGGAAATTTTAAATAAATACATTTCAGTTTTTTCTTTCTTCATTTCTTTTTCGGTCACTTAATTGTAAATTGCACAGATAATTTCTATGACCAGGCTACAGGAGATAAGTTTATTTAATATAGGAATCCGAACCTTGATGTCAAGAACTTTGAGTTCTATTTTCACATTTATATCCAGGTTAAGTTCCCTTAGTAAAGAAGAAGTTTTCTGTCTCTTCCAGATCATAAATTGTGAAGTGTGATAATTGCTTAAAAAAAAATGTAATGAAAGTGTTCTGTAGAGCTCTATAATACTAGTGCTGTTGGAACGCTCTCGTTGGCATTTTTCTCACCTGCCATCTTTACCAGCCTTATAAATCCAGAGCAAATGATTGCTCATATGGAAGCTTTGATCTTCATTTTAAAGGAATGCCATATAATTTCTCAAACCTTCAAATTAAACCAAGAAAACTTTTTCCAAGATAATGACATGGCTTAATTTTCAGACCTTGGCCTGTGCAGACTTTGAAGTTAAAGAATGTTGGGAGGAGGGGAGATTAGGATACTATGATATACTGACTAATGTAAATAAGTATATTTGAACTAGTTTACTAAATTTACATAATCCCTATTGTTTAAAATAATGCATTCAAAAAAGTTGCATGCAGTTCAGTGAACTGTATTTTTTATGTCTTTTTTTTTTAACACATTGCCTGCCACACTAGAAAAAAATATTTTTTTCCTTGAGACTACAGTATTTTATTATGAAAAAGAATAAAAACCTCAAAAACAAAATGATCCTTTCTAATTTAATGAAAAATTTGTTATTTGTTTTCTGTGTGTGAGTTATATGCAACTTGAAAAGTACTTCACATGGCTTCCAAGGTAGAGATGTATGAGTTACATATGCTTCACAAGGCCCCCAGCTCAAAACTGGTATGAGTTAATAAATACAACTCACATGGCCATTAATGTGTTAAAAGCATCCTGTTCAAAAATCCATTGTTGTAATCCTTTGATAAAACAAAGGCTCCTTTGCAATACAGCTAGTCAACCACTATGTTATATTGTCATTCTTAAAATTAGGGTTTTTGAAACTGGGTGCCATAGTATGAGCCCATAATCTCAGTTACTCAGGAGGCTTTCCAGGAGGATTTGCTTGAGCCCAGGAGTTCAAGACAGCATCTGGGCAACATAACAAGATCCTATCCTCCCCAACACCCCCCCAAAATTAGGGTTTTTGAACATGTTTTCTTAAAATACTCAAACTACATTCAAGACAGCAAGAAAAATAAAAGAAAGCAGTGAGTTCATTTGAATGTTTTGGATTTGCAGTGGTACTAGGGCTTGCTTTTGGAGCGTAGTCCTGGCTTTAAACTAAAAATTACAGCCATTTCTTTAGTAAGTACTCGCTTTTGAAAGTATTTTTGAAAACAAATAGTGCTTTAAAATTGTGACTTTTCAAGGAGTTATGCATAGATGAGAAAAGTGCTTTGTAGTACTGCTTTATTTGTTCTTAGTCACAATACTTTTGTTTTTCAAAAAACATTAAAGGAATAGTTGAGATATTAAAAAATAATTAACAGAAACACATTTGGATTAAAAGGGCTACTGCTGTATAACATAGGGCCTTCTGATTCTGTAGTTTGTGTTGCTCGCAGGTAACAGGTGCAAGACTTGTGAAGAAATGACTGGGAAATAGGAGGAGTTCTTAAAGGTTTGTTTTAAACCATGAAAAGCTGAACTATACTTCAGAAAGTCTCAACTTTTATGGTCTTATGAATAAATCATGCAGTGGCACATTGTAAAGATAAGGACTCAGTTTTTGTGTCAGAACTGAAAGGAAACACAGGAGAGAGTCCCAGGATTGGCCTGGAACAAAACAGTTTCTTTTACTGCCATTATTGACTTGGTTGCTGGTTAGTTGGCTTATATGATGACAAGAATGGAGTTTTAATATTCTTAAGATAGTGCCCCCTACACCTTTTCATTGTTAAAAACATTTTGCTTCAAAGTATACGTGAAAAGTGTGATGTAATAAAACGAAAACCCAGAGCATTAGGTCATTTTGGGGAGATTTGAATCAGCAGGTAACAAATGGATTCCATTATAAGCAATTGTGAACTAATGAAAGCACAGCAGAAGCTCTGAAGTTCTACATGAAACATTCCACTGGACTGGTTGCACAAAAGTGGGGGTGGGAAGGTCTAATAAAGACGAAAGCAAACACTAGTTCTCCATTGATGGACATTCAGGTTGTTCCCAGTTTTTCAGTGTTAGAGAATGACTGTAAACATCCTCATACATACATAAAAATGTGTAGGTGTTTCTCTAGGAAAGTGGTTCTCAATCCACTCCTAAGAAAAAACACTGATGCTCAAGTTCTGTTCAGACCTGTGTTTAAATCAGGACCTGGGGGGAAGGGATCCAGGTTTTGATGTTTTTAAAAAGCTCCTCAGATGATTCCAATATATAATCGGTCTCGAGAACCACAGTCATATGATGGTTCTTAGGAGTGGACTTGCTGAGTCAATGATAAAAACATTGTGAATTTTAGTAGCTATTATAACATTATTCTCTGTATTAGTTAGGATTAGTAGCAACTGCCAATAATAGAAGCCTAAAATAAATAAGGCTTAAACAAGATAGTTTATTTTTTATGTAAATATCTAAATTTGGGCAACCCAGGACTGGTATGGCAGTTTTGTTCCATGAAGTCCTCAATTGCCCAGGTTCCTTCCAGCGTTTGTTTTTGCTGAACTAAAGGTAAGCTCCAAGGTGCAGGATAGGGCTCCTCCTATGACATTCACATTCCAGACAGCAGGGTAAGGAAAAGGCTGGAAAATGAAAGAGGCACAAGGCAGAGGTCAGCTATCCTTTTGAAAAGATGCCTAGAAATTCCCACAAGACACTTGGACTTGTATCCCATCGGTCAGAACTTGAATAAGAGTCCACACTCAGCCACAAGGAAGGCTGAGAACCAGGCCTTCTTCTGGGCGACCCGTGTGCCCTGATAAAAACCAGGGGCTCCTTTAATGGGAGAAGAGGAGGACTGACAGTGGCAGCCACCAGCAGTCTGTGCCACGTCTTCCACGAAAGCTGTAAGAAACTGCACTCCTACCCAAGAACACAAGTGCCCGTGGCCCAGACCTGGTCAGTCAGAACCTGGCAGTCAGCCAAAAGCTTTAGTGAACATACTGATCAAAGAGGACATCTTAATACATAATTTTTAAATTTCAAATTAAAAATTTTTTAAATTAGGAAATGAAAAGTAATTTGATATGTGACTTTTTTTTAACCAGTATTTTTTGTTGTTGCAGTGGATGAAGGTCGCTGTAAGGAGCCTGACCGGTTGCAGGTGTTTCACAAGAAAGCCATCATGCCTTACGGTGTTTATAAGAAACACCAGAAAGACCCAGGCGAGGAGGCCACGGTGCTGCAGTATGCGAGCCTGGTGGGGCAGACGTGTTGCGAAAGGATGCTGCTGTTCAGAAACTGAGCCGCCTGCGGGTCCTCCCAGCGCGGGTGCTTCTCGTGCGTTGATCTGTGACACGGTACATGCTCAGCGCCTCGGGGGAAATAGTGTAACCGGCCACAAATTAGACTTTTATTTTCACTATCCTATGGCTTTTGAAAAATATTTTGTGGCAATGTATTTGTGAGAATCTCATGGTTACTATAGAGATGTAAGACTGTTATGATCAAGCCCCATCGTTAGGGTTTATCATTTTGGAGGATTGTTTCTGGTACAAGATATGCTAAACTTCTCGTTAATATCTTGGACAGTAAAATTAAGAATGAATCTAGGTAATTTAATCACAGTTGTGCTTATTTTGTTCTGTTACACAAATTAAAACAGACTATATCCTCAGACCCATTTAAAATACAAGGTTGTGCTAGAAAACCTTAAGTATGGGGACGGTGTAAAGTCTGTTTCACCACTTAGAAAATATATGTTCTCGAGAGAACAAAACTGCTGTTACTCAATGTTCAATATTAAGTTGCTGCCAAATGTTCTGTTACGTAGCTTAATAGAGAACTTGAAGAAGAAAATATAAACATTAAGAAAAGAATCTTGTGTTAGCATCAGGTGTCCATTTGTTCGAGACAGTCCTGTTCACATCTGTTGTTTTGGCATAATTTTTTTCCCTAGAATAATTGTTATTAGTGCTCTCTTTTACTCTCAAAAGCATCCCAAATGTGGACAATAAAATATATAATTACTCTAGTTATATATTATTTGCTTTATTTCTAAAAATCTAAAGAAATGGAGTTTTTAAAGAAAAATGTTGGCTCCTTTGATCTAAGCCTCATCCAAAGGAAATAGGAACCTATTTTTCATTCCTTAGAATTCAGGACACTTATCTTTGGTTATTGATGAAAATTGGTTAATATGTGACTGCTTTCATAGCTGTGCCACAAATCACATTTACGTAGGAATCATCTTGACCTCTGTGTTCCAGGATGAGGGGTGGAACAATCCATTCCTGCCCATTGATTTGAGAGTCAGAGAGTAGATGCTGCCCTTGGTGATTCAAAAAAGAGGCCGGGCTAGCCCCTTCTGTCCCTCTCGCTGTCTCTTAGTGAGCCCTTTGCTCATTCAGAGGGTGTCTGCTGTCACGGTGGCAGGCACCATGCCAGGTACAAGGAGGAGAATGAGACACGTCAGTTCTCAGCTCCAATCAAGTTGTCTTGGAAACAGGATGAAGAACAGAGGAGGGCTCTTTTCCTGTGCACTCTTTCTCAGCTGATCCCTTCTTCTGCTGCCAGCCGCTTGGCCACCAAGCTCTTCTCAGTCCCCATTTTGCCCATTTTTCTCTTTTCTATTGATTGAGCTTTTTAAAAGTTATATTATAAAACTTAGTAGTTTGAATCTTTGAAAAGTTTTAAACTATTCTCTAAAGTGCATTGAATTTCAATTAAACATTTAGAAAATAGCCTTCAACTAGCTAGAATAAAAAGAAGGATCATAAAACAGTGGTTTTAAAAATCACATGTCTACAAATTCAAAGTCCAAGTCAACCGTATTTCTTCATTCTGTGTGTGTGTGTCTCACACCTGCTGTGTGCCGGGTACTTTGCTAACTGGGATAAAGTAGTGAGCAGAGCCATTTTCTCTAATCATAAAGATTTTACATTCTGGAATTTTTGACCTTCAAAATAGTCTCCTAAGAGCATTTAAGGAACTTTTTCTTGGAGGTTCCCTAAGAATATATAGAACTTTTTTTTTCTTATTCCTCTAAAGTGAAGGTAGTTTCATTTTAGGATTTTTTGAATTACAAAAGTGATACTGTAAGCAATTAAAACTTTAAGAAAAGTATAAATAAGAAAGTAAAAATAATTTAAAATCCTACCATACTGAGAGAAAGAATAAAAGAGCTATTATATATTACATACATATAGAATTTTAATATAAATAGAATTATGCTCTACATGCTGTTTTCCTCAACAGTAAATTATAGACATATCTGAAATTTGAAAGAAATTTCAAAATAAGATTTTAGAAAATGTGGTAAGTAATCTAAGTATTATTAAAATAGGTAGGGTAGGCTCAGTACTTGGTTCCCTTGGCATTTGGATGTCCGCGTTGATGTCCTTAGCTGCACCACATCCTGCTTCCATCCTTGTGGTGAGCTTGTAGCACAGCATTCATAAAGATCACAACTCTTGAGTATCAAATGAAGAGAAAACTCGAATCTAACATCTTACCACGACTCTGGTTTCTTCCTGCGGAATCCATTTTGGATTCCTTCACAGGAACATGATTTATCGTCCCCGTCTGTGAGCCGTTGTGCTGTCCCTGAGGGGTGGCATTCTAGGTTGGCTCCAGTGAAGCTTCAGAGTGACTTGGGCATGGAGATTCTTCAGCTCAGTTGCTGCATTCATGTATGTGTTTTTCTGAGAACAGTGTATTGATCCCAGGAGCCAAGTGTCTTCAAAGGACACTGTATTATTTGGAGAAATCCTGAGTGGATTTCACTAGTGGACAAGAAAAAGAAAAAGAAAGTGACCCAATTCTCTTAGTTGACAAGCAGTCTGGTGGACAGATATGATTTTATGTTAATGGCTTTCATCTAAAGAAAGATACCTGAGAACCTTTCAAAGGACAGTTTATATCTTTTCAAGGCAGGAAGCTCTGCATTTGCAATCCTAGTGTTATGTCCCCTTCCGATTTCAAATAAATTCACACCTACCTTTCTCTCTTGGGAGCAAAGATATAATTTTGATTTCCCATGCTACTATTTTTATTTAAATTATTTCAGGTCTATGAGATTTGTGTTATTTTTTAAATGTAATCTGAGCACTTTTTATATTCTAAAAGATAGAGGCTATTATCAGATAAATATATTCATTTGATTAAAGTTATTTAGATAAGACATTATTACTGTTTATGTTTGCTTTCAAATGGCTTATCCTGTTTTCATCCATTTTGCCAATAGTTGTGTGTGGTTTCTTAACATGTCAGAATCTATTATGTAAAAGAATCTTTTCAGATTTCTGGAGAGTATATGGTTTGATTTAATAGGCATTGTATGATTTCAGTATGAATAAAGATGAGAAGGAATATAATGAACAGTTAACTAAAATGTATTGTTAACTTAAAGAGGTCAGGCGCGGTGGCTCATGCTTATAATCCTAGTACTCTGGGAGGCCAAGCAGGGAAGATTGATTGAGCTTGGGAGTTTGAGACCAGCCTGAACAAGAAGGAGATACTGTGTGTACTAAAAATAGAAATAATTAGCCAGGGCTGGTACCATTTACTTAGGAGGCTGAGGCAGGAGGATTGCTTGAGCCCAGGAGTTTGAGGTTGCAGTGAGCTAAGATGACGCCACTGTACTGTAGCCGGGGTGTCGGAGCGAGACTCTGTCTCAAAAAGAAAAAAGAGAGAAAGAAAGAAAAAGAAAGAAATGATGTGGAAACAGTTGGGAAATGTTTGAAGTTATTCAAGTATATATTCTTTTCCAAAAGAAAACCAATGACAATAAGGCAAAACAAGTTGGATTGCATGTGATGTTTTTTGTTTTTGTACGTTCTTTTTGAGTAATCCATTTGATAAAACTTGAATGGAAAAAATAAAGCTGTTTTTATCTGCAGTGGCTCTTGCTGGTCATTACTTTAAAGACATATGTTTTCATCTTTTAAATTCTTGAATACATTTCACCTGCAGTGGATATGTAGAAAACAGTGGTAAAACATTGGCTATATGAATCATAAAATTTAATTTTCAGTAATTGGAGTTCCAGACCATTTGGTTACCTAAATCAAAGTGTGATGGATTCCTTTCTCAGAAATAGAGTAAAAAATTCTCAGTCTAAGCAAAAAGTCTGGATTTTTGCAAGATAAATTAGAAAATAGACCTTTTTTTTACCCAAAAAGATTGAAAATAGGACTTAAGTAGCAAACTCAAATATAATTTCTCTTACAAAGTTTTGTTATAGAGACATTTTGAAAAATATCTCTTAAAGTGTGCTTTAACTGTTGATAATAGTTCACCGTATATTTATGGAATACATTTACCTAGTGTTTTATCTTTTTACAATGAAGTGGATCGTGGTAGGTTGTGATAAATTGAATCCTATTTGTGAGTTATTTAAATATTACAGAATGTAAATATATTTATTTTTCTTATCGGAAATGGACAGTGGGTTCATCAGAAAACATTTACACAGTATAGGAAAGAATACTGATGAAAATAAAAACCACTTTTAATCCCATCACTGACTACTGCTACTGACTGGCATTCACATTTGGTATTTTTCCTTTCAAACTTTTTTCTGCCTACACATATGTATATGTCTTGTTTCTAAAGAAAAATAGAATCATACTATGTATATTGTTTCATTATTTTTTTCATCTATTTAATACATCATGAACATCTTAATATGCTGTGAACATGAAAATAAATGAGGAAGAACATAATCTTTTTCACAGCTGCATAATATTCAACTGTATTCATAATCTTTTGGAAAAGAGCACTTAAGACTCTGGCCCCTTCTTATGAGTAGTAGGAGTTATAATTAACTAGCATTAGTAGTTTCTTATCAGTTCTTTGCAACAATTGGTGCTGTAGACTGAATGTTTGTGTCCCCCTCAAAATTCATATATTGAAATTCCACCATGTATGGACACAGTGAGAAAGCGCCATCTGTGAACCAGAAAGCAGGCCCTCACCAGACACCAAATCAGCCAGCACCTCGATCTTGAACTTCCCAGCTCCAGAATTGTGAGAAATTTTTGTTGTTTTTAGGCCACCAATCTATGGCATTCTGTTCCAGCAGCCTGAACAGACTAAGACACTTGTTAACACCTTTCGTACCACATAGAAATCTCTAAAATATACGCCAGGGACCACACATTTTTGGGCAAACTGCATGTTATTTAAATCATCATAACTACAGTGAAAAATGAGAAAACTCGTGAGCGGACCTTAACAGATGACACACAAAACAGGAGAAAACTTGTGAGCGATCCTTAAGGTGTTAACATTATTCTCATCCCTGGTTCCCTTTGCCTTTCACCAGACAATAGGAATTTTCTCCTTAACTGAAGGTTCAGGGAACGTAGCTTTTAAAACTCTCATTGTCCCTTCCACTAGATATTTTTTGGGAGACCTATACTACTGTGTTTACAGTTTGCATACCTCTAAAATTTCCAATTAGAAATGTTCTTCTTTAAAAGTTTAAGGTTATTTAAAACAAATTAAGGTTCTGATTTATTGATTATAGAGAAGAGGTCTTTCAAATGGGTTTACTAGAAAGGATGGGTAACCATATCACTATTATTAACTTAGCTAAGCTTTTTACTTTCTAAAATATATTGGCTGTTATTTTGAGATTCAACCTAAGTAAAATTGCATTATTATATCCAGTTGGTTGTCACAGTTGGTCTCTTCAGTCCTATCCAGAAAATATTGGCCCGTTAACTATTTCAACAAGACCATACATCTAAATATATTTTGTTTGCCTAATTTTTATTCTTTTAGAGCTTCTAAATAGCATGCAAATACAGGTAGCTTGGTTTCCTCATCATACCTCTTCACCTGCAATTAGAAGCAGCAATTCCGAATAAAAGTGCTGTTACAAAAACACTGGTGTAACAAATCTTACTGGCACGTGACATTTGTGATACCACTCAAAAGTAAGTGTTTCTCTCAGCCACCTTAGAGAGTGGGGCATCCTTCACTTGTCTGCCGTGCGTAATGCAGCCTAATGGGGCCTAGCACAAATATTGTTCCTTTGATCATAAAATTTGATTCAGTGGTTTTTAAATTTTATTCATTTTAATATTACAGGCTAGAGCCATTATAAGAAAAAGATATAAATGTTGTATTCTTGTATATTTCAACTATGTGATTTTTTGATTGAATTTTTTTTGAACCTTAATTTTTCATGCTTGTCAGTCTGTGCCAGGGTCTTAAAATCATTTAACATAGGCTCCTTTTTTATTTAATTAGTGTTAAATGAAAACTCATGAATACTTCATGAAGTCCAATTCACCACACTTTGTTAATTCAGTATTCAGTAAGTCTGAATAGCATCTCTCAACTAATGGAGCTTTTTGATCATGAAACAAGAAAAACAGCTATTTTAGGCTTGTGAATTCAGAGCTTACGGCTTTTAGCTTTCAGTTGAAGGTGGAAAGTTCTACGTGTTTGTCCAGCATATTTTAAAATATTGAGAGATGGCCAGATTTGGAAGGTAACTGTTGCTGATGTGAGTTAATTCATGACTTTTAAAGGAAACATAATATGTGTGTGTGCATGTGTGTGTATATATATACACACACATGCACACAAACAGCAAGAGAGAATGAATGTGTGCTTAATCAAAGCTCCCTAGTAATGGTATGACTTATTCTCAGTTTTGATTCAAAGAATCAACTCAATAAAGGGTTTGGATTTTTTAAGCCTATAGTAAGAGTCACACAAATTGACAAGGCTGCCCTGTCCAGTAAGTTAGCCACTAGCTACATGTGTGTATTTAATTAAAATTTAAAATTAAAATTCAGTGCCTCAGACTCACTAGCCAGTTCTCAGGTGCCCAGTAGCCACATGTGGCCAGCCACAGCTACTGGGTCAGTTTCCTAGGGGCTGCCAGGGTGGCTTAAAACAATAGGAATTTGT
This sequence comes from Cheirogaleus medius, assembly GCA_008086735.1. NCBI lineage: Eukaryota > Metazoa > Chordata > Mammalia > Primates > Cheirogaleidae > Cheirogaleus > Cheirogaleus medius. The sequence goes on from VBSM01003143.1 coordinate 655,918, forward strand.
TCTCTCACAGTTCTGGAGGCTGAAAATCTGGATCAAGGTGTCAGCAGGGCCGTGCTGTCTCTCAAGCATCCAGACAACTCTGCTTCCCTCATCCTTGCTTCTGCTGGTTGCCAGCAATCCTTGATGTGCCTTGGCTTGCAGATGCATCACTCCTAATTTCTGCCCCTCTGTTCACATGGCCATTCTGTCTGTCTGTTTCTATGTCATGTCATCTTATGAGGACGCCAGTCTTACTGGATTTAGAGCTAATCCTGTACGACCTCAATTTATTCATAATACATCTGCAAAGACCCTGGAGTTAGGACCTGCACATTTCTTGTAGGCACACAATTCAACCCACGACAGTTACCACATTGAATACAGAACATTTCCATCATCACAGTATGTCCTATTGGACATCTCTGCAGTAAGGCAATTAAAAAAATTAAAATGTGCCATGTTTTGATACATTTTTAGGTTTCTGTATAATAAAACACCAGTGGAACATTAGTGGCAACTTACTTTGAGGCTTTGTGGTTTCTCATTGTATGTAATTCCCATTGTGCAATCTAGTTTCATCTTCAAGTACAGTTATGCATCTGTGTGCATTTGTAGTATCTCATTACTGTGTCAGCTTCCTAGTCATGTTGTTATGATTTACAGTTAAGCTATGTACAGACACGACGCTTCCTTAAAGAACAATTTGGCTGAAAGATTAATATTTACACAGGATTCCTACTATTTTGTTGATTTTTTAATATTGCATCTTAAATTTTCTTCCAAGTTTCTAGTTATTCTAGTTACATGTTTATTTTAATCAAATAGAAAAAAATCTTTATAAATTTATCAGTAACACTCTCTAAATCTATAGCAATAAAAGGATTTTAATGCATCTCTCAACAGAAGTCTACCCCAAAATGAAAAATTTAAAAATATTTATTAATTCATTTATAACAATAATAAATGTTATTTTTTTTTACGTTACATTTTTTTTTATTCCAGAGTATTACAGTGGTACAAACACTTTGGTTACTTCTCCTGTTTAACATACAGCTGGTGGATAACTCACATGAATAAGTCAGCCTACCCTTTTAAAGATTTTTTATTCCTTTATTGTTGTATTTCTCAGGGTTATTTTGATTACTAGATTTTTTTCCTAGTACTTCTAGTCTACTAGCTTCTTCTAACCTACATGTCAATGTCCTCAACACAGAGATCTTTTGGCATTTCAGTGGAGGCTTATTATTTAGATACCGAGAGGTTAGGGCCTCTTCACCAAAAATCGGTTGCAGACTCCCCACCCTGGTCCCCTACCCTGCCAGTGGAGTTTGCATTGGTGGGAGATCTGCAGGAGTCCCTGACAACCGGCAGTGGCCATGGGAGCCCTGCAGGAGCATCTGGGCGACCCCTACAGAAGGTAAGAATGATTGTCTCTGGTCTTCCTGATTTTTACTCTTACACTTGTTATTTTACTAAGAAGGCCAGGAACATAATCAGTGCGTGGCCAACTGTATGCAGTTAAGTCTTCGGCATCTACAGCAGCTGGTGGTTATGCTCAGAGTAATTAATATTTCTGATAAAGGCACTAATGATTCTGTTGGGAAAGTTTGGAAATAAAGGAACCAGGTTTAGAGGGAAAATGTGGAGAACTATCTGGCCTTATATTACAACGAGCGGGTTATTCAATTCTATCACCCATTCATTGCCTCTGTAAAGGTACGGAAACTTGCATGTCAGCATTATCGGTGTGTGATGGATTGTGCACCCACCTATCTGCGGGCTGCTTATCTGGCCACTTCGCCACCTGGAACATAGACACAGTATCAGAATGGAAGGCAGGAAGGAAACAACTGCCACTCAGCAGCTAGAGTGGGCTGGAATCCACGCACTCAGGCGGCTGCCTTGCTCCTGGGAGAGCCGTGGGGTGCAGGAAAGAGCACGGGCTATTTTTGGCACCAGAGTAACAGGAAACAGTGAACAGGAAATGACGTGATAGGGGAAGGGTGCACGTCGTGTCCTGCCAGCTCTCACTGCACGCACAGTCGACGACACCCCACACTGCCAGCAGCACGTGTGCCCTGCGGACAGCGGTGGGTAGGGGAGCGCCAATGTCAGACCTGCGGCAACCCTCCGACCACCTTCCACGAGCGACTGCATCCTTTTACTCACCTTAGTAAGTTACAAGAAAAAGAAAAGGTGGGGGGAACCTGGACTTGAAAGGCCAACCAGACTGCGTTCAAGTCCCAGAATCACTCACTAACTTCTTTTTTTTTTTTTT
>VBSM01003143.1:660006-697233 GCA_008086735.1 Cheirogaleus medius
CCCAAGCACCAGCCGGCCCATCCTCTCTCCCTGGCCCAGGCTCAGGTAGCTCCTCATTACCTGCCTGATGAGGTCTAAACTGCCCCACCTGGTAGGCCCCAACCACTTCAAACTCCACAGGTTCCAATCTTCAAGGTCCATATCAAGTGCCACCTCGTAATTAGCACCTTTTCTGCAATATCAGAATCTTTTCTTCCCGTGGCATTTCTTTTATGAGGTTCTAGAAAACCAGAAGCACGACTGGGGCCATAGGATTGAGGCAGGTTGGTCTCAATCAAGTGAGCCAAAGACTGGACTCATTTGAGAATCCTTCTAGAGAAAGGGTTCGTGTGCTGTGTGGATGCTGAAAACCCAGCGTCCACGACCCAGCTGGGTCTGCCCCTCAGTTCCGCAGCACTCCGTGGCAATGTTTAGGAAGCATTTCTGAGAATCGAGTCCAAACTGGACCCTATCGAACTCTGCAGGCTCTTAACAACTTAAGAACAACAGAAACATTTGTAAAAAAGAGCTGTAAATTTGCGGTATATAAATGAGTTTTGCTTTATAACCCTAGAAAAGTGCTAGTCTGCTCTTCAGTGTGCAGTTACGAAGGATAGTCACTAACGGACAGGTCAGTGGGTGCGGGATGAGCTGGTGCACGGGGAATGTCCCCAGAGGCGAAGATGATGCTTGCGTGGATATTTGTGCCTAGGCAGGTACCTTCGTGGTCACCTGCTGCCAAAGGAACAGCGAGGGAAAAGAACAAATAAAGGATCCCGTGAACAACGGGCGGGGGGTTGATGTGCCTCCAAGCAGGGAAGGGCACATATGGGGGATTGTCTGGGGACTGTGGCTGGTGGTAGAAGGAACAGTTGCTTTGCATAATGAATTCCTGGCCTAATGGGTATGTAGATTCCGGGACTTGTGGCAGGACTGTTTTTGGTTTAGTGCTCACACACCAGAAAAAACAGAATGCACCAATATGTATTGAAAATTCTTAAAGGGATCAGTGTAATCCCTATTTAATTTGGACTTTTCCCTTAAATTCATTCTGCGAACGATAAGACATTCCAGTAATGGACACAAAGGCTTCTCTGCACATGCCGATCACACTGCTCCCTGGGAATAGTCCACCTGCCCCTAATTGAGATCCTGAAGGAGGGAGAAACCTCGCAAATAAATCTCTGCAAGTGCCAAAAGGAGCTCTCCTTGCTGTGCAAGTGGCATTTGTAATACAAGTCCACCTTCCCTTCAGGGTTTCACACATCCACGACTCCCCGATGATGTTTGGGAGAGGGGGTGGCAAAGTGAGACTAAACATGATTGTGAGGAGTTCTTTGCTACTTGATTTTACTTGTTCTTAAATTCCGTTAGCTCTTCCCAAATTTCATGAGACTGCTGCTTTTCCTTGAAGCTAGTAAGGCATTCCGGGGCAGGCCCCACTGTGAGATGTGTCGTTCGTGTCATTTGGATTGCGACCTGCTTATGGAGGGAGATGAGTGCGCGATGACATCTGCAGAGAATCCCCACATCGTCTGGTGGCAGAACATGCTGGTTCCCACCAGCCAGCGAGGAGGGCTGGTTCCACCGTATGCTGGGGGCAAACAGCCCGAACACTAACCAGCACATCTTGGGGCCACAGAATGACACCTGTCCCAGAGGCATGGGGCTCTCAACCTGCTTGGTCCTTGAAAACTCTGTGCAAAATCCAAGTGACACATACATTCATTCATTTCTTGATTGATACTCTCATCCTACAACTGTCTGGGCACTTAATCTGTGCCAAGTGTTGTGCTTGTCCCCGAGGTGAACAAGACAGATTGGAATTACATTCTAGGGGGAGACATAGACAATGTATAAGAAAAACAATAAATAAAAAGAATGTTAGATTGTGTTCAGTTGTATGAAAGCCCACCTGGGACAGGGTGGTCAGGGAAGGCATTTTTGAAGCAGTGGCAACAAGTGTGTGTTGAGGAGCTGAAACGATGTCTGCAGGAACACGTGGAGTTACTGGAGGTTCAGAGGTGGGACAGTCATGATCTTTGCTCTTTAGTTGTTCAGAGTCTCAGAGGACAGACCCCAAATCATGAGCTGGAATGAGAACTAGTCTAAGAGTACAGAGGAAATCCTAGGACCATTCTTGGAAAGGAAGGCTTGCCTCTGATTGAATGCAGGGAGCCCAGGAGCAGAAATCACTGCAGAGATGTTCTCATCTGGAGGAAACAGACTGGCCTTTTGTCCTTCTCTCATTGGACATTGGCTGTGAGCTGCTCCCAAGGTGGGGGCTGGGGTGCTCAGATGTGGGTCAGCCAGAGGGACAGCTGTTGGCAGCAACGTTCACAGCAGCTGGGGTCTGGGCGGGGCACAAGCGCGTCTACCACCAGGCTCAAAATTTACCAGTGGGGCTTGTGACCAAAAAGTTCAGAGGCCACTGATGATCGAATGTGAGACTTGGGAAGGAGAGGGGCGGTGGCTTCTGTGGATGAGCCGCAGAAATCCCAGCAGCACTGGCCGAGTCCCACGCCAGCTCCACATCCCCATCCTGCCTCCCCAGCACTCGGATGGGCCCCGGCCCTCCTCTTCCCGGGGTCAGTAGCCACCGTCCACCACTTGGTGGTCATACCCTTGGACTATATCTGTCTGTCCCTGCGTGAAGACTCCACAGGAGTCGAATTCGATTGTGAGAGCTGGAAGGGCGTGTTGACACAGGTAGGACAGTGATCGGGAAAGATTTCAAGGATGGCTCCAGAGAAGGCCAGGCCGAGAGGACTGACTCGGCGGTGAGAGGGAAATGCCCGCACACCTCCAGGGCAGAGCCGGCGGCTGTCTGCCAGGGCCGATGGGGAGGGCAGGGAGGGAAGACCGAGCTCTTACCTGGCTCTCTCAAAGAGCCCTGGGACTGGGACAAGCATCCTGCCCGCCCCAGACCCAGCCAGAAGAACCTGACAGCCAAACACCACAGGGGCCCCCAGCTGGTCCTCCCACCCAGGGCACCCCATGCCCAGCCCTGCGGGCTTCTCCCAGAGAGGCTCTGTCCACGCTGCTTAAAAGAGCCACACACAGCAATGAGCACGCTGTTTGAATCCTCGGCGTGGCCTCGCTCTCTATCGATCACTGTTCTTGTTTATTTAACCGCCAATCTTTCCCCTCCCGCTCCTGGAACTAGAGCCCCCTGAGCAGAGGGACCTCCGTGGCCCATCCACTGCTCCCTCTCCACGGCCTGGACAGCACCTGGCCACGGCCGGCTTCGGAAATACTTCCTGAAAGACAGAATGGGCTTTTCCTGAGGACAAAGGAAGAAACAAATGAGAAAGGACTAGGGAAAATGTTAAATTACACATATATCTATTAATAATATAGGCATTCTCAGCTAAGGTCATGTCATATTTCCCTTTGAGAATATATATGTGGACATCCCTTTTAGATAATTTATTTTCCTTTAGACGTGTGGAAATGTAATAGTCAAGGCGATCAGTTCATGTGTCAAATGGTTTTTTAAAAAAAATCCAAATATTTGTTCTCCTTAAACTGTGGCTTGGTTCCCACCCACTGTCCCCAACACTGTGCGAAGAAAACTGGAAAACCAGCAGCAACTTTCCTATGTGCAAGGTGACTTCTGTTTACTGCCCGGGCCCTAATTTCTCCCTGCAAGGCAGGTGTCCTTGCAAATGGGGTGCAGGTGTCCTTGCAGACGGGGTGCAGGTGTCCTTGCAGATGGGGTACAGGTGTCCTTGCAGATGAGGTGCAGGTGTCCTTGGAGACGGGGTGCAGGTGTCCTTGGAGATGGGGTGCAGGTGTCCTTGCAGACGGGGTGCAGGTGTCCTTGCAGATGAGGTGCAGGTGTCCTTGCAGACGAGGTGCAGGTGTCCTTGCAGACCAGTGAACGTCCCTTTGCAGACGCTCTCCCCAGTGTCCACGCCGCCTTTTCTGATGTGTGCTCTGGTCTGAGTGTGTCCCTCAGAGTTCATCTGTTGGAAACTTAACCCCCAGTGCAACAGTGCTGGGTGGTGTTGAGGTCTTAAGGACTCCACCCTCAAGGATAGAGGATTATAAAAGGGCTTGGTGGAGGGAAGGTGGCCCCTTAATTCTGCCCCCCTCCCTTCTGCCATGTGAGGACACAGCATTCAAGGTGCCTTGATCTTGGACTTCCCAGCCTCCAGAGCTGTGAGGAACACGTGCTTGTTCTTTATCAATTTCCCAGTCTCAAATCCTCTGTGACAGCCACACAGATGGGCTGGGACAATGTGCCTCCATCTTAAATACAGACTTGCTAGGCCAAGTCTTGTGGGGCGCTGGAGAATCTAGTACGTCACCAACATCAGGGCTCCCGGGACCTGGTAGGAATAAGATACCATGTGACATGCTGCTTCCACTGCGAGGTACCAGCACCTCCTTTCCTCAGGGAGTTTAAGGTCCCGGAGTTCCCAGACTCCCAGAGCAGAGCCGCACAGATGCCATTGACTTTAATAAGAGACATGTGACAGAAACCGCATGCTGTGTTTGGAAATGTATGGGCGGACTCACATATTATCTCCAGGGGAAAGAGGTCTTTTACTACCCTTGGAGGAGGTCAAGGACAATCAAAACCAAATGTGTCTGCATTGCATGCAAGCCCATGTAGATACAATTTAAAACCCACAAATTTGCAAATATTAATTATGTGTGATAGGTCAGGGGTAGTTAATATAATTGAAATGTAAACTTGTTGATGGGTCTATTAAAGACAGAATGCTCAGGACTTGAATAATTTTTGCACGCCATGTTCTTTCTTCCCTGCTGTGGCTGAAAAACGTTGACTTTATCACCAAATTATATTCTGCAGAAGGACGACTAGTTCCATGTTCAGTTGACAAAACCTAAGGTGGCATGCATTTTCAACTTTGAAAGTATACTTCCAAATGTCTTATATTTCACCTTCGTGACTTATAATCATTGCTTTGCAGTTGGGGAAAGTGCATGGCTTTTTTTTTGTAAATGCAGTGCGGAGTTACAACTGACCTGTTGGCGGTAGCGGGAGACTCGCACTGATTTTCTAACAAATGCTGTTGCCTGAAGCCCCCTGTAACAAATGGATTTTATCTTGCAAAAGGATGAGCTGAGTGTCCCCTGCCCATTGGTGGCCAGGGAGTGGAGTACCCAGCCCAGGAGCCCTGCCTGTCATTTTGTATCCTTAGCTGCAAAGTTTCAGCCAGAGTCCAGAAGGGTTTTGGGCTCTGCTTGGGGCAAAACAGTTGGCAGTAACCTGTGTGGAATAGGTTAATAAATACAATGCCCCCCTGATTTCTCTACCTACCTCCTCAACAGTGTCGTCCACTCTCACCGGCCACCTGTCATTGTCCCCACCCAGGCCTCTCACCTCTGCTCCCATTTCCTGTCGAGCTCCTTCCCTGCAACACGCCAGCTCCTGCTGCTTCTCTCGTGTCCCATGCGTGTCATCGATTCCCTGTCACCCGCATTTGCAGCCTCGGTGCTGTCATTGGCTCTTCTCTCTGTTCTGCTCCAACATAGTCACTTGAAAAGCTCTGTCAGCTTCACCTCCAAAGCAGCTCTAGCATCTCCATCCTTCGTTTCCTTGACAGCGTCGGTCGCCCCACGGCGGCTCTCTGCGCGGCGACTGCAGCAGCCTCCTTCCTGGTCTCCAGCTTCTGTCTTTCCCTCCAACCAGCTGATGCTTTGCTAAGTAATAGGAAAAGGACATTTTTCTAAGATAAGATAATGCTTTCTTTGCCTTTTCATCAACTCCAGAGATGTTTTTTTGGCAGAGTCAGACTGTTACTATACCGTTAAATGCTAAACTTAAAATTCTAACCTCGCACCCATTAGGATGACTGCTATCAAAACCCGGAAAATACTAAGAGCTGGTAAGGATGTGGAGAAATTGGAGCCCTTGGGCGTTATTCGTGGGGACATAAAATGGTGCAGCCACTATGGAAAACAGTATGGCAGTTCCTCGAAAAATTAAAAATAGAATTACCATATGATGCAACAACTTCACGTCTCAGTATAGAGCCAAAAGAACTGAAAGCAGAGTCTTGAAGAGATATTTGTACACCCAAGCTTGTGGCAGCATGATTCACAATAGCCAGGGCATGGGGCAGCCCAGGTGTCTGTGGACAAACGAATGGATGGATAAAATGTGGTCGATACATACACTGGAATAGCATTCAGCCTTAAGAAGGAGGGAAATGCTGATGCCTGCTACAGCATGGATGAACCTCGAAGACATTATGCTGAGTGAAATAAGCCAGGCACAAAAGGACAAAGACTGTGTGACTCCACTTTAGAGGAGTCAAATTTGTGGAGAAAGAGAGTAGAACAGGGGTTGTCAGGGACTGGGGGGAGTAGAAAGGAGGAGTTGTTATGTAGTGGACACAGAATTTTATTTTTACAAGATGGAAAAGTTTTGGACGTTGGTTGCATAGCAGTGTGAATCTACTTAACACTCCTGACTGTATACTTAAAATGGTTAAGATGGTAATTTTATGTTATATGTATTTTACCACAATTTAGTTTTTTTTTTAAAAATTAAGCTTACATCATGACATAGCAGCCTAGTCACCTGTTGTACTGTTTCACGAAAATGAATTTCAGTATTTGGCAAAAAAAAGGTTAACTTTGAAATGTAGAACTTGTAAAATAACAAAGAATAAATTTTAAGGGCAGAAACTCCATATCTGTTCTAAGAAGTACAAATTAGATTCTGTATAGTAAATTCGTGATGTTTCAAAGAGTATCTGGGCCAAGCTTTCCACCCAAAACGTCTGTCGTCAGCATGATCAAGGAGGAATCCACGTTGTTCTCCTGGCCCAGCATTTTCAGCAAGTGTAGGTAACTGAGAACACAGAGTCTCAGGAAAGTCAGTTTCGGGAGCACATTTTGGTGTTGGAATATGAGGAAGAGCTCGAGGGTAGTGAGGACGAGAATCTGGACCTGCCTCTGCCCATGTATCAGGAGAATTTCCATTCCCATTTCAAAGGGAAAGAAAGAATAATAAGAACCAGTGTCCAGACCATGTTAATAAATACAGAGTTCCCGAAAAGGCCTACCGCTCCAGACCTTACGGCTCCTGCCAAACCCTGTAAAAATAAAGATTAAACTGTACAGAATATTTGTTTTGTTCTGATCGCTGTTATTCTGCTTTGGTAATGAGAGTCTCCAGGCATCTGGCCTGGGAGAATGCTGACGGCTCTAACTTTCGGTGCTGCTCTTCACCCACTCCTTGCTTCTTCCTCAGCCCGTAGTCCTCTCCTCTCTCGAGTCACATGCTCCGCATCACGCGTGGGGAGCGTGGCACTCAGCTGACCCGCCGCGGGCTCTGCCACATGCAAGCGCCGGGTTCTAGTGTCGGCAGTGCCTAGGTGACAGGTTCATCATCGCTTTTAAAAGTTTGACTCTTCTAAATAATTTCAAGCTTTTGGAAAAATTGCAAGAGTCGTGCAAAGAACCACTGCATGCCTTGCAGGAAATTGACCATTGACATCATAGTATTACGTACAGGACCTCACATTTCACCAGTTTTCCCAATAATGTTTTCTATATATAGAATTTTACTTTCAGGCTAGGGCCGCTCAGTGAGTGCATTTAGGCAGCGTGGACTCATTCATTTTTTTTTTATCACCAATTAAGCAAGTCAGCCCTTCCCACTTTTTTCTACTTTTCAGTAGGAAAAACAGTTGGTGATTACAAAGATTTGGAGAACACAATTAACTTACTGTAACCAGCCTATATAAATCAATTATATTTACGCTTTAAAATGAGAGGAATTTGTGTATGACTTTATATTATCAATCAATACCCTGTAATAATTGAAACGGCCAGAGATAAATGAGAATGTTCAATTGATTCCAAGTTATCTCCATAAAAGCGCAGCTTCTCGGGGAGCAGTCACGGAGAAAGTGTCCCTCTGCAGAAACGGGCAGTTAGGACAGACTCCATGGCAACAGGAACGCTGTCTTGCTTGCAGACTCACGTTACTGCGCGTCACTCCCCTCCATAGGGTTGGCCAAACCCCCCACCGGAAACCCGGCAGTAGGAAGAGAGCAGAGAGGAAAGGTTCCCGGGCTGAGGGTGGCAGGAAGGCCTCCGAGGACCCGCGTGGGCCGTCACACCGTATGTGACACAGCCGCGTGGAAGGCCGGATTGAACCTCTTGAAACACAGTTTGTGCTATTCCTGTCTGAACGGCACATTCGTGTCTCTCGGAATGAGACTCCCAATGGAGGAAAATGTGGGTTTTAGAGTTTGATGGTAAAAAGCAGGGTGTGGAAATTTAACAACTGTCAATATAACGCCATTCTCCCGGCATCCCCACCTGACCTAGAGGTGTGTGAATGTGTGTATGGAGGTAGGGGCCTTTCCTGGGGTATCTTTGGTCAGAGTCGATTTCTTTAGGTCAAAGAGGCTTTTGTTTAAGAGGAAATGGTGATAGTCCATCATGTTGTAGGAATGTCAACCTTATGCTCCTAAATATTTCAAATATTATTAATAACTTTCAGGGATTTTTGATCATTGGCAATGGGATCATTCAAGGTGCTCAATGTCAGGTCAGAAAATAGAGATTAGCATCCTTGGAACTGTTAGTTATTCCATTAAAAAAGAGAAACCTTTTTAATGAAAATATTTAAACATATAAATTAGAGAGACTTATGAAATGAGCTCTCCTGTACTTACCACACAGCCTCAACCGTGACCGCCTCAGGCCTGCTCCATTTGTTCCCCCCTTACTCTGATTTCCTAGCCCCATCCTGAGTGATTTTGCATCAAACCCTGACATCATATCACTTCATCGAGAAATATTGTGGAATGTATCTTTAAAAGATACTGGCTCTTAAAATAACTATAAAACCACGAGTGCTCCTTACCACATCTCTATTTTTGTAATCATCAATAATTCTCTATTACCATTGAATATTCACATTTCCTCAATTGTCATATGAATTTGCTTACTAATTATTCAAATTCAGATCCAAATTAGGTCCATATATTATAATCAGTTAATACATCTCTTAAATTTATTTTAATTCTTAAATCTCTTATGAACCTCATTTTTTTTTTCTTGCAAGTTATTTGTTGAAGAAAGCTGGTCATTTGTCCTGCACAGTTTCCCCATTCCAGATTTTGCTAACTGTGTCCCCATGATGTCATTTAACATGTTCCTCTTTCCCCTGTACTTCTTGTAAATTGCTGGGTTGGTGGGTGGGTAGAGTGTTGAAATCTTGCATTTTCTAACAAGCTCTGGGTGAAGCTGATGTTGTTGGTTCTTGTTCTACACTGGAATAGTCACTTGAAGGGTGCACATGGCCACATGAGAGGGACAGTCTGCTTTGGGAGGCCCAGCCTTGCGGGCAGCTGAGTCTTCATTAATCTGTTTTTATAGCTTCTGCAGCAATTTGGGCAAAAGCATTTGGAATTTGTTGTGTCTTCATATCAAATACCCACATAATGGGCCAAAGCACAAAGTGTAATTAGAAGCCTCTTTGCCTAAATTAATTTGTATGTAGCTTTTGTTTAGAATTCAGAGTTTTCCTTTGGACCAGAAAGTTTGGGTAATAGTATTACTAGCATAATAATAATACCAATGACTTATTTTCTCAAGTAGAAAACAAATCATATTAGCACACACATTTCTTGGCATTATAAATATTTGGATTTGTGGCCTTCATCCAATTTTCTTCAAACACTTTCAAAAGTGTGAAAAATTATACTGTTATGCCAGGGTAAATAGCATTTTTATTTCTTAGAGAAATCCAAGCACTCTGAGGCCCTTTAAGTATGACATCTTTTAAGTTTTGTTAATAAAAACAGAAGCAAACATGCTGAGAAGCCTAGCCTCCTTGGGCCTGGGGCAGCCACCGTGCTATGTACTCCTGCCTTGCCCTTCACGTGGGCTGAACTGTCAGCCTGGGATGGCAGGACTGTCTTGACTTATTCACCTCCATATCCCATGGCCTGGAACATTCCCACTCCCCAGGGCTGGAGATTGGAATTTAGATTTCTTGGTTTGTTCTATACTGAGCAGTTGGCCTTTTCTGCTTGGCCTGGTGCACTTGGGGAAGGGGATTTGACATCCCTCCAGCAAGGCACAACCTTATTCGAATAGCACAGGATTGTCAGGAAGGTTAGGACAGAGAAGGTAAGCGGAAGAAGCCCTTAGTGAATCATAGAGCGCTATGCAAATGTGCAGCACACTCTGGGTAATGATAACTACTATGATTATAATTTCTGAGCACTTTCTGTGTCCCAGGAAATAAATGCTTTGCATAATTCTGTCCTTCAATTCTCCTAATAATCACTTGAGGTAGGTGCTGTCCTCACCTCCATTTTACAAATAGAGAAACTGAGGCCGCCCCCCGAGAGATTCAGGTCACACATGAGCAGCGGAGTCGGGATTCAAACCCAGGCCTTCAGGGTCCAGGGATCGGGATCTGAAACTGGACACATTTGAATCTGATTCTCTTCTAAGATAAGAACGTATTTTAGCATGTGGTCAAGCTTGAGTCTGGATTTTAAAATCACAATTATATTCAGTTTCTTTTAATATTCCTGAGTATGTCTCTAACTCCCTGGAGTGCCTCCTGACGCCTCCTAGTTCCCGGTGGCTCAAGTGGGACTGTCTCTGTCAGTTCTTCCTTATTTGTGAGGCTGTGCAAGCTTTGCAACTCATGCATTTGTGGGTGATCGAAGGCTCCAGACTTTTGATTCACCCCACAGGCAGGAGAGGAGAAGAGAACAAGCGCAGGAAAGAAGGAAGGGAGAGCAGGGGCTGACGGCCGCCCACCCCTCCGCTAGCTCCTGCGATCCACCAGGGCGATCGCCTCGCCCCACTCTGCGTGTTTTAGTCCAGATAATGTTTAATTCCCCCTCCCTCCAACTTTGAAAATCACTTACCCTACAGTGTATAAAATAGGAGTGCTGTGTGCTTTAGAAAGATGCACAAAAATGGAGAGGGGATTGACCTTACCCCCTCTGGGCATCTCAATGAGCATTTTTAAAGATGCTTAATGAAGCATGGGGCTTCTTTAGAGATGACTTACATTCAGGCTACAAGCTTTAGAATTTTTCTCCCCAACCCCCTGAACGGAGCGGAGCGGCTCTCTTCTCCCAGTCCCCACCCCACCCCCAGCTCCAAACGGCTCTCATCTATCACCCCCAACCAGGCGGCAAATACCCCGTAACTCCCTCCCCCAGATCAGCCTGGAAACTTCGCTCTGAGAGAAAGAGGCTTTGGGGAGTGTGCCCTGAGCAGTCAGCTCAGGCGAAGTGTGCACAATAAACTTCTCTCTGGACTGAATTGTTCTGTGAAGTGGCAATCACTTCCCAGACAGACAGGCCTTGGAGGACCCGCCATTCTGCATCTTTTAATTACCGTTGCTATGGAGAAAGCCACTATTTCATTAGAGAAAGCGCCTTAACGCAATTAACACATAGTTCAGTTGTTCCCCGTCCCTTTTGGGTCCAGGGATGGAGGGGGCTCTGGGATATTGCTTTCCCTGGGGGCCCGAAGTAGACAGCAGGCCAAACAGGGCAGGGAGGGTTCCCAGGAAGTAAACGCTCAGCGGCACAGGACTGGATTGTAGATGAAGGGATGTCAAAGGGAGAATCGGGCTTAAAATTAATGGGAAACTTGGCATGCAGGGAGGGCGTTGAGTGTTGCAAAGCAAAGCAAAATGAATGAAAACAAAGAAAAAGCCTCTGATGGTCACTTTTAAAAAATTTGAAAATATACACATCCTCTAGTCAAACTGATTTTTCTTCTATTTCTTATTTCAATTTGCTTTTTATTTTTTTAACCCGCTAATGGGGGCAAACCCAGTAGCCCAGTAAGGCATGTGTAGACACCACTGCCTCTGGGCGACACATGCCTGCCCCTCTCCTGGGCTGCAGTTTCAAACTCCCTTTCACAAGCTCCTTTGGAAAAGAGGGAAGATAAGATTTCTCTACTTAACTGGGGCCGTCAGAAGAAACAGTCTCCAGGGTGCCCACCTGGCTAGAAAAAGGAAATGCTAATGAAAAGGATGAGTTCAGATGGTTATGAAATGTGGATTTGAGGACAAGTTTCTAAAGTTACTAAATTCTGAGCATTTCCCAGGAGTGAGGCTGTAGCTTGGTGCCTCTCTTCTCGCCTTTCTCTGGCTGTGTAGAGTAAAAGACTCAAGCAATAATTTAACTCTCAATTAACAGTATTTAAAAGAAAAAAAGAGAAGGTATACTCATGCATCCTCTTCTAAGAAATCCATCTGGAAAGAGGAAGGCAGAGAAAAAGCCGGCCAAGAAAACAAAGAAGGAGCGCATATATCTTGCATATAGATGTTATGCACCATCCCTAATTAGCTAATGTATTTCTTTCCGCTGTCCTCTTGGAGGAATTCTCAAGCGTGTCCCCTGCCGCTCCTGGAGACCACAGAAAAGCAAATGACACCGAATTTTCCCTTCTTAATTAAAATGTTAAACAGGGTTAAGATGCCAAGCTTCATCAGAGATATTTGTTCCCCTGGTGAACTCTGAGCCCTGCTGGGGTTCAGTTCAATGGGAGTTATTTGAGTCAACACATGTTATTAAGTTTCCAAATGTAATCAGCCCAGATATTTTAATGGAAACTTTCTCCTTTCTTTTAATAAGCATGTGGTTTGGTTAAAAAAGCACTTGGGTTAGGTGCCCTGCGTTGCCCTTCTGTAACCAAATCGCCATAGCAACAGGCAGCTGGTCTCTACAAAGCTGGCGGGCGCGGGAGGGGGCGCCGGCAGGAGCCCAGCCCCCAGCCCCGGTGTTTGGCCAGGCAGAAATAACCTCAATGGGATTAGAATGTTTAAGGGGCTAAAGGCTGTGGGAACACTTTTGTCTGCCATATTTATCTCTTCTGCTGTTGTGTCTTAACATTTCCACTTGGGGAACAATGGGGTTAAAAGTAAGAGCAAATGTTTTGATGGGTTTATTTTGAATTATGGATTCATGGATCTGCATAATCGCCTGTCAGCCTCAGGCTGCTCTGACCGTGCCCTCTGAGGACCAGGGGACGGGTGGGTGGACGAGGCAGTGGGAATCGACACCAGGGAAGAGCTTCAGCGTAGAGAATTAACCACATGGGGTTCGGGGGAGACGCTTTTCCCCCTGGGCAGACACTTGGTAGCTTGGAGACAGGTTTTGGGCTCACGGCCCCACTGCTGGGGTACGGATGATGCAAGAGCAGAGCTTTTTTCTGACCAGTTGGCGATTACAGAGGAAAGAAGGAAGTGGCAGGCAGATGTTTCTGTCTCCTGGGTCGCAGGGTCCACACAATGTGGAGGGGTGCTGTGTTTAAGGCTGTGCAAAGTAATCCCCTTACGGGTTGAATAGCGTCCCCTTCCCCACGTTCATATGTTCAAGTCCTAACCCGACCCTCAGAGTGGCTGTATTTGTAAGCTAGGTCTTTAAAAAGGTGATTATGTTAAAATGAGGCCATTAAAGGTGGGCGGGAAGCCAGCCTGACTGCTGTCCTTATAAGAGGAAATTTGGACACAGAGACACCAGGGCGGCACAGCATGGGAAAGACCACACGCGTGCACTGAGAGGGCGGCCTCAGCGTCATCCGCACTTGCCAACACCTGTGCTGCAGGGGGTGCCCCAGGGACGGGAGGAAGGCCCCCGAACTCCCCGAGTGGGTTCTTGGCTTCACGCAGGAATGAATTCAAGAACGAATCAACTAGGTTATGGGGAGAGACAGACAACAGACCCTACTCCACAGACAGAGTAGGGGTCTTTTCCCGAGCAAGACGGGGACCCCCCCATGGGGCAGTGGTAATGTTTTTAAATGTTCAAAAACGCTATTAGGAAACAGTCATATGTGACCAGCATTGTCTGTGGTCAGGCCATAAAGCTTATTCATAAACCGCTGTCACAGAGAGGGAAGTGCCGTGCGTCAGGCGGCGGCTTAGTGATCTGTCTGTCCTCGGGTGGTCCTGGGCCGCCACATGCTAGCGACTCCCTTGTTCAGGGTGGTTAGAGTCAGGTATCGGACGAAATGGCTGTGGTCATGCTCCCTCGACTTCCCGTTACCTTGACCTTAGACTTCCAGCCTCCAGACCTGTGAGAAAATAAATTTCTGTTAAGATTCCCAGTCCGTGGCATTTTGTTATGGCAGCCCTAGCAAACGAATACGTCTCCCCAGACTATTTTCCAACTCCGCTAAGTTTCTTGGCAACCACGTGTCAGAAGAAGTAGGTACAGAGGTTCTGAAAAGGTAACCTAGGCCACAAGCCAAAATCTCATTGTCCCTTTTTCTCTCTGCCCCTCGGAAGAGAAACAAAAGTCACAATCCTGAACCAGAGACGCTGTCATCTGAGCAAAGTCAGCACACTCTGACCCTGCAGGAGCGAGCAAGGGAAACCCTCGCCCCCATTTGCCATGGAGGTGAGCAAAGTTCGAAGTGGAGGAGGTAGGCATGCCCCAATTTTAAGTAGACTTGATATATTAAGTTTGGACTTGAAAACAGATACACTTAAGGTTGATGATTAACTTTATCTTCACTTTGCAAAAGTATATGTGAAGGATACATAGGTCTATTCAATATAGACCCCTTAGGTACATTTAGAATTGGATTCACTGTACAAGAATCTGATTTGTAGGAAATTTCTTTCAGAATCAATTGCATGAAGCAAGGTCCACCTGTTTAGAAGATAAGGCACTGAAGAATAACCACAATCTCTTTCTTACACTGGTTATGGTCAGGAATGGGAGTAGTATAGCCTGACTGGAAGGCAAGGACAACTTAATAGATGAATGCACACACACACAAATATCTATACACATCTCTCTATATTCACTTATAGATGAATATATTCACATCTCCACACACATATATGTGATAATGCATATATGCATACATACATACACTATTTCTTGCATTTGAAATCTTCATTAAAGAACCATTTATTGAGCACTTGCTCTATTTGCTATTGCACCAGGTGCTTAGAATATAATGACAACACGTTTTCTTCTTTGCTCTCAGGGAATTTGCAATCTACTGAAGTAGTGAGCTACAGAAATATACTTGTAACACAGGAGATCCGAACGTGATAGAAGTTCACACAATGGCATGGGGGTTGTTCACCAGCCACATGGTCCATGGCTAGGTTGGGGACTCTCACATCTACCACTTGTGAAGTCCAGCTTCAGTGTGTGAGGGTCACCGCCACGTCTGACCCCAACTTTAGGAAGGAAGAAAAAGAGAATTCTAGGCCAAGATGTAGTCATCTAGATACCTACACTGTATACTAAAGGTGGTAAAAACATGAACATTTAATAAAATACGTTGCAAATTTGTCTTAGGATGGTAACGTGAGTTTCTCTTACCTGAAACTGGTCTCAAAGAGAATCTAAAGACCAAACAGGAAACAGTTCAATTTTATTTTCTGCCCTTATGACCCAAAGCTTTCACCGGTCTCTTGGTTTTGGAGTTTGGGATCACAATGCTTGCTCAGCTTCATGGAGAATGCCAATGTTTCACTCATCTATTTCTTCCTTCTACCTCCCTCTGTACCTGCCTGTGTTCACATTCCCTGCCCTTCCCTCTCCAATGCTGTGGGAACCCCCGCATGCCCTCCATCACCCACCTTGCACTATGACCCAAATAATGGTCCTAGCGCACAACTGCAGTCACATCCCTGCTCTCATCGACAGTGACCGGCATCTTCCCATTTGGGCGTGTTTGACCCGCCCCGTGTTAGCTGCCGTCTGTGCTGGACAGTGTGCATACTCGGCTCACAGAACTAAGTCCTAACGGCTAACCAGGCATCCAGGGGGCCCACCTGGCTCTCAGATGCGTCAGTCACTCTGTGGCCTGCAGGGGCCATCTGGGGTTCTGTCCTGGCTGTGCCACCACCCTGCACACCTTCGCTTCACCTCCTGCCCCCTGTTGCGTTCCCCCCAGCCTGGGACAGTTCACGATCTCTGAAAAGAGAAAGTCATGAACACATGCGTGTAAGAGAAAAAGAATCATGCAATAAACAATAAACACACACAAAAAAAATCAATTCTTGTTCAGTAAAAAATCTTCGAAGAAAACACACTAAAACATCCAGAGTGCCATTTCTGGGTAATGGGGTTATGCATGTGCTTCCCCCACTTATACTTCTGGGTTCTCCCAATTTTCAATACCAAATACAGTCTTGACTTAGTGAGGAGGGGGGAAAAAAGATTTCAAACATAAAATCTGCACTTTCTTCCAGACCTAACTCAAATTTCACTTAGGATGGTAGAAGAATGTGAGTGTTTAGATATTCAAACTTCCCTGTCCCTAGCAGTGTCAGGGTGCACGTCTGTGATATGGGCCAGTGCTTTATAAAAGGTGGGGGAGAAAATACAGTGGCCATAAACTGCTTAGCATATCGCTGTGTAGTAGAGGGTTAATACCTGTTAATTCCCTCCCCTTTTTCTCCCTCCATGACGTCTAAAGCACCATCAGGAATGACTCTCTTCTTACCTGCTTGTGTCCCTCGTGGCCTTACTGTGTGCTGCGATATTTGTGTGCCCGGTAACTCCTCACCTGGACGGAGAGACTGGAAACAGGGCCAGTAGTTGGTCCCCTCTGTCTCTCCTGCGACACTCACTCCTCTTCCCATGGTAGGCACTTAACGAGTGTTTGTTAGACTGAAGTAATCAATCGATCTCTGTATCGAAATGAAGAATCCACCGGAAGAGTCTCGAGAATCCAAGATTCAATGAGAAACAGACTCAACCAGAACAAGAAAAGCCAAATGAAAAAGAGTAGTCATTTTAAACTCACTTTAAAGTCATAACTATCAGAAAATTCAGAATTACGGCTCCCTTTCCCACCATAACCTTTCCACATCACACATATGTCATAGAGGCCGTAAAAGTTAACACGACATTCGGTAGTACGCGTTACAAACACATTGCACGACGCGGCTGAGTTACGGTGGCAATGGGAGCCATAACTTCGAATTTCCTCACTCTTACGCATTTGTAACAGCATCGGCCCTCACTGCGCATCAGCGGCCGGTTGACACTCAGAACCCAAACTGTATCCATAACAGGAATCGAGAGGAAGAAGCCACCACTCACGACGCCCTGAAACGGCCCGTGATCTCTTGGAGATTCCACGTCTTCATCCAAGTTTTCCATGTGACCTTTTCAGAAAGATATTGGAATACACGGAATAGTTTCCCCTTAACATGGCATTTTGTTTGAGTTTACCAAACAGTATTTATGTTTCATTAAAATAAATGCTTTTAGGCAAGGGCTGGTTGTTGTCAGTGCCAGGCAGCTGGCGGTGGGACGCTCTGGGCTTCGGTTGCGTTGGGACTTCAAGACCGTAAATGAGGCTTGGTGCGCATTCAGCAGCTGTCTCTGCGTGCACGCGGGGACTTCACACACGTCACCCCGAGAGGAAGCTGCCCACCCCGAGAAGATGAAGAGCACGACAGCTTGGGTTGGGAAACGAACTGGCTTTCTGTTGCCATACCATTGGCAGAGACGTCCAGCAAGACCCTCACTTGGTTCTGTTGCCTTCAGGGAGTTCTGAGCCCGAATCTTCTGAGCCTGCGAATGGCCTCTGTCCCTCAACGGACGTGCAGAGCATGAGTCAGCCTGCCTGTCCCGCGACGAATGACTCCACAGGTCATGGAATTGTGCCTGCATTCTCACCTTAACGCTTCATTCTTGCTCCAAACCTTCTATTGTGAACGTCTCCTCCCAAGGTGGAGAATGGATGAGGACTCTGATCTTTTCAGGAGTCCTCATAAGTCTGAAGTTGTTACTAAGGTTTTCCTCACCGTCCTCTCCAGCCTGCGTCAACCCGGCGCACCCAGAACCTTCCTTCCCAGACCTTGCTCTGTTACCCTCTGACCATCACTGGCATTGTCTCAGACTCCACTCTCTGGGGCATAAACACACGGTCACCAGATGAGGAAGTGAGAGCTTAAGGATTGAACATAAAATCATTTTGAGTCTAAAGTGGAACTTGCAATAGCTCCCAGAAAAAAAAAATTTAAAGCACTTGTTCAAATTAATATCAACAAACCCAAAACACACACACACACACTCTCTGACACACGCACACTCATACACTCTCGCACACACGTGCATGAGTATTTAGGGTGGTGGAGAGACCGTGTGAACAGGAGGCTATTTATGTGCTTGCTTCTTTCTGAGGAGAGCCAGTCCGTGATAAATGGTCATGGATTTGGAATGTTTTAAGCTCCAACATTTTATTTTCTATTTGGTTTACTTTTCGGTAATTCCCGCCAGGGTTGCATTTTGGAAAATGGCAAACACCTCCTTGGCAATACTTTAGAGGAAAAGTCTCAGCAAGTGTTGGGGTGAAGGCCAAACAGCCCGTCCCTGCAAATGGGACGGAAGGTCAATGCGGTCTTTATTTAGGAGACTGCAGGGAGAGGTAAAATTGTTTGTTAAATAAAATGCCTTCGACATTTGTGTGAACTTCAGGAAGTACAGAACTTCTTTCAGTCATCCAGAAACGAGGGGGGATGCTGGTTGTCTTGTGCTTTTTGCAGGTATGTCTGGAAACGTGGTGGTTTTGCAAGAGGTCCCGGGAAGGGGGAGACTGGGAGAGAGTTGCGGATTTTGGTCCCATCAGTTAAATTACCCGACACGTCAATCTTCTTTCATTTTCAGGTTGTAGCACAAGCAGTGGGTGAGTGTTTTCCATAGAGTATTTAAAAACTGGATACAATTTAAAAGTTTTTCTAAGAAATTTGATGAAGCTCAAGATTTCCCATTCAACTCACTGGGGATCTCGCAAACACAAACGCAAATCTACCAAGAGTGTCTAAACTTCTTGGCTAAAGCGATTTGGTCTTTGTAAGGGACACAGTGATTATTAACAGGCTCTACCTTGTTCACTTATTCTGGGGGGACCGCGAAAACCTCTGAGCTGAGAGGGTTTAAGCTATTGTATCCAGGCGTCATAACAAAGAATTCCACTTGCCTGCTCGTTTAAGTATCTTCAAAGCTAATTTCTTTTAAGGCCACAAAAATCTCTGAAGGAGTTTACTTAGTATACTCAGGTTAAGGGGTTTTATTACTGCCATGTGGATTTATCATCTATATCCTGTTTCCAGAGTTTGGCGTCTTGAAATATAAGCATATATTCGGTAAAGAGAGATTTAAAAAAATAAAGTCACAAAGCAAGAACACTAGTCACATAAGGTGAGAGAAGTCATGGTGTCTGGAGATGGTTCTATCAGGAATATGTGGAGAGATGAAACAGGATTAGATTTGGCTGTGAGTGACAGAAAACCTGAAGTAACATTGGTTTCTGTGAGAGAGGAGTTTCCTTCCCTCTCCTTAAATGTCCAAGGTTTTAGGCAGTCTAGGCTCCTTCTATCCACTGATCTTAGCTTGCACCTCACAGTTCAAAATGGCTGCTCAAGCTCCAGCCATCTCATTCACCTATCAGTCAAAGGGGAAAACAGCACACTGTATTTCCCCTTACATCTTATTGGCAGAAGTTAGTTTATAGCTATACCTAGTTGCAAAGGAATCAGGGAGATGTAGTTTCCATTCCGAGTAACTTTGTGTCCCGCTAAAAACCAGAAGTTCTATTTTAAAAAGGGGGAACAAAAAAGGTAGTCTGAATATCCATTCTTAAGGAGAGAGAAACATTTTTCTGAAATTTACCTGTAAATTATAGCCATACTAGAGTTGGTTTAATTAAAACTTGAAATTAACAAAAATATTACTACTTTATCCATTTTCCCTTACTCGGCGGGAACAACTTTGAGGATTGGAAATGTATATTAAAATGGTTGTCCTCTGCCCTCCACTCCCCCTTGGCAGGTCTGTCCCCACAGGGACCCTGTCCTGTGGACTAGCAATGGGAGCATGTCCACTCTGCCCAGAATGCCCTGCAGCCTCGCAGCGTGGCCTCCGGCAGGTCCTCCCACTGCTTCAACCTCAGTTTCCTCTTGAATAAAAAGTGCATAGTAATGCCAGCCTCAAAGGTGAGGTTGCAAGCCTGCTCCAGGGAATTCAGTGAATGCAACTGTTCTTTGTCCTGAGACCCTGGGTCACCCTCAACCTGCTGGAGGCAGAATGCTTACAAAGATAACAAACATCGGGACCCCTGAGCCCGCTCCATGGGACGCCCTCCACGTCATCCACACGATTTCCACATTTGGTAGAAAAGGAGCCTGCTGGTGAGGGAGGTTAAGACGCTCCCTTGAGTCACCCAGCTGGGCAGTGACGGCCAGAACCGCAGCCCAGTTCTGATGATTTCTGGAACCTGGGAATC
This sequence comes from Cheirogaleus medius, assembly GCA_008086735.1. NCBI lineage: Eukaryota > Metazoa > Chordata > Mammalia > Primates > Cheirogaleidae > Cheirogaleus > Cheirogaleus medius. Next base: position 680,233 of record VBSM01003143.1, read on the forward strand.
GAAGCTCTCTGCTGGGCTAAAAATAACAAGGCTCGGGTTAAGAGTCTCTTCTCACTTTTCAAATCTGTAAAAAATTGCAAACTTTCACCATTTGTTCACCCCCACTTGGAAGTGATAAAGAGGAAGATCTTACTGTCTAGAGCACACGGCGGTACTTGGTAATGGCTCAGGATGTTTTTAAGTGTGTTTCTAAGTTTGACATCAAGGAATAGACAAGGATAGTTACCACCTTCCTTTTGTTTATGATTTAAAATAAGGATACTGAACGATTTTTAAAGGGAACCTGTGCTGGTGATGCTGGGCTTTTCTTTTCAGCACCTCTTGCTGTGTACTGACATTAATCAGGGATTGCAGGTGTTTCTCATGACGGTCCACAATCCGCCTGCCTGGGCCACCGTGCCAGGGCGTCTGTGAGCAGCCCCGTCCGCCCAGCCTGCTTTCCTTCTCTCTGCCTTCCTGTGGCAGCCACCGGGGACAGATCCGCTCCTGACATGGTGCCGTTTCCAGACCCAGAGCACACCACGGCGGCGTCTGTCTTCCCTTTGATCTCTGATCATTGTTGCTACCTCTCATGACCTGAAGCCCAGAGGGAAGCACTTCAACCCACTCCCATTCTCTGTCCAGGCCTGTGACTCCTGCCAGTCCTAGGAAGCTGGCTGCAGAGGGGTGGGCCCTAGGGCGATGGGTCTGGGAAAGATAAAAGATACCCAAGTTGGTACCAACAAGCCTGTGAAGTGGAGCCTCTGCTTGGGCCAGGCCAGGTGGCTGCCTCTGTTATCCCGCTTCTGTTAGAAGATGCTAAATCCCAAAGGCCACTGGGCTTTGAACAAGGGTGCCCTTCAGCAGGGTTTCTGCCTGAGAACAGGAAAATAAGACAAAGAAGAAAAATTTTCTTTGCTTTCTCGGTGTAGGACCCAACAGCTTTTTCAGATTCCTTGGAAATAAATTCATCCAGCCTGAAAGGACTTCGGCGCCGCTCTCTTCCCGTCGCTGTTATTCTTAGACCCTTTCCCGGTAATCGGAGAGTGAGGTCTCACCCAGCTCAATGCCCAGGTCACACGAGTGCCTGGGGAACGTTTGCAGCATGGAACCGGATGTAGAGTGGCTGATAGTAGACCGGGGCCCTCGGAAGGAGCCGTTCAGCTGTCACCTGGGCCGGGACTCTATCTCACATGGCGTGAGTTCTCTGTGTGGGATCTAAGACATTTCCCCTCACCCAGACACTAGCTTCTGCCACAAGACAACGATGCCTTCATCGTTGGGCTGGATTTCTCCTGGATACTTGTAGCTTCAGCAGAAGATAAGATATTTGCTCCATTACCTTCCTAGCCTTTGAGAACAGGACTGTCCCCATTCTAGGGGCCCCATGATAACATCATCCTTCACCCCCTGGGGGCCATCTCATTTCCACAATGAGCAAGACCAGAGAGAGATGGGTGACCTTGCTCGCGCTGATCAAACCATCAAAGGAGGGCTCAGTCTCCAAGGCTGGAGGGGGAAGGGACCTCTTCCTGCTCCCTGCAGGGCATATTGCCCTGCCTCCGGAGCCCAGGTGTGCCAGTCTCTAGCTCAGTGACTTCGGGAAAATTACTGAATCTCTTCTGGCTTTAGTGTCCCCCTTTGTAAAAGTAATAGTACCTGTCTCATAGAGTTACAAAGAGGATTAAATGAGTTAATATGAGTATCCACGGGTAATCAGCTCTTTGATTGATCAGCTAGAGATGTGTTTTGTCTTGAGCACATTTCCCTGGGAATTAAGGACATATTTATTCTCCAGTAAACCAGGCAGAGTCTAGGACTTGAATCCTTACAAAGGACCAAAGATGACATAAGAAGGAGAAAGCAGCATAGCAGTAGTGCCTCGGGTAACGGAGTAGGGTGAAGATTAGGAGCAGGACACTGGCTTCTAGGGATAAATGATCAAAACTCGTATGAATTTTCTCATTCATTTATTCTTACAACAGATGTTTATTGAGCATGTACTGGGGGCCAAGCACTGTGCTGAGAACTGGGTGGTGAGTAAGGTAGATGCGTTCGTGGAGTTTCTTCCCTAATTGAGGGAATGGGGCAGGGGGTAGCAGACTCTAGACAAATGCAAAAATAAGGTCGTTTTAGAGAGGACGTTGGTCATATATTGCTGTGTAGCAAACCACCCTCAAACAGGGTGGCTGAAAACAACCATTTGTTTGCTCATGAGTCTGCAATTTGGGCAGAGGATTCTGCAGTTTGAGCAGAGACAGCTTATCTTGGCTCCATGTGGCTTAACTGGGGCAGCTCAACCCGGGCAGGAGGATGCACTTTTAAGACCCGCTTGCTCAGCTGGCCAGCTGTTGTTGGCTGTTGGCCCCGGCCTTAGTTCTCTTCCACGTGGTCTCTCCACACAGCCAGGTTGGGCTTCTCACCGCCGAGGGTCGAGGTTGTCCAGGGAGCATTCCAAGATGAATGTCAAGTGGGATGAGAAGCCACCAAAGGGTTCCAGTTGGGGGAGTGATGCAGTTTGATAGGGTAGTTTCGAAAGCCCACCGTTTCTCTGTTTTCTCACTCACAGAACGAGAGGCCTGCCTGAGTTGCCTCCAAGGTCTCTGCTAGCTAATTTTCCTAGAAAAGCACCAGCTCTTTGGTGTCTGCAGTTCCTGGGTTTGGGGCTTCTGCATTGTCGTTTCTCACCCATAGAGCAAGGAAGAAGCAGAGAAGAAGGCTTCCGGGACATTTTATGAGAAAAGGCACGAAACCCATCAATGGAGGAGCCGCCGAGACGTGCTCCAGGCTGCGTTCACTGTCAAGCACGCAGAGAGACGTGAAAAGCGACTGCTTAAGCAAAGGTTCTTTTGAGCAAGAAGAAAGAATATCAATCATCAAAGAATTTCACTTGGTACAGAGCTTCTAGTCTAGGCAAGACCAACACATGAACCGAATTCCAGTGAGCTAGCGTTACCCGGTGCTCAGCGGTCTGCCGGGGGGCGGGGGGATCCGAGCAGAAGTCTTGTTTGGAATTTAATTAGATCGAGATGGTAGATAACGCTCCTTAAGGAGGGAGCTGAGCATTTAAAATTATACCAAAGATATTTTTCCCTGGGCATCTGTTATGGGAGCCGCGAACCTATCAAAATGTGTGATAAGGAAGCTACTTGTGTCATTTTAAACTAGTTCGAACCAGCTAGGCCGCTCCCCGCTCTGAGCTGCTGGCTATTAGCTGTCATCCAGCCTGGCTGCGACACAAGCAGGTGGATAAGGAAGACATCATCTCATTAGGATCTGCAGGGACAGGCCAGCAGAGCGCCTATCGCCAGCCCACATCTCCGAGGCAGGCTCAGGCTCCGGCACGAAGCACCATCTTAGATGGGCTTTTTCATTTAAATGACATTTTTTTGGAAAGGTTAGAATTTAATCCTCTCCCAAGATAGTTATTTCAGTTGCTACTGATCCTTCCGATAAATCAGACAGGGTTTCATTTTTCTTGCTACTGAGGTATCTAATTTTATAAAAGCCTTCAACAATGTAATAATTTATTGTCCCAACAGGATGGCAGGATGGCTACATGTAAGGACTCGTCTACTTTCTATTAATTTCCTAAATGAATCTCTTCTCCTCACCACTAAGTTGTGCATGCCTTTCTCTGCGGGTTTCATTAAGACTGTTTGAAGTTATAATTGTAAGATCATTATGATGTTTTTGAAAGATAGTGAATTTCAAAGAGTTGTACTTAGGAGACTTAAAAAGCTTCATCATCTTAAATCTTGTCCTCAGCTACTTTTCCAGAGTGGTGATCTGGGTATGCAGGAATTGCTATCATTTTCTTTATAATTTCACCCCCAGCTTCTATTGTTCTCATTCCTACTCCTCTTCTGAAATGATACATGTAATAAAAAATTTAAAAATAAATTAGAGCCTAGTGCCTTACAGGGAATGCAGAACCACTGTAGAAATGGCTCCATCTGTATGCACAAAAAAATGGAGTTATACATATCCTTACAGAAGGGGAAACTGAGGCAGAGGGTCTTTGTGATAAGCATTCTAGCTTAGATAACCATCTCTTACTATCATGCTATGGCCATGCCAGGGGCAGTGCTGGTGTGGTTATAAATTAGATACCAGTAGATGAGTTAGGGAAAACAATTAAAGTGTCCCTAGCTTCAAAGGATGGAGACAGAGGGAAGAAGGAAAAAGGAAGTTCATTTTGATCCCTAGAGGCAGGATTGGGACCTTCTGCTAAGACGGAGGAGAGGGGAGGAAGGCTGGCGCAGGGCAGTCTTGGGAACAAAGAAATTGCTCTCCCAAGTTTCCATTTACGAGGAAATTGTTATTTTACATTGTAATCATATCATTCTCAGCTTGTGACAGAAAGTTCTAAAGTCTCTGTTTTGCAGAGAAGTTACATCAGGACTCAAAAATGTCAATTAACTTGCCCAAGCTCGTAAAGAAATTAGAATGAATGGTGATTGCACTCCTGGTTCTTGGCGTGGCCAACTGAGTCTTTCTGCCGTGGCGGCTGGAGTTGGGAAGAGAAGGTGGGATGCATCGTGTGAGCCACCGGGCCTCTTTTGCCCTCGGGCCAGTGTGTTGATCACATCCAGGGATTCCGTGGCAAAGACACTGTTGGTTGAGGCAGATTTCAAACCCACTCAAAGTACGCTCTTTCATAGGTTTGAACTAAACCTTGGACCCTCGATAGTGGAGTTGATAGTGGGATAGTGGGGTGTGGGGGACGCAGTGCAAGAGACCAGCCCTTTGTAGAAAAGCAACATTTTTGCAAAGTAGAAATGAATCAAAGACATACAGAGAAATTTCCTTTCTGCCGCTCAGGAACTTTTTTAAAAATTGAAAGTGAGGGAATGTCACAGATAACTGTCCTTGAGGAGAAATGCCTTTCCACTGTGCCAGCTTCCTTGAACGTGCTGTGTGCCCTTTCCGACATGCAAGCTATTGCCGCTGCTAAGTCCACGCATCTCTGCCTGATTAACTGCTTTTCCATCCAGACACTCCTCTGAGTAATCGTTTTATATGGATCCACGCCGCGGCCACACTCTGTGATGGGCTACAGGCATAGGGCCACTGTTGTCATCATTTTTTTGCAATCTGCCCTTATGGCCTGCCCTTCCCTGATCAGAAGTCTGTGTTCAATGCAATGGTCTTGGAATGTCCCCCACAAAGTTGGTAGCCAATACGCTTTTCCATTCTGGAGCACTGGAAGTTTCTGGTCTAGCAGTTCCCTTGTTTAAGGTGATAGGACTTCCTAAGTAAGCTGGAAAGAATTTTTCGAATGAGAGAGAGACAGAGAAACAAAAGGCACTATGTTGTGCAGTTTTGTTTTCTTTTTAAAAAACACATGCACTCAGACACACACAGTGGACTGTTCTGGAAACGCATGAGCTGAAGTCATAGGCAAGGTCTCTACTGGTAGGAGCCCTTCCTGCCCGAAAGGGGCCGCTTGTTAATGGCTGCATTCATGGAAGTTAAAATTAAATTTCTGTGTGTTGATGTAAAGCCAGCTTTTCCCTTAGGGCTATTTATTTTAAAAATCAGAAATAGTAAGGGGTCCATGGCGTATAACATAACATAAGCGCACTGGGGTCTGCACTCTGAGCAAAGCCTCCTTTGTCCTCATCTCTGCAATTTAATGCCCTCCAGGAGGAAGCTGGCAGCACGTTGGTTTCCCTGCCACATGTGGCAGGCTCGGGCAGTTTTTAGACTCACCTGCAAGGGCAGTTGTTCAAGATTTTCATACCTGGAGTTAAAGGCTAGAATAAACAGTGCTGTCCCCAGTGTGCCACTGCAGGGAAGTCGGGGAGGAGGAGGGCGTGGTCATGGGAGACTTAGCCTTGTGTGTGGGGGACCACTTTGCCTTTAGGGTCCAAGGTTGGGATTGATGCTGTGCTTTAAAAAAAATTTTTTTTTAAATTTAAAAATTAAAAAGCAAAAGGGAACGAGTCCATTTCTAATAACACTAATAAATAAAGGTAGAAAATGGCCCACACTCTCACAAATGCAAAGGTTTAAGATCTTGATGTTTAATAATAATAGGAAGAAGTAGAAGCATTTGTCATCTCAGCTTCCTTGGTTGGCGTTTAAGCAAGACTCTTTAAAAATGCCTTTGAAAGATCCAAAAGCCCTTTTAGTTGTGGAAAAAACAGCAAAAGCAGCAGTGGGAGCAAGATCAGTTTAGCGTAAATGTCTCCTGTGCAAAGCCAGCGAAGCCCCATGTAGACACAGGCAGTCGTTCAGACTTGATTCTCACTTGGCTTCTACACTTAGACTTTCTATTTTAACCCAGAAGAAACCTGTACAGCTCGTAAGAGGACTTGCTCCTCCCCCTTCTCAGAAGCAAGTCATGTTTATTTCTCCCTTTGCAAATGCAGAGAAATTTAACAGACAAGGTGTTAGGAATCAGGCAGTATGAGAAGAAAATATTGATTGTGCAAGTGAAAGTGACTTTCTCCCATTGGTGAGCAGCATGTTTTATTATTTTCTGGAAGAATGTATTGAATTGTCACCATTCTAGTAATAACTAGATGCTATCTAGCTGTCCATTGCATTACTCAGTTGCCTTGGGGTGTGGATTTCTATATTATCACCCACGCCTCTCCCTGAGATCTTTTAGTGATGCTCTCATGTAGAAGAATTGCATTTGCACACACTGTCAACAGAGTCCTCAGCTCACAGCCTGGGTAGAGATACACATGAAGGAAAAAGGCTTTCCATAGGGTGACTGCCTCTACAGAATTCAGTTTCATTACCCAGGTTTTATCCAGGACTCGAGCTAGGAGAAAAGGAAGAAACCCTCATGGTTTCCCATTCCTTTGTTCCTCATTGGGATCCATGATTAATCAGTGCATTGTACATGAGCACGACCTCTGCTTCTTTGGGCAAATTGAACCAAGTTGGAGCTATAAAAGCAGGACCATAAATCAGCTCATTACAATGGCAACGTTCTTGAAAGCACCTAAAAGCCCCGTAGGCATTCCTCCTAGTTAATGAGCAACAAGGTAGAGCCTGAGTCTCTGGCTTGGTGGAGGCCAAGTTAGAACCAGAAGATGGATATGGGAAAACTGGTCACCCAGGAAAATCGAAGCCACCCAAAGAAACACAGCTGACTTCAAAGGTTGCCTGCCCTGTCTCTTAGGCGAGGCTTTGCTGGCTGAAGCATTTGTATAAAAAAGCAGCTGGGTCTGCCACGAAACCAGCTGTTGGAACCTATTTTGTGCATACTCTATGGAAAGGGGCTTTCTCTTAAATGCTGTCTTTATGGCATCCCCTTGAAGTGCTGTCTGGGTTTCCTGAGACGGGATGGCCAGCTGGTCAGAGCTCCCTTTTCTAAAAGTCCAGAAGGAATGAGACCCCCACAGGCTTTTGTAGCAGATGAAACTAAAATAGATTCTTGATGATTGATCGAAACCCTGTATGAGTTTCTTTTTCCCCATGAGATGATATGCTCCATGCCTCTGGATCAGAAGAAAAAGGAAAATCTAATAAAAAGCAAGTGCACAATCCATTTGCTCTTCCTGCATATGTCTGTGCATGTGTAATTCTAGTTTATTGCTTTTTTACCCATATTTTGTGGGCTTATAAATGAATTGTGTAGCTTTAAATTCTTTCATTCTTCTTTTTAGAGTAAACTCCTTATGTACTAATTAATGTCTGGGTACACCATGTACCACACTATTCTCCCTAATGCCAACATGGGGGTACATATTAGACAACCAAAGTTCCACCAAGATTTGGGGGCTATTCAGGACAAAACTCTCCAAAGAAAAGTATGTATTGCATTTGAGAAAAAGTATTTACCTAGGGTGGTATTGATTTAATAACAAAAAGACAACCTGTTCAATAGTTTTACCTTTTAAAATACATAACGCGTATCGTGTCTTCCTGTTGTCTAACGTCGTATGTTTCTACCCAGTCCTGCCCATAAAGCGCCTTCTCAGTTCTGTGTTGCAGGCTGTGTGGCAAAAGTGCCCTTAGCGTCTTCAGTGTGGAGCCGTGATGTGTCTGTTCGTGTCCCTCCCTGGCCGGTGGGCACTGATGCCGCCGCTGTGGGTTGTTCTTGGAGCTCCCCGTGCTTCGATCCTCATGGTGAAAAGATCCTTAGTATCCGCTCCTCCCCTTTCAACCGCCACCGGGTAAATCCTCCCGTAAAATCATTCTCAAAACCCTCTCTAAAGAATCCAGCTTGGATCATATAGGCATTCAGAAAAGGGTAGTTCTCCCAAAAGAGGGGAACCTGTACCCAAGAAAGTCCATGAGTGAGGTTTCGGGCTGCAAACCTCCCCGTGAGATCATGGGCACAGTTCTGCTTGTGCATAGATGTATGTTGGTGGGGAGAGGGCTGATAGCACTCAGTGGCTTCTCGCTGGAGTTTGAGACCTGCCAAGAGGTCATCGCCATCACCCTGAGTGGTTTCCTCCCTTCCGTCTCTTTCTCTGTCCAGCCCACCCTGTATGTCACATTAGCTTAATCCATCCAAAGCCTATTTTCATGTCCTGCAGTGTCTGACAGCCTCTCGTGCCTTACCTGCAGGACATGTGCACTCTTGCCCTTTTTCTCCCTAATTTCACCTCTCACATTCCTCTCCACACCTGCTACTCCAGACTATTCCATCGTTATCTCCCCCACGTGCCATGCTCATCTTCATCCTCACGTGCCTTCTGTCACCTCGTCCTCACATTCTGTCTTCCAACTCCTTTAAGAGTCAGCTCTCTCATTACGCTTTTCTTCCGTCAACCAACAGCATGACTCTCTTTCACATGCGTACGCCACCTGTACACACTTTGACTCTTCATCATAAACTCCTTGTCACAGTCTTATCTATTTCACGTCATTTACCTTTCGAGTGTATGTTCGGCCATCCAAAAGGGATCATGAATTTCTTGAAGACAAAGTTTCATTCATTCATTCTTGTGTTCAACAGACGTTTATTTCGTGTCTTCTGTTCGTGGGGAACTGGGTCTGGCGCTGGGTTTGGGCCCCCAGTTCTACACATAGAGAACATGCTCCATGGACACTGAATGAATTAATTTGGGTCAAACCAAGCCATGTCAGTAGTGTCTGAGAACCTCTGAAATGAAGAATGCACAGCCAGTGTTCCTCTGGGTTTCCAGGGCCAAAGCAGAACGTTCAGGCGTGGCAGTTCTTGATGTGTAACCTGCTGAGAGGGCTCAGTAAGTTTCTTTCTGCATCCAGAGGAGGCCACTTTGTGCTGACTCTGCACCGTCCATGGCGGCCCCCGGCTTTTCTGGCTCTCGTAGACCTCCTTGGCTCTTCCTTCCCCGTGCACGGCTGAGCGAGAGCAGGATCAAAGTCCACCCATTCATCAGAGCTTGTATCCTACGGTGGGGAAAGAAAAAGAAAACACACAGATCCTTTCTATCCACTCGAGCTTTCTAGCATTCTTGGCCCTCAAGGCCAGCAGCTAAACTAATATTTCTGGCCGCGTTCCTTCCTGAAGAAGCCCACTCTGGCCATGGGGGTGGGGGAGAGCAGCATCTCTCCAGGTGGCGGGTAGAGCTCTCACACCTTCAGGTGGGCATGGGAACCCAGCGCTTTGTGCTCATGGCTTTTAGAGGCTGCTTTGAAAGCCCCCCAAGCTGTTTGTCTTGGCCGGCTCCTTGGGCAGTTGAGGATCTGCCATGAGAGTGGGGGCAGAGGGAGGGCCAGGCTGTTAGCTGGGTTTCCTCAGCCTTGCATTTTGGTTTGGGATGGATTCCTCTGCTCTGCTCCCTTCAAAGAAGACGGAGCGTGAGCCCCTGAGGCTGGCGGGCTGGTGGCAAGCCCAGGCTCCAAGAGCCACATCCTGGAGGCTTCCGGGCTGGCCTCTGTCACCCAGCGTTTCTTCCCCTCTTTGCTGCAAACCAGAGTGCTGGCTCTGCTCAGAAAGGCCCCGAAGCCTGCTGTTATTCCTCTCCACCTCCTGCTCTCCCGTGCCAGTACAAACACGAGAGGGAAACGGCTTTGATGCTGGACCTCCCTCTCGACAACTCCGTGTGCCAGGGATGAGAGCTTGTGTACCTCTCGTGTGCGCATTGTGATGCATTCGGTGTATCTTTTACACCTTGGGCATTATTTCTCTTGAATTTTTTTTTGCAGGAAAAGTCTCCTGCAGAGGTCCTGAGAAACTACCTTCGAAATAATATATTTAAAACACACTGCAGCACTGTTTGGTTGGGACCCCCAACTCCATTTTCCATGGTGGAATGGAGGAAAAGTTAGCTTTTACTCACTGTAAAGTGAATCCATATGAGTATATCTTAGCTATCATGTTTTTAATTGTGGAAAAATACACATACTATAAAATTTGCCATTTTAACCATTTTAAATTGAATAACTCAGTGGCATTTAGTACAGTCACAATGTCGTGCAACCATCACTGCTATCGACTCCCAGAATATTTTTATTAACCCTGAAAGAATCATGGTGCCCGCCCACTAACAAGTCACACCCCGTTTTGCTTTCCCCTGAGCCCTTGGCAACCACTAATCAGCTTTTTCTGTCACTACGATTTCCCTGTTCTGGATATTTCATATTAATAGAATGGTATAATATGCGGCCTTTTGTGATCAGCTTCTTTCACTAAGCATAATGTGTACGAGGTTTGTCGGTGTTGTAGCATGTATCAAAAAGGAATCTCTTTTTATGGCTGAAAAATTATCCTAAGCTTTGGAGTTGAGAGTATTTTCTCTTCCTTGCACTTTCTATTCCCATGTTCACTCTGGTCCAAGACCTTATGAGATCTTGACTCATCTGAACTTGATTCCTCCTGACTGTTTCCCTGCCAATCTGGCATCCCTGAAGCCATCCCCGAGAACCACCTGCACCAGCCCCTGAAGAGCTGGTTACAAGTGGAGCCTCCTGGCCCCACTCCGCACCTAAATGGGACCCCCTGGGGAGGGGGCCAGGGAATCTGCCCGTCAGCCACGCCCCCAGCCACCGTGGCGCATGTGTCTCCCCCAACCGCAAGGCTGCTTCGCCAGCTCCCTGTGGCTGGGCTTCATGTCCATCTCTACCCCCTGGAATCCCAGGCATTTTCCAGATCCAGCTCAAATGCCACATCTCTCGTGATTCCTGACACCTTCCTCAACTCTGGGCCGGAAACCCAGGCTGCGAGCGCCAGGAAAACAGCGGCCTGTCTTTGCTAGGTGTCCCTTCAGTAATAGTCATCTCCCGCATAAGAACATTCATCAAGCACTTACGTGTAGGCTGTGTTCTAGGTGCTTCTACTCGATTAACTGATTTAGTCTTCACCGCACAAGTGAAGGCAACGTCATTATCCCCAGACACCTGGAAGGCCTGTCCCATCCAGGAAGCGCCGGGTGTGCTCAGTGACAGGTCGAGATGGACCCTTCAGCCCAAATCGTGCAGTGGTGCACAAACAAGTGGAGATTCAAAAAGTGAAACAAAGCCAGACAGCATTGGCAAGATAATGACCATTTTAAAACACGTGTTAGTAACGTCTAAGGAGTACTCCTGCCTACCCTTCCCATCTCTGGCAGAGGACCCTGCTTCTGACCCCCCCTCTGTGTGAGGTCCTCCGTGCCCGAGGCCCACGTGGAAGACGCGCGTCCTCACTTCCTGCCTCCCCCAGTTCACTTTTCTCCTTCGTCCTGTGGTCAAAGCAGAAGGCAGGTGCCACTTAGTACAACAGTGGCTCTGCAAGCACGGCCAGCAGGACGTGTGGCCCACGTGGCTCCTGTCAGGTGGGCTAGATCCGACCTTAGCCAAGAAAGCAAAGCAAAACCGCAGCTGTCCTTACCACATGACCCAGCAACTTCACTCGCAGGTATATGAGGTCTGTCCGGAAAGTATCCAGCCATGCAATATGAAAAATTACGAGAATTGTGGCTGGACACTTTCCGGACAGACCTCTTGCATACACAGAAGAATTGAAAGCTGGGACTCAGACACACGCCATGCACCAGTGTGCACAGCGGCACCATTCCCAATAGCCAAGGGTGAAAACAGCCCAGGCGCTCATCAGGAGAGGAGCAGCTCAACGCAATGCAGCAAAGCCATGTGCTGGAACATTAGCCTTAAAGAGGAGGGAAATTCTGATACGTGGTACAACAGGGGTGAATCCTGAAAATAAGCTACGTGAAATAGGCCAGACACAAAATGACAAATATTGTAAGATTCCACTTACTTATATGAAACACCCAGAGTAGACAAAATTTCTATCTCTACAGGAAGGAGATCAGGGTTTCCTGGTGGCTAGGGGAGGGAGGACTGGGGAGACACTGCTTACTGGGGACAGAGTTTGTATTTGGGGTGATGAAAACAGTTTGGGAATAGGTAGGGTGATGGGTGCACAACATTATGAAGGTACTTAATGCCACTGAAAGGTACAGCCCCAAATGCTTAAAATGCTAAATCGTATATTAGATACATTTCAACACACACACACAAATCTCAGCTTTTCTTTTCAACCTCCATAATAAAGTGCAAGATCCCTGGGTCTTACGTCCCCTTGAATAGGCTCAGGCGCTCCCAGCTGTTGAGCCCGTAATCTGTTTAACCTCCCATTTCTCTCTTCCAGCAGTGGTGGTTTGGGAAGAAAAGATTTCTAGCTTTCCCAAATGGCCCCAGGGCGAGTGTAGCCCAGCTGAGAGGGCCACCCGGTGTCAGAGCTTCCAGAGAGTCTCAGCCATCCTCCAGCCTGGGGTCAGAGTTCTGGCAGGTTGTCCCGAGATGGTCACTAAAAGGGGTCCTCATTTCACGGTTACACGTTCCCCAATAATGCCCTACCAGTGTTCTTTTCAGGCCTGCAGAATTTCTAACAGTGAAATGAAAGAGTGTTGAACAACCATTCGAACCTAGCCCCAGCCTTGCGGATATACCTGCGGTTACTTTAGAGACCTGGCATGGTTAGGTGTCACTAAACCCACAGGGAGGAGAGCTGGGATGGGGAGAAAAACCGGACTCACCAAGAAGGCCCTGGTGGTGGGGGGTGACGGCTGTTCTCAAACACAACCACTATTCAAAGCGGCAGTGGTTAACAGCCTTCAATCAACTCCAGTTTATTTGCATATCAAATCAATTTTGCATGCAAAAAGCATCCCCCACACAAATTAAAGACCTCCATGCTTCTCAAAAGCCACATGCACGCCGGGCTATTTGGGAAATCCTTGGGACCAGCTTTGCTTGCCTGTGAAATCATTTACAGTTATTTTATTCTATTTCGAGTATTCATTTATCAAACACGTATGTAGGTTTATTGTGTGCCAAGCATGTTCCAACCTCTTTACAAACATCACCTTATTGAATGCTCCCTAACAACTATGTGAGGTAGGTTCTGGTATGGGCCCATTTTACAGATGAGAAAACTGGGGCACAGGCCACTCTAAAGGCGATGGCACATACTCCGAGGACTTTTCCTAAGGGGCGGTGAGGAGACTAAACAACTCCGCTTTCACGTGGTGGTTCAGCACCCCGTGTCCTCTGCTTGTTATTTTTGTATAAAGCCCGGGACAGTCCGCCAAAGGACAGGGCGAGGCAGGCAGGCCCTGCTGCCTGGCTCTGTCTGGGGCTCTCCCCTCCGCTCCTCTGTCCCCTGCTCTCCTTGGCTTCCCTGTGCATTGTCTCTTCCCACCTGCCTGAGTGGCTCTTGTCAGAGGGAGGTGGCAGCGGGAGGCCAGGCCTCTCTGAGCAGCTGTGGCCCTGATCGCCGTGAGCGTCAGACTGTTCTGGAGAGCGGAGCTGGCGTTCCCGGGGATGCTGTGTTTGAGAGCACTTTCAGGTACTCCGATGCCACTGTTTAAATCAGTAAGGTCTGTGGACTATCCCAGCGTCCGCCTCCTGATTTCAATGCCATACTTTAGTGACACAAGATGTAGCCGTTGCGGGTAGGGGAGAAACTGGGCGAAGGGGCCTCTCTGCACTATTTTTGCAACTTTCTGTGAATCTATAATTATTTCAAAATGAAAAGTTTTTGAAAATGCCATTGTTTAAGAGGCCCGGGTACTGCAGCCACTTCTTCAGGCACGCCGTGGGTGTCTCTGTGCTTGAGAGCGTGGACACCAGCTGACTTCCACGAGGAACCCATTGTCAGCCTCCGAGGTTGACCCCTCTCTTGGCACCCCGTGCGCCCTTTTCCCTAGATTGGGGTTCCCTGCTCCGGGCTGGGGCATTGGAAGGGAGCTGCTTCCTTAGGAGCCCTGATGCACTTTCTCATAAACCTCAGCACACTCAGCCCAAGACTCCACACACCCCCAGCACCCAGGCCTGGCCTTTCAGGAATCTGCCAGTCCCCCGTTGGGCAAGTTCCATATGCTATTTCGTCCAGTTCTCCCGACACCAAGGAAGGCTTTCACTGGGGAAGCGTGGGTGTCTCTGGGGATGGGGAAGGGACCCCCAGGTGGACGGAACTGCAGCAGCAAAGGCTCAGAGGCAAGACAGGTGGGCCAGTGCGCACAACAGACCAGCTGGTGAGCGGTGCAGAGAGGCTGCGTGGAGACCACTGCGGGGAGAGGGGGTTGTAGCCAGGCATTTGGAGACCCAGAGTAACTGGCCTCATGGTAAATATGGAAATGCAACTCTCGGGCTGCAGTAAAACAGCGTCTGTCATCCTTCTTCGTGCTCCAAACACATGAGGCTGTCATCTTCGGAAGGTTCTGAAAAGCCTGTGAAATATCTTCTCCTTTTCATGTGGCCAGCCTGCAGGGGGTGTGTTTACAGTCCTAGCCTGACAGCCTTTACCTAACCAAGACTCTGGATCCTAATTGATTTCTCTCCCCCAAATCCCAGCCTTTGGAGTCGGGCCTCTCCAGAGGGGCAGCAGACCACGATGGGGCATCTCGACACCGGTAATTAAATCCCTCGCCCCGCCCGCCGCGGCTCAGCTGCAGAGCAGACAGGCCGTGTGGATTCGCTTTGGCTGGAATGCCTCGCAGTTTAGGGCCGATTTGTCACAGTGTTTCTGGATTAGCCCCCTACCCCCACGAAGATGAGCCCAGGAATTCCAAAGGCAGCGGCCAGGGATTAGGGAGCTCCATTTCCACATCATCAGGGCACCTCCTCTGCAGCTCACTCAGATTCGGCTTCAGCGTTCGGGATTTTTTTATTGCTCTAGGAAACAAATGCGATGTCCAGAGTCCCCCCCACCCCATGCCACCTCTGCTGTCCTGTGGGGTTGTCAGGGTAACTCTGCCCTCCTGGAGAGCAGGGCACGTGGATTCGTGGACTCCTCGGCGGCCCCGCCTTTCTTCTCCATGCCGAGCCGTTTTCACCGTCTTTCTCTTCTCTGCCTGTGGACTGGTAGATGGTGAGCTCCTTCCCCCTCCCCGGCCCAGCCTGGACTACCTTCCGTGAGTCCTGCCCCCACCCCCCATGGCCAGGCACCTGTGCTGAGGCTGTGTCCTGAATTTTGGCCTCTGATCTGGGCTGACTGGTTCTCACGTGGCATGGCTGTGTTTTGGGGATAAAGGTCGGTGTGTTTGTTTCCCCCTCAAAGGCTCCTGGTTTGGACCGCAAGCGCCCTGAGAGCAGGGTGGCCGGGATTCCCCGACTGGAAGGTACCGAGGGCGTACCTGCGGCAGGGACTTTCTCTAACTGGTCGTCATAGACTTTGTTCTCAGGTTCCTGCCCAGTCCAGGGTACACAGGCAGCTAGTGGGCCCGGCCACATCCTCAGGGGACGAGGAGGAGTCGGATGTTTCCAGGAAGAGGAGGTGGAGGAAAAGCAGGGCCTTGGCCCAACCAGCCCAACTTCACTTAAGAACTGGTGGCAGAGAGAAAGGGGACCATCCCGTCTCCTACGCTCAAGGGGTGGAAGGTGACCTCATAGACAGCTGGGGGGTCTTCTCGCTAAAGCCCTCGTCTGACTTCCCTCTCTGGAGTGGGAGCACATGGCTCAGTAGCTCTACCTAACACTTAGGTAGCACTTATTCTTTGTGTGCTTGTCGCATAGTAGCTCATTTAATCCTCATGACAACTCCATTTCACAGATGTGGAAACTGAGGCATAGAGTGGTGAAAACTGAGGTTTAACCACTAGAGGATTTGAGCCACTTTCTGGCTCTAGGGTCTTCCTTCTTAACCACTATGCAGTGATTGATCATTCAATAATAATAAAATCTTAGTTAATCTGTTAATCCCTTATTAAGTCCTGGACACTATGCTTTAAAATACATCAACTGGTTTAACCCTCATACCCTCTGGGGGAAGGTGCTTTTACACCCATATCATGGGTACAGAAACTGAGGCTTGGAGAGGTTGGCCAGGGGCTGTGCAGGATTCAGGCTCAGGCTTCTCTGCTCCTTCCTCCTGCTCCTTATTTTGGGGTTATCCGGGTGGAGGGAAGGCAAGGAGATGCGGGCAGTGGGAGAGGCTGGGAGAGACAGACTGGGGAGGGAATCCCCATCGTGGGCCCTGCTCTGCCCTGGCGCCTGTGCTAGAGGTGGCCGCGTACCCACCCCTTGTAGGGGCTCAGTCCACGTCTGTCAAGGTGTCCTCTGGGCAGCTGCCTTGCACTTTTCTGATTCTTGCTGAGTATCTTCCCCTGATCATCCTGTTGTGCCCAGTACCTTAACCCGCATGCCTGGACTTGAATGCTACCCCCATGTCCCACCTCCCACCCACCCTCCATCCCCAGGAAACCAGTGGCTTCTTCTTCCCTCCTCTTCCCCCATTCTTTTGGTCAAGGCTGGAAACCTTGGGGTCCTCATTGACTCCTCTTCCACCTGCCTCCAGCCCAGTGGTTGCCACGTCAGAGGAAAGCAACATTCATCAGGATGATCCACTGGGGGAAACGCTGGCATGGCCAAAGTGACCCTGGGTCTCTGGGTCTTTGCTCTGAAGTCCAAAATATTTCTGACAAACACAAATCCACACTCACCTAAAGGTAAACTATTCCCTGGGGGCACACCAACTTTGGGTCTCTCTCTGTCTCCCTCTCTCTTTTTCTGTCTCTCTCTCTCCCCAGCTTTTATGGGCTTTAAAGATTCTACTGTTAGGGACTAGCCTTTCACCAGCCCACCCTGCAGAGGAACAGAGACACTGAGGATGTAAACACAAGAGGA
>VBSM01003143.1:706107-733078 GCA_008086735.1 Cheirogaleus medius
GCCATTTGTGCACCGTCCACCCACCACACATCCATGCACCACACTCATCCACCCACCCACCCACCCATCCATCCCGTCCGTGACCCGGCTGTGCGTGTGTTCACTCACCCAGTCCTTGTTTTCTGAGCACCTAGTCTGTGACAGACGCTGCACTGGGTGCTCAGACGTGCAGAGAAAAAGGCGTGGTTCCCGCCGTTGAGTCCAGTAAGGAGGGTGACGATTCACAGACAAATATCCATGCCCCGACGGCGAGGTGGCTGCCCTGGCAGAGGAGTCGGTGAAGGACAAGCAGCTGAGCGGAAGCAGAGGGCCCTTCTGAGCGTGCGGCAACTGTGGGCTCACCTCTACCTGCGCCCCAAATCCATGGGATTATAATTATCTGTCTCTCCCTTAGACTGAAAGCTCTTGAGCACAGAGATCATATTTTCAGTTACAGTTTTTAAAAAATAACCGTAACATATTTCACATACGGTGCATGGACGCTTTTGCCTAGGCCTGTAAATATTAGGGACAGGACCCCGTGCCTTGTTTGTGGTTGAATCACAGGTTCCTAACACACTTGGCAACCAAGTGCAGAACGTGATTCTGGCCTGGAGGAAAAGTGCCATGAGAGACACGATTGGACCAAACTGCGACATGGGCTGTGTGTTAGGTAAAACACATCGATGTTAAATTCTTGAGTTTGACAGCTGTTCTGTGGTTACCTAAGGGGATGTGCTTGCTCTTTAGGAAATACAAATGGGTGCACAAGGGCAAAGGGCTGTGATGCCTGCAATCAAGGGGTGGGGTGGGGGAAGGGATGAAAATGCAAAGTGGCAAAGGCTGACGAATGGGGGTGACGGGTACATGAGGGTCCTCTCTATATTATTCTTGTGACTTTCTTTTCAACTGTGAGTTTGAATTTATTTCAGAATAAAAAGTTAAAAAGAAACAAGCAAACGTCACAGTGCCTTGGGCAGAGTAGGCATTTAGTGTTTGCTAGGGTGACATTCAAGCCAGTCCCTGGGGGGAGCTCCGGTTTCAACAGTCAGCGACAGGGAGAGAAAAGGGCATCCCTGCCACCGGCCAACAAACACAGGCTCGCAACGTGCCTGCACCGTGCTAAGGGCTTTTCTTTATTGACTCACTAAATCTCTGACAGCCCTATGCGGCAGGTGCTGTTGTTGTCCCCCTTGTACGGATGGCAAACTGAATCCCAGAGAAGTAAACAGATGGCCCAGGCTCTGCAGTGGTCTGCAGCGAGGCAGGGTTTGAACCCAGATGGTCTGGGCACAAAGCCGGATGCCCAGCACTTGAGCTTTGCTGCCTCTGATAACATTAGTTAACGCTTAACGTGTGATCAGTATGAAGAGTCATGGTTCTAGAACTTTCACAGGTGTCAACTCCTTTGATCCTCCTAAAAGCCCTCTGAGGTTATTATCATCTCCATTTTACAGACAGGGAAACTCTAGCACAGACCTGGGAGGAACCCAGGGAGCTGGAGTCCAGAGAATGTCCCGTTGATCCCTGGCCTCTGCTGGGAGTTCCCAGAAGGCCCGTTCGAATCAAGGCCCTGAAAGGGCAAGGCAGGTGGAGTGTTCAGAGGGTGCCGGTAATGGGGTCTGTCTGGGTGGGGGATCCATGCGTAACAGGAAGCGTCCGGCTGGACCCTTAGCTGGTGAACCACAGCCAGGGTTAGCCTGGAGGGAGGTCCCAGGGCCTGTGTGGGTGACGTCCAGTTTGGCACCCTCAACACAACACCCAGTGGCACGTGCGTATTCAAGGTGGGGTGGTGTCAGCCGGGAGGAGGAGGGCGGGGAAACTGCCAGCCCTGTCCGGATCCAGGAAGAGGCAGGAGTGCAGGAGCAAGGCAGCCCACGGACAAGGTGACTTCTGACATGGCCCAACACCTAAACCTCACCGCTCCACTGTAGGAATGAAGCGACCGGCTCAGGTGCACCCTGCATCCCTGGGACTCCACGGTTGGGCCGCCGTCGGTCAGCCGGGGCTCAGGACCAGGACGGCGGGCTGCCGGAGCAGCAGACGCAGGCCTGGGCCTGGCTGTGCAGAGAGAGCACAGCGGCCTGGCTGGTCGCGCTGGCAACCGCCTGGGTCGCTAGCTTTTCTTTGGGGTGCTACACTGGCTGCGCTAACCGTGTGGCCCCGTCACTCGGCTAATCCCTCGCTCCACACATGGGCTCCGTCTCCAACCTCACCTTCTCGGCGAGGCCCGGCACGACGTGTGGGCAGACCCCTCCAAGAAGCAGGTGCCAGGAGGGGATCGGCTGCTGAGAGATTTCTCAGGAGCGAGTCTAGAGAAGGAGAATGAGGCAGGCGCAGGGAGCGGTGTCGCCAGACCACGGCGAGTATGACCCTGGCAAGGAGAGACAGGAAAGCTCGGTGGGAGCGTCTTAATCTGCAGGAGGCTCTAAGGAAGTCAGCCAGGCCCTGGGGCACCCTCGAGCCAAAGTGGCCTATCAGAGGGGCCCTGCGTCTCCCAGGAATGGCCTGACTCATAGCCCAGCCACACGGTTAGAGCAGCCAGTGGGAGGCTTGTCCCGAAGGCAGGTGGATTTCAGAGCCCAGCTGGCTCTGAGACTCGCCTTTCACAGTTGCCTGCAGACGCTGTTCAACTCTACAGCCTGCCCTGTCCTCTCCTCCCTGTCCCGGTACCCGCACGCATTTATCATCTTTTAACAGACCATATGATTTACTTATTTACTATGTTTATTGCTCATTTTGTCTCCCCAGCCCCCACCTCTGGCTAGAAGGGAAGCACCATTAAGGCAGAGCTGTTTATCAATTTTGTTCACTGGTGTAGCCCAAAAGCACACAACAGTGCTTAGCACATAGTAGGTGATCAACAAATACCAGAAATACATGTTAACTCATTGAATTGAATCAACAGAGTTGGGGAATCAGGAAGAGAGACTGGTTTGGGAGGAAGTTTTATGAAGCCAAAGAGAAAAGTCCTGTGACTTTCCCGAGGGTGTGGTTTATACAGCGCTGCCCCTGCCTGGTCCTGGGACCAGGATAGCGCCCGGGGGTGGCCCCAGCTTCCATAAATTCAGGTTTGCCCGATGCAGAGAGACCTGAACTGGTATGCCCTGCATTACAAAGACAGGGGATGAGAGCTTTAACGTTATTCCTATTGGGAAGGAGTCACTTCTCAATGGAATCGGATCAATGCGTGCAGCATTTTGTACCAGAAGACAACTTTGCCCTGGAGAAGGCTGTGAAGATCGGCACCTGTGCTCCTGACAAACACCACGATCCTCAGAGTGGCACAAAGACGGTGCTGTGCACGGGGAGGGAGCAGGAGCCCGCACCTCCCGCCTGCGAGGCTGCGCCCTGCGTGGGCTCAGCGGATGTGGCCGCCACTCTCCCCCGGGCTCCAGCCCCTTCCTGCGATCGATCCACCCACTGTGTTGTTGCTGACCTGCGGCCAGGCCCCTGGGGCGAGTGTTGATTCCGACGCTCCTCTGGGTCACTCTGTCAGTGTTGTCCCTGGCACCGTGCTCCCTGGCTGCCCAAACGGTTGGAAGAGACGCTTCGAGGGCTGCTTCCAGACTTGGCTCCCTCCACGGAAATTCTGGGCTGCTTCATACCACCAGGCAGGCTGGCCGCCCGCCGGGCCTCCCAGCATCTTCCTGCCCAGCGAGCCATCCTTCCCGGGGGCCCAGCCCCTGCCGTGGCTTCCTCAGAGGCTGCGGCAGGAGTGGGCGTCCACACACCCCCGGTCGAGGCTTGTAAATCGGGTCTGAAGACAGGAACCAGCTGGGGAGTCGAGGAGACCGGGCCTTGGAGGTCCACCCAATAAACTGGCCACCCCAGCTTGAGAAAAGTCAGGGCCAGAATAACCAAACAAACCTTCTAGAGCGTTGGACAGGATTCTGTTTGTAAAAACGGAGAACTTTTCCAGCTTACACTCAGGCCTTCCAGAAGCTGGCCTCCACCCCTGCGCCCGTATCTCCTTCCGCCCCACCATCCGGCCCCCCGCACAGCACCCAGCACGTGGTAGGCACCCCGGGAGCAGGTGTTGAGGGAATGCGCCCCTTCCACTGGGGTGGGTGCTTTCTACCTCCCTGAACCCCAGAGCTCCTCCAAAACTCAGGGCCGGCCTCCTCCTACGTGAAGAGTCCTTAGCACCCCAGGAACTGCTCCCTGCTCTGAGACCCGGCAGCAGATGTCTGAACACCCATATGACACACAGCACGCATTCTTCTCGTTCACTTTTTCCAACCGCACGTACCGGGCTAGCAACTCCCTGTGCAGCGTGAAACGTCTCCCAGCTCCCGCCCTCAGACAAGTCCTTCCGATATGGTGAGTGTGATGGTTAATTTAATGTATCAACGTGGCTGGGCCACAGTGCCCACATACGTGGCCAAACATGATTCTGGATGCTTCTGTGAGGGTGTTTTTAAAGAGATTAACATGCACGTTGGTGGGCTTTGAGTAAAGCAGAGGCCCTCATCATGTGAGTGGACCTCGCCCCACCAGCTGAAGGCCTGACCTACACACTGACTGCTCTGAGCAGGAGGGAACCCGCCAGCAGGTGGCCTCAGACGTGGCAGGTGTTGGACCTGCCAGCGTCCACAACTGTGTGAACCGATTCCTTAAATTAAATCTCTCTCTCTCTGTATATAGATTTATATATATGTATAGATTTATAAAATAAAATCTCTCCATATGGATTTATTTTATTTATATATATATTTATTTTATTTATACACACATGTCATACTGGTTCTGTTTTTCAGGAGATGTCTGACTAATACAATGCGGGAGCCGGGTCAGTGCACAGAAATGGTACAACATGGAAAGTGAAGGAAGAACAAAGTGCCTTTGGAGCACAGAACCCTCTAACCCAGCCAGGACAGCTCCATGGCCAAGTCCAGAAGGACGCCTTGCCATCCTGCCCAGGTACGAACTGCTTCCAGGTGGGGGGGTTCTCTTTGCTCCCCAAGGGCACTGCATGGAGCCCCATAATGCTGTCATCGTATTTCCTGATGATTGATCACTTTTGCAGCCAGGTCGCTCTATCCATACCCCACTCTAGACAGACATGGGAGGCGGCCAGCCTGCCTGTGGCCATCACTTGAATCTGCTGAGCGCAGGTGATCCATGGAGCTGGCTCTGCTCACCATGGCAAGGGGAGTCAGATATCCTTGTGGGCATCCTCTCTCAGTTCCCTCAGTGGGAGGCCAAGGGTCCCCACTGAGACCATTCATCCAAGGGGTGGCCGTCTTCCCTCCTTCCACCCACAGCCTGAGTCAGGGCCCTTCTTTGAAGATGCTTTTTGCCACTCTCTGACCTGAATCAGGTCTGAAAAAATGGGCTGATGTGAACGTTCTATGGGTCTCATTCCTTAGATCCAAGAGTTGACTTGGTTCCAGTCCAAGATTCACATCTTCCGCCTGTCCTCTAGTTCTGCAACCCCCTGCAACTTATGAAGATTTCCTTAAGTCCACTTCACTTGGTTTGCTTGCAACCAAAGAATCTCATCTACTTTTCATTATGAACAGAGACATGGGCTCAGTAAAAATGGGTCAGGACAGGGGACCCTTACATATATCAAATACTTCTCCATGCCAGGCAATGTGCTCAGTCTTGCACTGCATAGATTCCAACACGCACATTCCCCCAACACACACATTTTAACTTTTCAAAAACTGGCATGATTTTATCCCAGCTGACAGTCACACCAGATGCAG
This sequence comes from Cheirogaleus medius, assembly GCA_008086735.1. Classification (NCBI taxonomy): domain Eukaryota; kingdom Metazoa; phylum Chordata; class Mammalia; order Primates; family Cheirogaleidae; genus Cheirogaleus; species Cheirogaleus medius. The sequence goes on from VBSM01003143.1 coordinate 711,801, forward strand.
GTGTTACTGTCTGTGCATGAACCTCAACACTTGTATGGTCAGTGACTTGGATAAAAGTCCCAGAGATGATAGAGGAGCACTTATATCTCCAACAGGCACAGAGGACAATATTATGTGGGAAAACACAGAAAACTCTTAGTTAAAAAGATGGTTGACAAGCTGGACACAGTAGCTCACACCTGTAATCCCAACAACTTGGATCGCTTAAGCCCAGGAGTTTGAGTCTGCAGTGAGCCATGGTGACGCCACTGCACTCTAGCCTGGATGACAGAGAAAGACTCTCTCAAAAAAAAAAGATGATTGAGAAGAACAAGACACTGAATGAGAAGAGGTTTGGGAATTAGCCAATTTAATTCACTTATATTTCCCATTTCGTCAAAAATGTAAAAGAGTATTATAAGATTTTAAAAAGCTATGTCTAAATAAGTCTAAAAGAGTTCTCTTAGTAAGTATAAAATACACATTCTAAGTCAGGAATTGGCAAAATTCTTCTTTGAAGGGCCAGAAAGTAAATATTTTAGGTTTTGTGGGCTAGACGGTCTCTGTGGCAGCGACTCGGCTCTGCTGCTGTAGCGCAAGAGCAGCCGTAGGTCACGTGTAGACGAATGAGCAGGACTGTGCTGATACGGCTTTACTTGTGGACGCTGAAATTAGAATTTCATATAATTTTCATGTATCACAAAATATGATCATTTTCTCAGGTTTTGGAGGAGCCATTTACAAATTTAAAAGCCATTCTTAGCTCATGAACCATACAAAAATCAACCAGGCCAAATAGTTTGCCAACCCCGATTCTAAGTGATAAGAAAATGTTGTCTCGTGATCTGATTGACAGCAATTTCTTTTCTTAGTTCAATAATGGTGCACCTCAGAGTCAGGGAAATAATCCTATGAAGTGGGCAACCTTCCCAGATGATGACGGCAAAACATAGAGAGGTTTTGTTGCTCAAGATCAAACAGTTAGTAGGTCAAGTTAAGGTTCAACCCTATGTCTGATTAACTAACTAGCTAAGAGAAGCAAAGATACCTCTTTCAAAGATGGCGAGTCCGAGGTAATCACTGACACCACAGTCTACAGGTGAAACCTAGAATGGATCTGATGATCCCAGCTGCCTTTCACGTGAACCTGCCGCATCCCTACAGAAGAATGTATTAATAGAAATTTAAGTCCAGATTTTGGGTGACGCCAGCATGACTAACCAAGGGGGTCATTCTTCTAAACGGGCGCTGATGGCTTGGGTCCAGTGATCGGTGTATTTTAAAGGTCCAAACAGTTCATGAGATTTATCAGACTCCCTGTCCTATGCCCTTCTTAAGTATTAGGAAACAGATTTTTATGCATAGGGAAAAATGCAGATAAAATGGAATCAAGCATCACTTACAGACAAGCAGCCTCCCTGTCTGTCCATACACTTGTCATGTCTGTACCCCGGGGAGGGAATCGCTGCCCCGCCTGGGCCCCCCCGGGAGCCTGGAGGAGCAGAGGAGTGGAACAAGCCCCACGGTCAATGGAGCAGGGGCTGGCACAGCCCGGTGGCCCCAGAGCCACAGAAGGAATTAACAAGTGTTGTGCTTCATTTTTCCAGACTCCGCGCTGTGGGCAGGCCTCCTGGACGAGCCCTCAGATGAGTTCTGCAAATGGGCTTCCAAAATCAATAGGCTGCAAAAATCTATCTGGCCTGCAAAACCTCCCTCCGTCTCCCTCACATCCATCAGCGCCCCCCTCTCCCCGGCATTCGTGCTCCCCTCTGCTCCGCAGGGCTCTGCAGGCGCAGCACAGGCCCGGGCCGGCGGGTCAGTGCACAGTTCAAACATGGGGGCCTGCGAAATGACACCGGAAGTGAGCCGTGAAAAAGACTAGCAAATGCATGTCATCAGGATCGTTCTAGGCCTGCTGGTGCTCATGGCTGCCCAAGCGACTGAGACGCTGCCTTTCCCTCTCTGGGTGCGGCCCTGGAGGGCTGAACATCTTCCCATGACTGTTTGGATCTTGCTTCGTAGTATTAATAGCTACCATTTGTTGGGCAAATGCTGTGTGCCAGGCATGGTTCTCTGAACACAGAACCATTTAGTCCTCTCCTTTTTTCTCATACCGGCTTGAAAGTCTTAGCCCTGTTTTACAAATAAGCGAACTGAGACTCAGAGAGGTTATAATCTTACCCGAGGCAAAAATGGATGTCGTGGATACTAATCTGCTTGTGTCTTCCTCTGAAGCCTGTGCTGGTTTTATGTTACTTTGAAGAGTCCATCAAAACCGAGGTGAGAAGTCGGAATCGTTGCATCTGCCACGTTCATCCAGGCTGTCCCGGAAGCCCCTCTCCATCACCCGATGGGGCCAGCAACTGTCTATCTCCCACCATGGCACAAGGAAGCAGATGCTGGTGAATTTCTCTCAGCTCCTGGACGAGAGGGAGAGTCTATTGCAGGAGAACAAGCCATTAGTTTGTTCTGCCCCACCCCAAACACTGCCCCTGGGGGAGGGGCCTAAGAAGTGCTGCATCCACAAATGAGCCACGGTTCTGATAGCCCTCCTCCTCCTCCGTCAGAGACCAGGCCAGAGCACTGGGTGGAAGCATGCCTCAGTTACAGAGCTGCTGTGACATTATCCCATCTTTAATCGTTGGAAGCAGTTAGATTTCCATGTTGAATCTGTGTGTCCAAAGCCAGCTCAGAGCTCTGTGGACACTTGGAATGGAAGGGAGTTCTTGTTGTATAAACAGAATGCATTTTTGAACTTACTGGTTTTCCTGCCGGCATTCAATTCCTAGGGTTGTATTTTACCGCAGAAATTGTAGTGGGTTGTTGAGAGCAAGCTGTACATTTCTAAGCTGGCAGGCAACTGGAAATATCCATGCTGAGAATGAAAAGCACGTTGCAGTGCTTATGGAAAACTGAGACACTCTTGTGATTAAAGACTACTACATGGAACTAATCTCCAGGATTTGTGTCCTGTGGTTGCGTAGAGGAAATGAAACCAGCATCTCTGGAGACATGGAGAACCGTCTATCCCATCCCTTGCCACGAGGACATGGTAGACCTCAAGGCATGGCTTTAAAAGGAAACCCCCCACTTCGTCTTGCCAATGAGACCTGAAGAAGTTACACCCAAGCTGTACCTTGGTTTTGCACCATATGTGTTGCTCTTGGAACTTAATGGTGAGTTTTCTGGTTAAAATGGCTTCAGAATATTCTTAAAAGAATTTTAGAAGTTCATAAACACTCTGAAATGTCACATTTCATAATAACTCAGTGTTTTTAAAACAATGTTCAAGTTGGGAGACTACCAAGCAAAGATTTCAAAACCAATGGCTCCAGCTGTTGGCAGCCCCAGGGACACTCACGGATTTACTGTGGGGTGACATCTAAGATGCATCCAGATGCATCCCAGAATGCCTTCCTCACCACAGTGCACCTGGGAGGGGGCATGGTAGGACTGGGAGGGGCCGCCCCTGCCCCTGAAGAACTGACACCGCTTGGAGAGAGGAAGGAAGAATGCAAGGAAGGTGAGCAGCAGAGCAGGCGGGATGTGCCTCGTGCCCAATAAGGGGACCTTGACCGTGGAGGGCTTCAGAGGACCCACGGTCTCGCCAGCAGGAGTGGCGGAAGCCTGTGCGGGAGCGGTGGTGTCTCACCTGGGCCTGGCTGTGTGAGCTGGCAGACTGGGGTAGCCGGGGCCAGGATGACGGGGGACGCGAGGCAGTGAGGAGGACGGCCAGCAGACAGACTTGGCACAGTGTCTGCCTTGAGGGGCAGAGTGGGAGGAGGGAGATACGCAGGTTGGGCTGGGTTGTGGGGTTTAATGCAGGTGACAGGAGTTTGGATTTTCAACCTGGGTACGGTCAGGAGCAGAGCCCCAGACCCCTGCCCACTCGCCCCCTTTCTGCCTCTCCATGATGGGGTCCCCATCCACCCAGCTGCTCAGCCCCGCCCCAGGGACCTACTAGACTCCGCCCTGTCAGCCTCCTCCCCCATCCACGCCCCCCAGGCCAGCACAATCCTGTCTGCTCCATTTTCGAAATATACTCCTGACCCCACCACGTCTCATCCGCTCCCTGCCTCCCACCTGGCCCAGGGCCCTGGTTTCTTGTCTGCAGTGGCTCTTCCCTGGCTCCTGTCCCCGTCCTCCCCACGGCAGGCAGGGTGCCGCTTCTCCAGTGGCTCCCATCACACCTGGGCTAACACCCAGCTCCCGGCCCAGCTTGCCGTGTCCCGAGGGACCGGCCCAGCCGGCCTCCCTCCTTCTCCGTTCCCCACGGCCCCCAGACACACAGCAACACCCCGACTCAGGCCTGGCTCAGGGCCTGCTCTTGCGCTGCCATCACATCTGCCCGGATCACTCTCCCCCCGGCTCTTGCTGTGGCTCACTCCTGATCATGTAGGTCTCTGCTCAGATACCCCCTCTGAGAGCTTTTCCCAGCCACACCACCAAAACAGTCCCTCCTCCCCAGCTCAGTCATTCTGGACCCCTGACCCTGTGGCACTTTCCTCACAGCAGCCACGATGCGAGATTCTATGATGAAATCACTCGTGCACAGGTTTGTTCTCTGTCTCGCCCGCCGGAGTGCAGTTCCGTGGAGCAGAGATTCAGTCCTGTGCGTGGCTGCAGACTAGGCCCTAGGAGAGGGCTGGCCCCTGCGGTCAGGGACTCATTTGGTCATCTGCTGAAGTCCACGAATTCCTTCTCAGAGTGATGTTTCTAATGCATAAGGTGAAATACATAGGATTGGAATGGAAACCAAGTATCTTAAAATATATAATAAACAGTTATCAAAACATAAAAAGTGCTATTATGTGTATGTTCTTCTTTATCAACACTTAAAATAACAAGATCAATACGAGGGTAATAGCTACTGTAATTTCCAGGTGGTGAGGGAGGAAATGCTATTTTACAATGTCTGCCACGATTGTAATGTGACATCAAACTACCTGAAATCTCTTTTGTGACAAAAGTCACAGGAACTACTAATACTACTGTGGTTTAGGGTCTATGTTCATAATTTATGGAAATGCTGAATGTTAGTTCAAAGTTAGTAAAATTAAAGATGTAAATTCTTTCCACTCAAATTCACAGACTCCCCAAATCCACGGACTCCAGGATGAGAAACTGTCGCAAATGCTCAATCATTATTTGTTGGATAAACGAATGAGAGAATAAAGGTTTTAGACGAGTCATGATATTTCAGTTGAATGCACATCAAAAAAGATTTATGCCACTTTAGAGATCCAGGCTCCTGCGAGGTGCGGGGGACGTGGAGACAGAAAAGACACAGCCTTGCTCTCGAGGAGCTTCCAGTCTAGCGGACAAAACAGTTGTGTCTGAGCAGGTACTTACAGTGCAATACGGCGCATCGCCTGGCCTGTGCTGGGACACTGAGGCCACACTGGGGCTGCAGAGCAAGGGCCTGGGGGAGAAAGCCCTGGAGCTGGATCCCGGAGAATAGACCACAGTTGCCTTGGCCAAGCACAGGTTGGAAGAGTGTTCTAGACCCAGAGAACAGTGCAAGCAGAGCTCGGAGTTTTAAGGGAGGGAAGGTAGGAGGAGAGCCAGGCGCAGTGTGGGAAGTAGCCGGAGATTCCTTCCTTCCCTCCACAAATGTCTACCGACACCTACTGAGTGCCAGGCCTGTTCCGGGGAATTCTGTGCTGCATGAGCTGGACAGTCTCTGCTTCCGATGAGCCTGTGTTTCGGCCGAGGGGTGAGACAGCAAGCGAGTCAGCATATGCCATAGTGCCAGCAGGGGTGAGTTCTGAGAAAGAGCAGTAGATAAGGCTGAGGTGTCCCATGAGGCCGTGGTGTGGGGAACTCTGCAGACCGTGCTCAGAAGCTCTGGGGAGGTGACGTGAGCCGTGGTGATGCAGAGATATGTCGTTATGGACTGGATGGTGTCCCCACAACTTCGTATGCTGAAGCCCGACCCACAGTGTGATGGTGTCTGCAGACGGGGCCTTTAAAGAAGTAAAGTCAAATGGACTCATACGGGTGGGGCCCTAATCCAGTAGGACTGGTGTCCCTGTAAGAAGGGGAAGGACACCAGTGGGGCGCTTGCGCACAGAGGAAGGGCCACAGGGCCACAGCAGGCAGACAGGTGTCTGCAAACCCAGGAGAGAGGCCTCGGGAGGGACCAGCCCAGCTGACCCGTTGATCTTGCTTGGACTTCCAGCCCCCAGAACTGGGAGCAAATCACTGTCCGTTGTTTAAGCTCCTGGTCCGAGGCCCTCTATTCTGGAGGCCTCGGCAGAAACACACAGGTGTGCGTTGTTAGAAAGCCCTGGCTGGACGCAGGTGGCGTGCGGTGGGCCAGCAAGCCAGGGCACACGTGTGTGCCATGGTAGGCGGTGGCTGCGTCCGCCAGGACCCTGCCTTGGAGGCACGGTCGGGGGGCCTGGCGCACTGGGCAGAGATGGGACAAGGCAAGCACCTGGCAGGTACGGATGATAACATGCAGGTACGATTTCAGGTCTGCTGGAATCACCAGAGCCACTGAGACCTCAAAACCCTAGGACCTCTCCTCCCCCATTGCCAGGCAGACTAGGAAAGGGGGCAGGGAGGTCATTGTCCTGAGACTTCCTCTCTCTGGCAGGGCTGGCTCTTTGGGGCCTGTTGTTCCCACACAAAGGGGCAGTGGTAAGTTGCTGTGTGCAGTTCTGGTGCCAGCAAGGAGGCTGCCCCCTTGTCTCGCAGCCACGCACTGGGGTGCCAGGCAGCTGCAGAGGAGGGATGGGGTGGGGGGGCTTGTGCCTGAATCCCAACAGACAGGTGGGGAGGCGAGGATGGCAGTCCTGGGCTGTTGAGTGTCGCAGCTGCATCCCTCCTTTTCTCCCCCTTCTCTCTTTCTCTCCCTCCCACTTCCTCCCCTCTCCTCCTTTGCACCCCTCAGCCTGTGCAGGGAGGCCTCTGCCTGTGCCCCTTCCTCCTCTCCACCCCAGCCCTGAGCCCTCGCACTAGTAGGCTTGCAGCCCTTGTCTTTAGATTCTCCCTTGCCTAGGCCACCCCCACATCAGAACTCTCCAGTCCTGTGTCCCAGGACCTCAGAACCCTGGTGGATGGCTGGATGTGAGGCCCAAGAGCCCTTGGTTGGACGCAGTCACCTGGTTGACCTGCTCTCACTGGGGCCAGTGCTGCAGATGAAGTCAGTGCTTCATTGTCTTCCCTATCCGTGTCCCCATCAGGGCTCTTCCCCACCCCGACCCTGTGGATGAGGGTCTGGGGGGAGATGCCCCACGGCTTCCTGTCTGCCCACTTCCTCTGTAGGCCCCAATTCCCCACGGCCCTTACTTTCCGATGCACCCAGCAGGTATTCTGCCCCCTTGAGCCTAGGGAGCCCTGGGTGGACATTATACTCAGTTTCCAGCCTCCCGTCCCTGGCTCCCTGTCTTCTGGGCACCTGGCGTGCATCTGCCTCTTAACCACCATCACCTCTCCTCTGTCCTGGGTTGACCAGGTGTCTGATTAACTGTTTCCCATCAAAGCTACAGTCCCTAGCATGTTAAATGACACAGCCCGAGGAGGAGACAATGCTGGTCTTAAAAGAATGGCATTTCAGCCAGGTGGGCAGGTGGATCTGGTAGCCCCTCGCTCAGCAGCATGTTGGCCAGTATGGTGTGAGCGAAAGTGCAATGAATGCTAAAGTCACGTGTGTGCACCTGCATGTCCACGGCTTGTCCCTGGGATTGGAACGTGTGCCCCACAAAGGCAGAGATTTCTGTCCATTTTGTTCTGTTTCTGCAGCACCTAAAGAGAGCCTGGCACCGAATGGGCACCCACTGATTCCTTTTTGAATAAGCGGGTGCATCCGAGTCCCCTCCCTGGCATGGCAGGATGGAAGCTGCACCTGTGTAGATTTCGTCTGCAATCATTGAGAGGATCGCTCCTCGTTCTTGGCCTCACAGCGAATCTACTTCACAATCACCAGTGGTGTCTGAGTAGCTTTCACACTTTTCCCTGTTCCACTTGCTGCCCACAGTCTCCCGTGGAAGACACAGGCCTGACTCCGTCACCTCCGTTCCATGGAGGGGAAGCTCAGGCTTAGATGCCAAAGTCTTGCCCTGGACACACAGTGAGCCAGCCCAGCAGCCGAGCCCACGGCCGTCCTGCCTCGTCCCTGCCTGGGGCATCTGTGCCCTGTGGTCAGGACTTACAGGGAGAGTTCTGAGAACCTTACAAGCCAAACCAGGAAGACCTTTCCACCCAGAGGGGGAAACATCTGCTTCCATTTGTGTGTGTGGTCTCTGGGGCCTTCCCTCACCCTTCTTAAAAAATTGAGGAGAAATTAACATAACATAAAATTAATCATTTAAAAATGTATATTTTAGTGACCTTTAGTATATCCACTATCACACCCTAAATCAAGTTCCAAAATATTTTCATCCTCCCCAAAGTAAACCCCTTTGCCAGCAGCAATCAGTCCTCCCTCCCTGTCCCCCGGCCCTGGATCCTTTCTGTCTCTGGATCTACCTATCCCGGGCATTTCACATGAACGGGCCAACGACGTGTGGCCTTTCATGTCCGGCTTCCACCTAGCATCACGTTTTCCAGGTGCATCTGGGTGCAGTGTGTGTCGTGCCGCGTTCCTTTTGGGGGCTGACTAATATTCCCTTGCCTGGAGAGAACACCATGTGTTTATCCAGTCTAAAGGTTTGTGTGATGAGGTTTTGCTGTCTCGGGCCGTCGCCTTCTGTGCAGATGCTCCAAAATGCGGCTGTTTTCCTAATTAACTTCACTGCCACCTGAGGGAGCACGTTTCATAGCAGAGTCCTTTGAGAACTGAGATGTCCCTGAGAAGCAAACTGAAGGTCAGACACGGGGAAGATGAGCAAACGCGGTGAACCCCAAACCCCAACGAGACTGGGTCTGAGAGGCCGGGAAGGGTGGGGGGATAGTTGGGAGACAGCCCTGCACCCAGCCCTGCCCAGGCCCCTCCCTGGGCTGGGCTCCCCTCTTTGCAGAGAGGCAGGTGGGCCTCAGACCCAGGCTGCGTTCTGCTTTTCCAACCCCGAGGTTCTAATCTGCTCGTCTACAGCACTGGCCGCTGCAGGGTTAGTATCCAGCTTTGGGTTTTCCAGCTTGTTTTCCATCCACCTGCCACGTGGAAATTTCTGATGCTCGGTATGAACCGGGGTGAGTGGACCAGGGCTCCTGGGGCGATTACGTAAGTTAATCTCTTGAAGTTTCCGGCTCATGGTAAGTTTTCGGCAACTGTAGCTGTTAATACTATGATAGTAATAACAATAATTATTAATATTATAATTTAGTGCACTGGAAAAGCAGTACAAAAACGTGACTGGTTTGTTCTTGTCTGCCGAGTGAATTTCCGGCTTCCCCACACGGGGCGGAGATGGGAACCGTGGCCCTTCTGGTTCAGAGCTAAGCAGCACCACGCAGCCGGCCACCGCACCCCGGCCACGAACCACGGTGTTCTCACCCCCGCATCAGCCACAGACGCAGAGGAGCTGGTGTTCACGCACCGGGTTGCAGCCCACATTTAACTGGATTCAAAGCAAACACAGCCTTTGTCAGGGCTCCCCTCCCCACATCCTGTTCCCAAGTGGCTTTGAGGATAGAGCCAACTTCTCCTTAAATGATATCACAGCAGGAGCTGATTGCTACCTTGGATGATTTGGCTGAAACGCAACAAGCTTCATAAACTAGTGTTTCCTGAACTTTAATGTGCTTACAAATCACCTGCCAATTCTGTCCAAGTGCAGAGGCAGCTTCTGCAGATCCGGGGCGGGGCCCGAGATTCTGTGTTTCTAATAAGCTCCTGGGTGTGGTGGAGGCTGCCGTGCTCACTCCCGGGGCCCGGGGCCCTACACACGTTACTCCCCTGCTGGGCTGTGTGTTTGCCGGCTCAGCTTTCACGGGGAGCTTCTAGAAAATCCCTAGCTGGGCTTCTTTATTGCCCTTTGGTGTAGAGCCCTGTTCCTTGATGGCATTAGGATAGGGTGTCCCAGCTGTTGCGACAAGCCCAGCAGACGGGAAGGAGCTGTGACCTTGCTGTGCTAATGGCCAGTGACCGGGGACAGAAGTTGCCCCGTGGTCTGAGTCTATGGGAGCTACTGCTGCCTGGTGGGCACAGCCCAGGCTGCTGGGGGGACCATCTGTGTGGGGCTTGGGACTGCAGAGCTCTGTGGGGGGATCAGGGGAGGGTGTGGGGTTGGGGCTCTCTTGCTCTGCCTTAGTCTCTGCTCTCAGTCATGTGTGAACAGTTAGCATGACTCTGGGTGTCACATTCCTGCCATGTGGGTTGCTCTGTGCTGCAGGTGGCTGGCAGGGGGACAAACTCCCCCTCCTAGGATGACCTTGCCCAGATCCTGACACATCTTGTGCCCCAGCTGGTGCTGCAGCGTCTACGGAAGAGTGGTCTCATTGTGGTGACTACCAAAGGCACTAAGGCATCGGGAATATTCTAGAAACAGAAGAGAATGCACACCCTAACCCTGACAGACCATGCTTTGCACTTTTCAGGGACTGAGATGTGACTAAGCCTCAAGTGGAAATTTTATATCGCAAGCAGAGACTAAGTAAGTGGTGAGCAGTTGAAACAACCAGTTTGCAGTATCTTTCAAAGCTGCCATGTTTCAAGCTCAAGGTAGAGGTGCTAGGGCCGAGAAACGCCGTGGGAGGCCGCCTGGGCAGCAGGAAGGTGTGAGGGCTCAGAGAGATGGCTGCGCGGAGATGCTGGGGCCCCTTGGGTACCTTGTTGGTGGGAAATAGAAGGGGGGTGCCCAGAGTGAAGGCTGGTGGGAATGAGATGCGGGACTTCTTACCAGAGCAAGGGCAGGGCCAAGGAGAGTCCAAGGAGGGGAGATTTGACCTCCGAGAAGGAACTAGTCAATGTCAAGGATCTTCCTTGAAATGAGAGCTTCACATGCATGCTCCTCAATCTTCACAAAGACCATGCAAGGGAGGGGATGTTGTGCCCATTTTAGGGATGCAGAAATTGAAGCCCCTTGACAGATGCAGTCATCTAAAGCCATGACGTGGCCACCCAAAGATAGAATGCATCTATAGCACTCCAATTCGCCGAGACCTCCAGATGGGCACAGTGAGGCGAGGCCACATGGCTGGGTTGGGTGCTGGTGGCCATTTTTCAGAAAGGACCATTGGTGTGACAAACTGAGACATACCATCTGCAGTAGTGCGATAGAGAAAAATAGCAGTTGATGACCCCCAAGATTGCAGCCTGTGCAATCTTCAGGCCATTGATTTCTGAGCACAGACTAAGGCCAGGAGGGTCTCATAACTCTGGAATCAGCATGTGTAGACGGTGCATGTCACCTTCAATAGATAGGGGATCGTGACTCGGGCTTCTCTGTTTTCAAGCAGAATGAAATCAGGATGAAAGTTTTTGTATTTTCTGATGTCCCCATAGGGCAAGACCTTTGCCTTTAGAAGATGTTATTGACTCAGGGCTTTCAGAGATGCCTTGTCTCAAGTCTGTCACTGCACAGAACTGAGCTGGTTCATAAATATTGCATTGATGGTGGCTGTTTACTGAGTATCTACTATCTACACAATCCTCACGACGAGGCTGTGAGGCAGGTACTGTTATTGTTCCTACTTTATAGATGGGGCCATTGAGGCCCAGAAGGTTAAGTAACTTCATCACACAGCAAGGGCGTGCTGGAGCTGGGATATGAGCCCAGGCAGGTTTTTTTTTTTTTTTTTTAACTTTTATGGGAAATCTTAAACATGTATAAAAGTAGAGAGAATTGTGTAATAAACCCCCATGTGTCCATCACCCGCTTTGAACAATTATCAACATTTTGACATTCTTGTTTTATTTTTATTTTTCACATTTGTTGTTGCTTTCCAGAGTATCGTAATCCTAGATATCACATCTTTCCCCTGGAAATACTTTTCATAAGTATATGCGACAGATAAGGACTTTTTCTGCTTTACATGACCATCATGCTATTATCACACCCCTAAAATTATCTCTTCTCATCCTCTAATCCCCGATCCATGTCCAGTTTTGCCTAATTGCCTCAAACATGTCCTTTTGCAGTCAGTATGTTGGATTCAGGGTACATGCGCCCAACACTGCATTTGGTGGATGTGTTTAGTCTCTTCTGATCTATAACAGTTCCCCACCTTTGTCCTTCTGCTGTTTAATTGTAAATATTTCCATATTCTGGATTTTGCTGTTTGTATCTTCGTGGTACCATCTGGCATTTTCCTCTGTCCGCTATATTTCCTGTAGCCTGGGAGTTAGAGCTAGAGGTGGATTTGATTCAGGTTGAATTTTCTGGAAAGAATCTTTTCTGGTGACCTCATGTTAGATGTGAGGATTGTCCAGCGCGTCAGGTGGTGTCAGCCTGACCACTTCGTCACATAGCTCCCACCGTGTCTTCTACCTGTCTTAGCAGCCGTGGCGCGTGTTGTCAAGGTCCCTTACATCACCAGGGAGAGCAAAACGGTGGCCTTCCCGTCCTATCCTTCCGATCTGCATTCATCAGAGTTTTCCTACATCAACGGCTTGCTGACCCAGGCAGCCCGATGCCAGCGTTTGCTCTCTGAGTTTGTGCTTCTCGTCTCTTCACGTGTGTACAGATCACCAGAGGATCTGTCAAAATGCAGGTTCTGACCCAGCTGGTCTGGGGGGGGGGGCGCGAGAGTCTGCATTGTCGACAAGCCGCCAGGCTGCTCTGCAGACCACACTGAGCAGCGAGCGAGGTGGCCAGAGCACCTGTCCAGCCGGCTATATTTATTTTGACGGCTGCTCTCCCCTGCGGACTTCTTGGCTTATCTACAGGTGGACAAGCTATTCTAGTGCTAAACTGTGGTGTGGCATTTTCCCTTATAAATGCAAGGTTAGTGGTTTTTAACCTTCTCTCTTTTCAGACTCCTTCCCTGCTTTAACTTAAGCACCAGGGTGTATTATTCCCACTAGGAAATGTTACAACAGCTTAGAATTTTCTGAGAAAATTCGACCGATCATAGAATATTGCAAGTGCAATTTTTATTGTTTTCTCGTGTCTCACATTCTGTCAAATTCAGATGCTTTCCGAAGGGAAAAGTGGCCTGGTGGTGTGCCAGCCGCTACTTAACGTCTTCTGGTGCTAAGTTTATAGGCAGCTGTGGTTCTGCCTGCCCTGTGTCCAGGCCCTCTTCTCCTGAGCAGAAACTGGGCATTGCTGTGGGGGCTCTCTCTCCAAGTGCTCTGCTCCCTCTTCGTCAAAGGGTGGGCCAATCAGACCCTCTCTCTGCACAAATTTAAATCTTGAGTAGATCCATATCAAGCCTGAGGATGGTTGCGCCGATTCCTTTCAACAGCAGTGCCGAGAAAAGACTGTCCTTTGTGTCCTGCCTCTGGGGTTCCTCGAGCTCCTCTAGACCCCTGTCTTCTAGGCCTGGCTTCTCAGTCTTTCTTTAAATATGTAAAGTATCACCCAAGTTCCAAATGAGTTCTTTCCCTACTAAGTTAGCCAGTGTTGCTCTCTGTTGCTCACAACCAAGAAACCCTAACTGGTAGGGCCTCCGTCCTTGAGTCTCAAAATGGTGCAACTCACCTGCTAGGGCTGTGGCAGTAGACAATGAGCAGGTGACAAGGAAGAGCTTCAGTTGTTTGTCTTGGTGATGCCAGCATCATTGATCACTCCTTCATAAGTGGTGACGCATCAAAGGAACCTGAAAGCAGGAGTGATGATGATGAGTTGCGATGGGAAGCCTCTGGGAATGAAGCTTCTTCCACTGGACTTTTCCGATAAATTTGGTTTTATGGGAAGTACACGTTTTCCCTCCTGGTCAGAGAGGCAGGTAGTTTTACAGGCTAGCCTCACCTGTACGAGATAGGAAAAGGAGCGAGAAGCTGCCAGCATTAAGGATTGGACCCTGTCCTGAGGCCCCAGCTTTAATACCTCCTACGACAGCCTCAGGGACACCTGGGGCTGCAGCCACATCTAAGGATGGTGATGATGATGTCGAGGAGGCCCCTGAGTCATCAGAAAAGTTATGTTCAGTATGTTCTGCTGGAGAAAGGAGGGATGGATTTTTGGCTTCAGAAAGTAGAAGAATATACATCCACCCCAATTCCTAATGAAATAAATTAGTAAATAAACAAAAACAAAATCAAAACTGCAACCAACAAACAAGCACAAGTGGTAACCAAACAAGGAATTTCCTTTGTGTCTAGAAAAGTCATGACCTTGGAGAGCCTCTGGAAATTCTGATGTAATGCAGCTCCTGAGCTCAAACCTATCTCTCAAAAAAAGAAAGAGGGTTGATGAAATTCAGAGCATTCTTCCTAATATTCTTCGCTCTAGAGAAAAACAGGATCTTTAGCAGAGAGGGCAAGAGTAAACAGCCCTGTGAAAAGTTCAGGGAAAGATCCCTTGAGTTTGGAAGGCCCTAAATGTCACCTGGAAACCTTAGCGGAGAGAGAAGGGGTTGCCAAGCTTGTCATTATTCAGGAAGCCAAAATGCACACAAGTGTCATACAGCATTGGCTGAATGGAATGGACCTTAATTTGTGACATTTAGTGAAATCCCAAAGGAGAGAGCAGGGCCCAAGCTTCCAAGAGAAGGCTACTGGCCAAACCCCTTACTCCATAACCTGCCCCTTCCCCATTTCCTTGTCCCCAGACTCTGGAAGAGTGGAAAGTTAGTAAAATCCACTCCACACTGTAGTCCAGATGACATTGAGCCCAGATAATGTGAGAGAGGTGTCAAGGAAGATTCCCCCACTATTTCAGAGTAAAGAGATGCATACAGAGTTGCATCCATTAAACTCGAACATGATATAAGACCTGATATGACAATTGTGCAAACACAACATAGAAAACAGCAGCAACAAATGAAAGAAAGGGAAGGGGGCTGGCAGAAAACCAGCGGAGGCCTATCCTGGATGGAAATGTATTCCAGGAAATACCTACGAACATTGTGTATAAGAGAAGCACTTAATAATAAGACTATGAATTCAGTAAAACAAGGCCTCAAAGGTGAGATGATATAAAATAATAGAATGAGATTCAAAAAGATTTCAGAGGAAAGGAAATACACTGATGAACTTAAAAAATATTGACGATTTAATGCATAAATAAGAAGGGATAGTAAAGAGACCACTGAAAAGTCAAATTAATGACAGGGAAGAATTGCTGAAATTTTTCATGGTAAATGTTCAAGAAAAAGGCAAAGGTTACAGTAGGTTAGAGAAGATGATGGCTATGGAGGACAATGATGATCCAATATAGTGATAATTGATGTTTCTGAATTAGGGACTCAACAAATAAAATAGGAAAAAAATATGCTTAGAGACATATCAGAAATAAATTATAAATTAGATAAAAAGGGCATCAGGAAAAAAGTGATATGTAATGACTGACATTAAACTGTATCCTGGTTAAGATATTGAACTTGGAGGATAAACAAAGACTTCTTCAGACATCCAGGCAGAAAAAGCCTTCAAGGGGAAAAAAAGTCAGGTGTCCCAGACTCATTAAGAGAAGACAATGGAGCAATGTCTAGAGGGTTCTGAAGGAAAGAAAGCAAAATCCAAAAATATTAAACAGATGCAAGTTGTCATTCAAGCCAAAGAGCAGCAGGCGGACACTGAAACAGGGAAGAAGTCAGGGGCCCTAGTGCCCAGGTTCCCCTCTGGGAAAAAGCCCAACCAACCAGAAAGATGAACTCAAATGAATTAAAACTTGGAAATGTAATGTACTTAACAAAATCCAGGGAGTGGGGAAAAGGGGATGGGAGAAAATGAGGATAAATTTCCTCTTTTCTGTTTTAAAAATAAGAAATCAAAATTAAAAATTTGAAAAAAGCTTAATGACTCCAAGCACTTCATGACTTTTAATCATCATTTTTTTTAAACCTTGGAGGAATTTTTTAAGAACTGATACAGCCGTCCCTCGGTGTCCGTCGGGGGGTTGGTTCCAGGACCCCACACACACACACCAAAATTCAAGGATGTTCAAGTCCCTGATATAAAATGGCAGAGTATCTGCATATAACCTATGCACAGCCTCTCAAATACTTTAAATTATCTTTAGATGCATAATTATAATAATTGCATAATACCTAATACAATGCTTACACATCACTTCATTTACATGAGTTCAACAGAGTACTTGATGTGTGGCAAATTCAAGTTTTGCTTTTTGAAACTTTGTGGAATTCTTGTTTTCTGAATATTTTTGTTCCTTGGTTGGTTGAATCCATGGATATGGAACCCACAGGTATGGAGGGTTAACCATATTTCTTTTCAAAGTAAAAAATGTATTTGAAGTTCAGAAATCTCTTAAGTTTTTTTATCCTCCATAAAATTTAAATTCATTTAAATTTTAAAAAGAACTTAAATTCTTTTTATTCTTATGTGGCATTATGATATGGTACTATTCAGCTCATTCATTCCTTAGAAAAATTCAGAATGATGTTCACAAAATATTAATGCTATGATTTCTCGGTGGTGGGACTTAACATGTGACTTGAACCTTTTATGTTGATTAAACTTTTTAAATAAAGCACATGTGTAGTGCTTTCCAATTAAAAAGTTATATGTATATATATTTTTAAAACCTTGAGTGCTTTAACTAATTGGAAATTGGAGAATTACTACTCATTTATTCATTTTGCCGTTTTTTCATTACTAATGATGCTGAATGTTTTCCATATCTTTGATAACTAGGAATATATTCATCTTTGTTGAAATGTCTGTTGTATAATTTTCCATTTCACATGCATTTGTATGTGTTCGTTTTACCATTGCTATCTTCAACATTTTTTTTTGCTGCAAATGTTATGCCCAGTGTTGTTTGTATATATATCTTTATTATTAAAATAATCTTTTCTTATTAAAAAAATATGATCATGGCAAAAAATCAGATAATATAAATATTAATAAATAAAAAAATTAAAATAAACACAATTCCATCTATTCAGAAAAAACTTCCATTAACATCTTAGAGTACATATTTCTAGGTGCTTTTCTATCTATTAATAAATACTAGTTGGGATTCTTTTTCACAAAAATGTCACCATACCACACTGTTTTACAATTTACTTTTCTTTACTTAATTTACCCTGAACATCCTTCCATGTCATTAAACTTTTTTCAGAAGTTTAACGGTATGTACTGTTTTATTGTTTGAATCTTTATTTTCAGTTAATTCACTGCTGGCCATTTAGACGGTTTCCTGTCTTTCCCTATTATAATCTATAATGCAGTGAGTGGCTTTATATAAATTCTTGTGCACACCCATACTTCTTTCTACAAAATAAATCCTATATGTAAAGTTACTGGACAAGAGCTAAACACAATTTAGAAAGATGTTTGACGTATGTTGAAAACTGCCAACTCTTAATAGAAAGGTCGACCAAATTTCAGTTCCACCAGAGATATGTGAGGGTTGTGTTTTTGTCCCTGCAACTTGCTAAAAAAGTATTCTTTTAGTTTCTTAAGCCTTCTTATAGGTAAAAAAATTATATCTAGAAGTTGCTTTAACGACGTGAAATTCTTTGATTACTTAGGGAAGTTGATTTTTAAAAATGTATCAGTTCTATTTCTACTTTAAGAACTTCTTCATGTTTTTTGCCATTAAAAAAATTGAGCATCTGTTTCTTCTTGCTTCGGAATAGTCGATGACGTGGTAAAGATAGTAACCCTTTGTTATGTATTTTATAGATCATTTTCCTGGCTTGACATTTAATTTGGATTATGATCTTCTTTGTGCAGAAGTTTTATTATTTTCTGTTGCCAAATTTGCGAAGATTCTCTTAAACGTTAGGAAGCATATAGTGCAATGCACAAAAATTTCTATGTAATTGCAGTGAAAATGGAAAAGCTCAAACACTGGACTTCTTTTTATACCAAGTCCCACATTTGACTTCTAGGCACTCCTCTTCCTATTGAGATTTCAGATTACTCTGGTTCCATTGCAGTTTGCTCTCATCTTTCCCTAGCACCTGGGCATTTGTGACCTGCCATGATCCATTCCTCTTGTCTGGGGCCCCTGTGACCCACCAGGCCCTGCAGACAGAGAGATCAGGGGAGGCTCAGTCATCAGGGTGCCAGGGTTTTAAGAGGGGCTGGTAAAGTTGCCCCCGGCTGCCGACAGGGGTCTCCCTGCAAGGGCAGCCCTTCTTGCAGGTGGGGGCCTGGAATGACATTTCTGACCTTGGGGCCTGTGGCCTGGGTCTGGACTCTACCTCTGGGAAGCCTGAGGGGGGTGGATGATGCTCTGGTCCTTCAGGACCTGTGGAGTCAGCCGAGAGCCCTGGGCCAAGGGCCTGACAATGAGGGTTAAGGAAGCTTGATCCTAAGCAATGGGGCAACGTCCTGGGTCCAGGCAGCGGGGGGTGGTCAGGGTCCAGTCAGCTGCCAGAAAGGCCTCTGGGGACATAACAGGAGAGCCGCTCAGCCTTGTACCTTTCCAGCCCTTCTTTACCCCTCCCCAGACTTGGGACAACCTCCTCCTCGGAGCACCCCCAGCACTTTACCTGCTGCTCTGCAGCGTATGAATACGTCGCTTTGTGTTAATATGCCGCATCATCTCTCCCCTGGACTGCAAACCCACTGAGGGCCAGTCTCACCTTCGAATCCCTTGAGCACCTGATGGCGGACTTGGCTTGCAGCTTCTGCAGAAGGAATGCCCTTCAGGATGACGTGTGACCACATCCATATCATAGTTACAGGGTCAGCAGCAGCAGTTGCTGATATTTGGCACGGTCTGCGTGCTGCGTGGGCTTGGGTGAGGCTGGCCTCTGCCCTTCAGTGGGCCTCCCCCAGCTCCCCTGCCTGTGGTCCCACCAACAGTGCCAGACTGGAGAAAAGCCCACGTGGGCAAGTTCTGACTCCCTGGGGAGAAGAAAGGACATGGCTGGGAGTTCCTACGAGCCCCGTGCTGTAAACCCAAGATCCCCTCCGCCACCGGAAAGGAACAGAGTAGTGTTTGTTATTCTTTAAAATGTGTCTTCTAAGCATTTGGCAAGTCACCGTTTATAAAAGTAATGCATGCGCCAATGAAAGGAAGGCTTGAGTGAATAAAGCTGACTATTCACCGTCCGGCCCCGTCTGTTTGACTTGAACGACAGTCAGAGGACGAGTGCATACTTGACATTTCTTCCAATGTAGAGTGTCTCATGCCTTGCCAAGCCCCTCTCCAGCATGGGAAGCTGTAGAAACCTCCTCTGTGTGTTCACCAGCAACAATGGTGACTTCTGACCGTGTCACCCAGCATGGAACCACTTTCGCTGAAAACACTGGGGGATCTGAACTTGACTCCTTTGTTCCCAAACCAAACCGGGGGTGTAGACGCCCAGCTTGTGGTTTGAGGATGGCCGTTTTGCAGCTCTGTTCCTGAGGACAAGTTGTGTGGCCTCTTTGTGCCTTAGTTGAAACACTTGTAAAAAGCAGATGGTCAGATTCACATTTAAGGTGAAAACCTTTGGATCAGGGGGAGGCAAACTATGGTCCACGGGCAAAATCCAGCCCGCCGCCTGCTTTTATACAGCCCGGGTGGTAAGAAAGAATTGTACGTTTTTAAATCATTGAAAAAAATCAAATATGAATAGTATTTTGTGACATGCAAAAAAGGATATGAAATTCACATTGTGCTAAGGGAAACAAGCTAGACGTGAAAGGATAAGTATTATATTATTCCACTTATATAAGGTATCTAGAATAGTCAGATTTATAGACTGGATGGGGTTAGGCAGAAGGGGAGTTAGTATTTAATGGGTACAGAGTTTCAGGTTGGGAAGACAAAAATATCTGGAGATGGATGGTGGCGATGGTTGTAAAACAATGCGCATGTCCTTAATGCCACTGAACTGAAAGCTTAAAAATTGGTAAAATGATAAAATGTTATGTTTTTATATTTTGCCACAGTAAAAATGACGAGTTCAAATTTTAATGTGCATAAATGAAGTTTGGTTGGAATACAGCCATGCTCATTCACTTACATATTGTCCATGGCTGCTTTTGCTACAAGGGCAGAGTTGATTAGTTGCAACAGAGACTGTGTGGCTTGCACAGCCTAAATAATTTCTAATGGCCTTTTGCAGAAGAAGTTTGCCAAGTCCTGCTTTAGAGTCATAACACATGTTGCTTTTTGTGAGGGGGGCACGGCTTTACCCCAGAGCACTAATTCAGAAACTATTTCCTGGACAGCTTGGGGCAGAGCTAGACCACAGAATTTAAAAAGGGTGGGTGTGTGTACAGTGTTTAGAATTGTATAATATCTGGCATGCAGCAAGCACTCAATAAATGCAAGTCATCTCCATAAGGAAGAGTTGGAAGCAGATGGTGGTGAAGACCTGTGGCAAAGCTCATAATCTGTGTGCACTTTGGGTTCTCCTGGGTGTGTGCTCTGTGGCTCCCTAACCTATTACACACACATCAATTCCTGAAAGCAGAGTCTACCTGGCCGTGTAGTCTAGCGCAGGGATTTTGTGCAGTGACAAGCTGGGAAAATTGGACAAGCACTGGGGTTGTCTTCCCTGCTGAAGGGAGCCACCAACTCAAGTAACTTGCTTGGATTCTTTCTTCTTGACGAAACCCAGGTGGCCAAAACATGGCTTCCGGTTCCCTTTGTCCCTCCCTGGGACTCCCACAGTGAGACCAGCAAGTCACAAGCAGGCCCAGAAGGCAGTGCGTGACGGGGTTAGACTAGGGGTTTCCTGGCAAGGTCTTTGCTTGATTTCTTCTAGTACTATGAGCAAATAGTTTCCTTTAGAGATGATTAAGAACATTACTGCTGCATAATTAATTGTCTTAAAACCAACTATTCCACTTCATTGATTGAGTATTTTTAGCAAGATTTTCCATAGTCTCCCTTTGTTTTGTTTCCAAAATAATTGAGTTACAGCTAAATTAATAAGAAATGATCATCTCAAGGCTTGAAGAGGCTTGCATCTTCTCATGGAAACACGCAGGACTCAAACCAGTTATATGTAGCAGGGTCAGAATGAGCAGCAAGGGCAATAGAGTTTTATGTAAGACTTTTCTTCAAGGTAAAACTTTACTTCTGATTTTTAAAACCATCCTGAAGAAATGTCGATGGGGAAAACCAGTCAAAGCACCAGGCTTGATGTATCATTTCTGAAAGAAAGGAGCCCCAGTGCATGGAAACCGATGTAAACAAAAGGTAGGCTGTGATGAGGACTTCCCAGTGCAAGCAGGCTTTGCTAAAAATCACAATGCATGCTGCAGAACGGCGGCTCACATTTCAGCCTCAGAGTTTTGCCACGGTCTGTGACCCTCCGTTTGAGAAGTCTGGCAGTAACTTAATTCTGTAAATCAGTGTCCCTCAAAAGGAGACTTTTTTTTTTTTTAG
>VBSM01003143.1:733178-751133 GCA_008086735.1 Cheirogaleus medius
ATAAAAAAAATAAATAAAAAAAAATTAAAAAAAAAAGAGACATGGAAATGCATCTCAGGGAAAAGGACCTGAATGGGGAAACCTATTAGGTGGAAACTAGGTTCAGGTATTTAGTGGGGGCTGCCACTCGTTATTGTTCACTGGAGGCAGGACATTTCATTCAGCAGAGATGTTTTGGGTCCCTTCTGAGAGTTTTCGTGCCTTGACAGGGGGAAGTTAGATCAGTGTTAGTTCCCACTGGATGGTAAGCGATGTGACACGTAGGGAACGATGACATTCAGCACACGTTTATCTGGGAGCCGTAGTGTGCCACCCGCTGTGTCAGGCACAGCGTCTCTCTAGAGAGATGAGTCTCTAGAAACAGACATAAACATGTCATTACACTATGATAGGGCCATGAATGGGAGCAGTTAATTCTGCCCCGGATGTTGGCATCGTGTGGCAATAATCGGGATGAACCAGTGAGCTCTGACACAAACATGCCGCAAGAAGACAGGAGAATTGAAAGTAAGTTGTTGGTGTCACCAAAATCAGGATGCTAACCACCATCTATGGTGTAAGAAACCACATGGCAGCATCTTACTCTCAGTGCAAGAGAGTTCAGGCCTGAAGGAGACAAGCTACTCCAATGCTGGCAACCACACTTGCTGCTGTGTGGCCCTGGGCAAGTTTCTTAACTTCTCTGAAGTTCGCTGCCATCTTTTGTAAATGAGGACCTTCCAGAACCTTGGTGGGGGTTTGTGGCCACCTCCTCATACCTCCTCTCTGCAGTGTTCATGGAGAAAATAGCTGGGAGCTTAGCAACCCCAGTGCGACCCTGAGCTCAGGGTCAAAACCAACATGACCCTGAACCAATGTTCCACTGGTAGGCAATGTGACTTCAGTTCACTCTTAACCTGTTCAAGGTTCACTAGCTTCATATGTCAAATAAATAGGTTGGGTGTGATGATCTTTAAGGATTTCCTCTATTAAACAATGGCTAGGCTGACCACAGCTTCATTTGTTGGGCCAATCCTGGTTTATATATCTGCTGTTCTGGTCTAATTATTATAGTGCCCTAGTCACTATTGAAAGTGTCCCTGTTGGGCAATAGTGGGCATGGTCACCTTCAACAGCTAACATTTTTCAAGTACTTCCTCCGTACCAGATAAAATGCTTTATAAAGATGATTTTATTTAACCACTTCAGCTTACGAAGACATAAGTTTAGACACCTCCGGTCACACAAATAGAGCAGATTCTCAGACCCAGATCCTAGATCTGTCTGAAGCCAGTGTCTTAACCCCTCTCAGCCACTACGCTTTACCACCTCTGCGTTGTTCGGTCACTCTGCAAATATTTATAGAGTGTCTGCTATTCTATTCTAGTCCTGTGGTTCAGAAGAGCTTTCCAGAAACAAGTTCAAAAAGTTCTGCATATGAAGTTGGTTATTGCTAATAAGCTAAAAGCATCATTAATTAGGCCCATGCCCGTGGCACACACTGGGAGACTTTCATGCATGTGTGGCACACACACGGCACATCAGCGCTCACAGCAAACCAGCTTTGCCTTTCCAACGGGATGCTTTGGGGAGGCCGAGCTAATCTGAAACATTAGCTTAAGAAAGCACCAATTAAGTAGGTGTGTTGGGTGCAGGGCGTGTTTCAGCTTGATAATTGTTCTTTATCCTGCACAGATGTGGGTCAGATTCCCAGGGATGCCCCAACCCTGATGCCAGAGAATCCCGGAGATCTGCGAGGGGCTCGAAGAGGAAGCACAGCCTTTCCAGGCAGAACTGGTTTGCTCAACGCAGGGACTTCGAGACAAAGAAGCACAGTGAAGCATCCTGTCCGAGGGTGGGAGAGAAAGGTGGCAGGTGCAGGTTCTGCACTCACCTGCGGTCGGTTAAGGAGAGCCCCTGCGTGTCAGGCGCTGCTCTAGATACTGATTTTGAGTGATGTTTGTCGAAGGCTTCGTTCTCCATGACTCCCGACCGTTCACTCTCACTGCGGCACTTTTGTAGACGCTACCTCGAGTCCCTACACTACAGGCCACTCTCTGTCGGCTTCCCCCAAACCTGAAACTAAGGGTCTTGGTCTATCTTAAGGCTGGGTAAACTCCAGGCTTCTAGATCTGACACGCTAATAAGCCATCTATTTCCTCTGGTGACCATCATGATGTCGAAAGGAAAGCAGGGCAGGCGTTGTTGGCCCCGTGCACAGAGGGGACCACCAGGGACCACCAGGGATGGGAGGGTAGATGCTCTTTAGGATTTAGCCAGGGCTCAGGTGCAATTGTGTCCAAACGCATGCTCCTTCCACAGCACCCTGGGGACCTGAGGGCTGGGCGCAGCTCTCAGGGACTTGGGAAAAGGAAGAGGTGGGACCGAGGTGGGTGAAATGGCTGGGTGAGAGATACATCTCGTGGTTTCTGGTCAAGTCCATCTCAAACCCAGCTTCATCCTAGAGCTGTCTTGTCCCTGTCACACCACATGCCCAGTTGGAAGGCAATTTTTTTATGGCAGAGGCAGATTTATTTGTTTAAGTTTCCTGACAGCCCTGGCAGCTGGTCGAGACACCTCTGAGCTCTACCACAGCTCCTGCGAAAGCCACTCGGTTGGGTTTGCGGGTGGAGCTGCAGCTGCCCTTGGGCCTGAAGTTCTGCAGGTCTTTGCAGGCCCCTCCCCAGCTCCCTTTAGATGCTGTCTTTGGGGAAATGGCCTGTCATCATCTGGGGCTCTCTAGTCACTTAGAGTTGTGGCTATCACATTTATTTTAGCAGGGAAACTCTTTTATAAATGAAATCTGATGCAAAAACCCAACTTAGATGACATATGTAACTGGGTGTTCATTGCCTTTAGTTCCAGGTCAAGAGACACTGACATGCCTGGCTCAGGGTCACCCCCAAAACTGACCTGCATGGGGACAAGGTCCTTCCCCTGGGCCGCTCTGGGGGCCAGCCCTGGCACCCCTCACCTCCATCCTTCTTGTTTTGATCTTCACCTTCCTTAGAATGCATGCACAAAACCGTTCTGCATCTGCTCTATCATGAAGGGGCTCTATGGTTCATCAGAGTGACCTCATGGCGACCCATGCTCCTCCAACAGGGCTGGCCTCACAGTAATGGGGCAGCAGCTTGAGTCCTCCCTGGAGCCCAGCAACCTTCCCGGCCCACACCAGGCGAGCTTTTTATCCTGCTAAATAGGAAACAGCAGAAGGGTCTTTAGAACCGCAGTGTGGCTGGGGCACCAGAGCCTGCTCCCTAAGGGGATCCCCCTGTCCCCCACTGCCCAGCCCCAGGCACCTCCTTGTTGCTTCTGGAGAGCTCAGTGAGAAGCAGGGCCAGTCACTCCCTCCTACCCAACTTTGAGATGAAAAACCCAAAGACAGAGAGGGGCAGTGACCTGCCTTTGGCTCCTCAGTGGCTAGGCTGGGGTGGCCACTGCATCCCCTGGGAGACGCAGACTCTCCCCCCACCCTATTTGGCTCTGTCTTTTGGCAAAAGAAAAATGCTAAGCAACAGTAAGTCACTAGACTGATGGGGTCGAGGGGCCAAGTCACGGAGGGGTGACTTGTTTTTCTCTGTGGTCAAGTGTCCATTTACTGACAACTCTTTGTAGATATTTGGTGGCAAGGTCACCATCACAAGTGTGGGACTATGTGCAATCAAAACACCACAGCAGACAGCACTGGCCCCTGAATCATTTGTTCATAGTATATTATTAATACTCTTTCAGATAGGACTTCGGTTGACAGCTGCAGAATCGAAATCGTTGTGACTTTTTATTGATACTCGAAATGGATAACATGGTCACTTTGCAGGAAGGGGTCCGTTCCATGTCCCTCCTCACACTTGTAATCGCCTGTTCAACACCTGTGTTCCCACCCGACTGCACACTCCAAGACTCCCACTGGCCGCTGTCCCTGGCTCTGGCGTACCAGGTGCTCGATGAATGTTGGTTGAATGAACGAATAAGCAAATCTATTATACAATCTGGTGAAACTTGTCTGGAGTTTCTTGGTTAGTTATTGCACGTTTGTCCACAGAATGTCTTTTTATCAAATGCTCCAATAACCTCCCCAACGTGCCTTGATGTAGAAACTGACCATCTTTCCCATTTCATTCTGCTTGGTTTTCAATTTGCTTTAAGAACACCTTGCAAAAGAAAGTAGAAAAATATGCAGAGACAGCTGGTTGCTATGCTATGGAGATGCACGAGCGCTGTGGCCGCCCAGCGCCGTGGAGCTGTGGTTTCAGCTTTGCCCTCGTGTGCGCTGGAATCGCCTTGTCAGTGAGAGACCGTGTTCTGGAAATCTGGTGTGGGTTTCACATTACTCGTTGAGGATGCTTTAAAGCTATTTCTGACATCCACTCCCCTCCTCCTCCTTGCCCATGGCATTGATGGAGCTGGCCTCCTAGGTATGCAGGGAGGTCCTTTCAGGTCCAGCTCAGAGATGCCTGCTTTATGATTTGCAGTCTATGTATGTAAAATCAGGCAGGGGTAGGTGGCAAATTTTTTTTTTTTAAGTTTTAAAAGATGAGTTAAAAAACAAAAGCAAGTATGTGGCTCTCTTTCCTGTGCATTTCCTATCTATGTAGGCTTAGCTTACCACACGTGAATTAAACCATAGGATTAAGCTCTACTTTATTTAGTTCACAGCATTGTGACTTCTCATGGAAAACAGGTGTTGAACAATGTGTTTGGAGCTTGAGATTGAAAGCTACGGAGAGGAAGTGGGTTTTCTAGTCTTGTCTCACCAGTAGACCCAAAGTAAGAGTTTGCAATCAATGAAGACTTCCTGTTTGCATTGGGGACATCCAAACTCAAAAGGAGAAAAAAAAAGGCAGCTAGACCAGGTCAGTGGGGCTTCAAAACCAAGCCCCCAACCCCACCACAGTCTCTCACATAAGGAAGATGTTTCTCCTAGTTCCACGACTCTGTGCCCCAGGTCATTCATCTCCCTGACAGTTGTGATGTGACTGATCCCCCTGCCCAGCCTGTTGTGAGTCTTCAGCCCACAAACTGGGGTCTTTAGCACCATAATGATGTGGCCAGAGTGGAATGTCATTCTCCATCCCCCTAGTGGGGACTACCTGTGGTGAATTAAAGATGGTATCAAGGGTGAAGTCTCTTTCTACCTCTAACTTGCTTTGCTCAATAAAATGTGCCAAAGTAATGTTGGGTAACTTCCAAAGTTGGGCTTTAAGAGATTGCAGCTTTTGTTTTCACTTGCTTGGAATATTCCTGCTTGGACCCAGCCCTACGCTGTGAGAAGCTCAAACCTGGCAGAGAGGCCTTATGGAGGGAAACTGAGGTGTTTCTGTTAACAATCCACCTGAGCTCTCAGCTGCCAGCTGTGTGAATAAATGGGGGAGTGCTCATTCCAGCTCATTGAGCTTCCAGATTATGCAGACCCTGGTGATGGCATAGCACAGAAGAACCACCCAGCTGAGCCCAGTCAACCTGCAGAATTGTGAGTGATAATAAATGGTGGTTGTTTTAAGCTACTATGTTTTGGATGTTATAAAAGAATGGATAGCTGTGAAACTTAGAGATGGGTTTGTTAAGATTTCTGAAGGCAGAGAATGTATTTTTCTCATTTTTTATAAAGTGCAGGGTTTGGCCAAGATGTAAATTTCCAATGAGAATTGGACCTGATTGGTGATCTCTTCAATGTTAGAACCAAAGGAACCTTTGCAGACACCTTATGTACCTTTCATTTCACAGGCAGCTGATCTTACTTTCCCCCTCATCACCTGGCAAGCCCTGTCCTCACTCCAGCATTACAAAGCCCTTATTATCTTGGTGATCTTCTCAAGCTATTTTCATGGTGTGGATCGTATGTTATTTGCATGTCTTCCCCACCTCCACCTCCAACCTGCCAGCAACATCTGGATGTTTTTTACAGTCAAATCTTGGTTCATGTGGACAAAATGCCAAAGGTTGTCTTTATTCATCTTTGACATGAGGGAGAGTCTATAGAGGGTTGGGGAACCCAGGCTGCTTCCGTGGCTGCTCCAAGACTCACATCTTGGAGTCCCATTTTAGCAGATCCCCAGGCATCCTTACTCATCCCAGGGATGCCTAGAGCCTTCAGAACTAAAGGGATGTTAATCCACTGTTATTTCAAGCAAGCCTCCATCCCAGGGGCAGGAAGGGAGGCCCTGAGGGAAAGGATGGAAACCTCTCACAAAGGGACAGGTGGGCACAGGGATCTCGGCCATTGGCTGGCTGTGGATGAGTCTGGCTGCCCCGTCTGCTGAAAAAACTTAAGAAGCCAGATGCCACCAAACCAAAGTTCAACTTTTGCTACTTACTGTCTCAGGGCAGGTCCCCCATGAAGCAGACTCTGAGGTGGGCATTTGTACACAGGGAGCTCCCTGAGGGGACTTGCTGGGATCCCCAGCCTGGAGGAGTGAAGTGAACTGTGCTTTGGTCACAGCAAAGGGACTCTTGGGGCTCCTGTGGCCCTTCAGAATTGTCTCTCTTGGGGTGAGGGGCCGGGCCTTTCTGTGCCCCCACCTGACTCCAACAACTAGGGTGACCAGCTGTCACAGGACTGAGAGGGCTCCCGGGACATGGGCCTTTCAGTCTCAAAACTGGGACAGTTCTGGTCACCCTATTGGCGACTGTCATTGGACATGGGCTATCCTGGGAGGTGGCATGGCCTTGGGAAGGGCAAGGGCTTCTCCTCAGATGAGGGTGATGCCCCATGAGGGACCCGGCTGAGAGTGGTCGCCACCAGCTCTCGTGGCAGCTGACGGGGCGAGCTCCTCACCCCCAGGAGCTTGGGAGCCACAGCCATTTACTTGCTTCCTCTCAGGGTTCCTGGCGGTGCTCACGCAAGAGCTGGAACAGGCCCAGATGTCTTTCAGGGTGTTGGGGGCACGGCGGCCCCTTCCACCTGTGGGAGGCAGAGGGGGTAGGGTCTAAGGTCAGCACTGAAGGCAACAACCTTGCTCAGTCAGAATTACCCTTGGAATCTCTGGAGAGGGTTTGGAGACTGTGCTGTTTCTCCTTAGCCCTCCACGCCAGGGTTTCCTCCAGGCTGGAGCTGAGCTCGCTCGGTGAGCTCCAGTGCAGGGGCTGGTCTGACGTGGGAGCCAGACTGTCACCTCAGTGCTGAGGTGCTGACGCCGTGGCCAGTGCTCAGGAACCTGTTGGAGGGAATAGTGATTACTGATTCCCGATTTCTGTTGCCGCTGCAGGGCAGACCATGGCCTAGGATGACGTTCAGACTGGCTGTCCCCCTGCCGCCTTCTGCCTTGTCCTCCTCTCTCTTCCCCTCTCTCCCGTCCTTCCCCACCTTTTCCTGACACAAAACCCTGATCTCTAGTTTAATGCAACCCCACTGAATGGTAGAATGACCCTCCATCGGGGAACCAGACCCAGACTCTGTGTCCCTTTCTGTCACCTACTATGTGAGACCCCAAGACATCTCTGGGTTTCTGTTTCCTTAAACCTGGCTCCTGTGGCCCCTGGACTATAGGCCTCTTGAAGGTGCCACTGTCCTGCTCACCACTGTGTAGCCAGTAGGCACCAAGAGCACACCCAGCACCAGTGGGCACCCAGTGAGTCAATGAATGAGTGAATGGCCACCTTAGATGGCTCCCGGGGGCCCCTTGGGGAAAGTACCTTATGGAGTGGCACCGTACACGTACCCTCTCCGTGGTGGCTCAGATCAAGGCAGGAAGGGATGAAGTCCTCTGGTACTTTCGTTCACCCTGAGATTGAGAAAAGGTGAAGCCTAGAACCAAATCTCCTCTTCCTCCTGTCTGCATGTCCCAGGAAGGGACAGAGGCATGGGAGGTGGCAGATGCCTGCCTTAGGTCCTTCAGAGTCACAATAAAGAGGCGATCCCAGCTTGACAGCCTCAGGGAGCCTCTCACCTGGCTCCTCTGGCCTCACCTGCACTGGCTGAGCTGAGGCTGGCTTTGGCTGGGGGCCGTGGCTGGGGGCCGCCACTCCCAGATCATGTGAAGAGTCACCTGGCCTGTGCCTCGGGCCTGCCAGGACTCAGCCGGTTGCTGTGCTGGAAGGATCTGCTGCGTGGGCTCTCCCTCCCCCACATCCTAACAGGGAGCATTTCCTCAGAGCAGAACTTTTACACCCTGGCCCATAGGAGGGATCCATAAACCAGGTTTATTAACCGCCTGAAAGGCGAGTCATTGGGACCAGGCTTGACTGGGAAGATGCAGTCAAACATCAGCACATTTGTTTATTTTTTTAAGTTTCTGAGCAAATGTATATTTCTGCATGTTTAGAGACTGGCAGCCCTGGAAAATGAAGTTTATTTATCCTCCAGATGCACATCATCTAAACTCTGACCTGTGGGCCGCAGGCTCTGCAGCGGGAAGGTGGCCCCGTTTTCTTGAAGGTGCTGCCCTTAGCCGGGCCTTGGGGTGAGCCTGTGGGAGGCAGACAGCCTGCTTACCAGGGTGGGGTTGAGATCAAGCCTCAACTGCAGGTGGGGGTGGCTTCCAGAATCTTCTCTGGCAGCCTCAAATCACTTCCAGGTCTTCATTTCTTTGTTCATTCAAAACATGATCCATCTTTCCCAGGCTCTGTGTTAGACTCTGGCTATTCCCACGTGATCAAACTGGCCCCTTGGAGACCTTCACCACCAAGGCAAGAGCCTGGAGGGGCATTGTCCTGAGGGGGGACGGTGACATCCCTTGGGGCATCTTTCAACCCCAAACGAGCCTGCCTGTGCTTCCGTTCCCCCGGCAGCAACAGCTGTCCCCTGTCCTCCAAGCTCTGTTCCCATCTGTGCCTGGGGAAGTGAGCTTAAGGACTTTTCCGGAAATGAGAGAGGTCAGGATGCTGAAGTGTTTGGAAGGCATCCTACAGAACGACTGCTGAGGCCTTTGCTCTCCACTAAACTCTGCCTGTGGCTGGGGACTGCTCTGTGTCTGCACGTGTTCAAATTTATTAAATGTGGAGGTGCTAAAAAAAATGGAGTGAGATTCCTGGACCGCTGATGGAAACTAGCAAACCTTTCCTCCTTTGCATTTTAAGGCGACCTAATGAATGCACAAGGCAGGTAATCAGCCAATAACACCTAGAGCCTTCCACGCAATGCAAACCCCAGAGAATGATGGACCCTGGAAGGCTAACTTGGCAAGAGTGTTTGGATGTTATTGTTTTTCTTTCTAGGAAGAGCAGTTCATGTTTACAAGGCAGACTGTTATCGCACCAAGATAGGCAAGAGCGTGTGTGATTTCTTGCCTGAAAATTGCTCTTCTTCTGAACCTTCCAGCCGTGGCCTCAGAACCGGGCTTTATCTTCACTTTTCCCTGGCAGAATTGAGTTTTCTACCTGCGTTTCCTAACACACAGGCTCTGTTTCCAGCCAGCTGGGCAGCACGGTCCCTCCACCCCACCTTGCCAGTGGTGCAGTCTATGAGGGGTGGCCTCCCAGAGCTCTTGGGACTTGAAGAGTGGCCAAGATGTGGATGTGGAAGCCCGGGAGAAGGGGGAGGCCACCACAGGTAGAGTAAAGGGCTGGGGGTGACTTTGTACACAGCTGGGAAGGGGGCAGTCAGGGCCAGGGGAGGCATGGTGTCCCCAGCCCTTCTCCCACATGCACTTGCTGTCAGGATCCCTGCCCACAGTGACCCAGAGAGGAGATGAGACTTGACTCACCCATTGCCAACTGCTACTGTTTATTAAGCCAGCCAAGGCCAGGCTCCCGTGCTAAGTGCTTTTCCAGCATTCCCTGTGCTGTGCGTTTAATTATCTCCCAAAACGTATGTGGAAGTTCTCAGCTCCAGTATCTAATGTAACCTTATTTGGAAATAGGATCTTGGCAGATGTCATCAAGTTAAGAGGAGGTCGGGAGGGTGGGCCCTAATTCAATATGACTGGTGTCCTTACTGGAAGAGGGAAGTTTGGGCTTGGCATGAAGGGAGACCACCAGGTGACCACAGAGGCAGCAAATGACATACAGCAACAAGTCAGGGGACACAGAGGCTTGCCGGCAACCTCCAGAAGCCACAGAAGGAGAGATTGCATCCCTCTCTAAGGCTTCGGTGGGAGTGTGGCCTTGCTGACACCTTGGTTTGGGACTGCTGGCCTCCAGAACTGGGAGACAGCACATTCCTGCTGTCTTGAGCCACCCGGTTTGTGTCCCTTTGGGAAACTGATACACCTGTTTTACCCTACAACATTGTCACCCCATCTGTGGTGGTCAGAATAACGGCCCCCCAGTGACATCCATGCTCTAGTGCCCAGAATCTGGTAAAAGAGATTTATGCAGATGGAATTAAAGTTATCTTAAAACAGGAAGATTATCTGAGTGGAGACAATCTAATCACATGAGCCCCTAAAAGCAGAGAATGTTCTCTGGCTGGAGAAGGGATGCGAAGTCAGAGGGACTCAGAGTGTGGGGGGCTCTCTGCGTCCTCGCTGGCTTTGAACGTGGAGAAGGGGCGTGGAGAGAAGCTCCCCGCTGTCACCTGCAGGGAAGCGGGACCTGAGCTCTACTGCCCAGGAACTGGCCTCACCTAGGAACGTAGACCTGCTGACCTACGGAACCGCGGGGTGACAAATCCGTGTTGTAGGAGGGGAATAAGCCATCCATGAAGCAGAGGCGGCTGTGGGGGCACCGAGACAGGTGGCCTTGCCAGGGTCAGAGCGCTGGTCGGCAGAGTCACTCCCGTGGGAGCCCAAAGTCCACACGACCTCCCTGTCTGAAGCTGAAGGGACATGTGCAAAGGTGGGTGACAGGTAGACAGAGTCCAGATACGGAGCATGGCACTTGATGTGACGGGACAGGGAGCTAGCAGAGACGAAAGGAGGGGTGGGCAGGGGCGTCTGTGGCCCCCAGTGCTGGCATAGGGGTGGCTGATGGCTGACACCAAGGAATTGCTGGTCATGAGAAATTGCTGGGGACCCAGTGGGCTGGAGCAGAGAGCAGGGCCGGAGCTGGAAGACAGCCAGAGAGCCAGCGGGGGACGTGGCACATTTGTAGCCGGTGGCTTGTCTGCCTCTGTCTTGGACCACAGGTTCCATTTCAACAGCCACTCCCCACAGGACGGCAGAGATTGGGGTGAAGGAGCCGCAGTGGTGGAGGTGGCTGCTATCACAGGCCTCGTTGCCAACCCCTCCGAGACCCTCACGCTAACCCTGGGCAGGAAGGCAGAAACCAGGAAGGCCTAGGAGACACCATTCCCAGTGACACGGTCCCTGGGCTCTGAGAAGCGGACGGTGGCCAGGCTTCCACTCCAGAGCAGGCACCGGAGACCAGCTGCCAACAACCTGCTGGTTCTCACTGGTCTGTTTGGCTCCTGGAGAAACTGGTGCCTTAAATGGTTGGGGTCTCGTGGGGACCGTCCACTGTGGCAAGACTGCCCAGGGAACTGACCATAGCTGCACATGGCACTTATACACTTGGTGACTACGTAGCGTGTCATTCCCCACAGTGTGGGCTCAACCGTGTGGCATTACTTCATTCAAGGGGAAACACGGATGTATAACAGATGATTGAAATTATCACCAAATATTCAAATAGCTCTGTCAATATACAAATTAATCACTACAAAACCAATTGGCCCTAGACACCAATCCCAAGGAAAATATTACAGAGTTTCTGGTCAGCCCTCCCCATCCTTAAGGGACTTTTCCCCGCATAGGTCCGGGAGGAAGAAGGCAGTTAGTTCTGCTGGAAGAATGCCTGCTGCCCTTGGACTTGCCCAAACTGGTCAGCCTGTGAGTGTTGCTTCCACCCAGCATAGGGGTGCTGTACAAAATATAGAATATTCAGTTAAATCTGAATTTCAGGTAAATAATGAATCATTTTTAATATATGTATATCCCATGCAATATTTGCTCATGCAATATTAGGGACCTAGTTATACACAAAACATTATTTGTCATCTATGTGAAATTTAAATTTCACTGAGCATCCTGTATTTCTATCAGTTAAATTTGGCAACCCCAACCCAGCAGTGTTCTGAAGCGGCATCTTGTCTTATTTGGAGGAGATGAGGGGAACAATTGCCCTAATTCCTGTTTTTAAGCACACAGAGGAGATTTACGAAAAAGGAGAGAAGAGATCCTTTCCTTGTCCACAGAGGATGAGACAAACGAGAATTTAAAGCAAACGATGCCTCAGTTGGGTAAAATGAAGACTTTGCTGACCGTCAAGATAAGGTCACACTGGAATGATGTTGAGAGGGTCTTAGAAGAAAGAGAGCAAGTAGTCTGCCCTGGACAACGAAAGCTCTACTGCAATCAGTACTGTTGGGGTGAAACTTGAAGACGGTTACAGATAATATTCACAGGCTACAAATAAGGACACAGAGGCTCAGAAGGGCTGAGTAACTTGCCTAAGGTCACACAGCAAAGAGAACTAGCAGGAAATAAAGCTAGGGTTAGGACAGGGCTACAGAGCGGGAGGTCTGCATGCCTCTGCTCTGCAAAAACAATACCAACCAACGCATATTGATCATGCACCGTGAACCAAGCGCTTCACCTGAAGTATTGCATTCAGTCTGCACAGACGCTGTTAAGCAGGGATGACTTCATTTATAGTTGAGAATGTGGCAAGAAGGGCGGACATGAGGCCCCTGGCCGGCGGCTGGACTGCAGACCCCACTGCAGGACGCAGAGCATGCAACCTGAAGACCCACAGGCCCACTTTTAAAAAAGGAGCCAACATCTAAAACTTGGGACAATTGCAGACATCTGGGCGGGATGGCCAACCTCTCTGAAGGTTCAGAAGAATCAGCCCCATTGGCCTGCATTACCACGCCCCAGCTGAAGCCACCGCCCGGCCCTGGCCCCCGCCCTGGCCCCGGCACTCACTCGGGGAATACTGGCCACATGAGGCTAAGCACAGGCGCCAAAGG
Organism: Cheirogaleus medius; assembly: GCA_008086735.1. NCBI lineage: Eukaryota > Metazoa > Chordata > Mammalia > Primates > Cheirogaleidae > Cheirogaleus > Cheirogaleus medius. The sequence goes on from VBSM01003143.1 coordinate 746,008, forward strand.
CAGGCACCTGCCCTCCTGACTGGGTGAACTGGGACGAGCTCTCTGCGTTTCCATAGCACGACTGGTAAAATGGGGGTCGCGGTAGGACTACCTCACAGAGCTCTTGTGATTGAAATGTGACAGTCCATTAAAAGCCATGATCACAGTTGCTTGGAATACAGCACACACTTCATAAACGTCAGCCACCAAGCACCCACTCTGCGCTAAGAGGGCAGCTGCCCTGGAAATGGGGAGCCCCCCAAACTCCGAGCGGCCTGAGGAACGAGCGAAACAGAGGTCCCCACCTCGGGGGAGGTGACCCGCAGAGAAGAGACCAGAGGCGGAAGCTGCCTCAGAAGCCTACAGGTCCTTATCAGGGACAGCCGCAGGGAGCCGAGGAGGGATGGAAGCGTGGTGGCCTTCACAAGAGGACAGCCCAGAGATGGGCACTAACTGCCTTGGTGGGAGGGGAGCCTGAGGGTACAGAGGGGGGTGTCTCAGCCTTGCTGTTGATTCAGGTGGAGAGATGCCTCCACAAGCTGAAAATGCGGGGCCGCCTCCCTGGGCCACCCCACACTGTGGACAGCAGCAGCCCGGGACAGCCACCTGCCAGGCCCACTGGAAGCCACTGCCACCCCTGGTCCCTGCAGCGGCCCGCGCGCCAGCCGTTGGGCAGGACATTCCATTCCGTCCCAGCTGTGCTTGGACGAGCACCTGGGCGCCTGCTGCAGATACGCCTCGACCGATCGCTGGTCGCCTGCACTGCGGGAACGGCTGCGGGGCTGGGCACTGCCGCCCCCGATTCACGCCCGCCCTCCGCGCGCGGGTCGCCCGCGGCCACACGGGGGCGCTGGCGCCCGCCGCGCTCCCCGCGCCCGGCCGGGAGAACAAAGGCAGCCCGGGACCTGGGCCTCCCTCACCTGGAGCCACCTGCTTCCCGGGCGCCGGGCCCCAGCGCCAGGCCCGCATCCGGCCCCCGCGAAGGAGTTAATTTTTACTCAGCACTGCTCTTAGAAATCTGTTAAAGAAATCGCTCCCCCCTGACGCCCTTTCTCCCCAGCCTGGGGACAAAATACAAGAGCTCCGGGACCCTAAAAGGGTTACTGGGTTTGTGGTTTTACGATGTGAGCTGCTCTGTATTCTCCGCTCCTTCCCCGAGCTTACCAGGATCCCGGCAGCATCGTTTTTCTCCCCTTTGGTTTATTAAAGTGAACTTCTTTTCACATTTGGACGAAGTAGACACACGCCCTCGGGAAACAGCGCAACAAACCGAACGCAGAAATAGAGAGAAAAGAGGAAGGAAAGCACCCAGAAACAGGTCCCTGCAAGCAAGGTAGCTTCCCACACGCGGCTAACCTGGCCTTGTCCCCAAATGGCTTTTATTCCCTAACTTCTAAATAGACCTCATTGACTGTGTGCAAAACCCTGTGATTGTGCTTCTTTGCACTTACACAGATGCCCTGGTCAGGAAACCCCAAAGAGGCTAAGTTACAGTCAGCAAGTGCCTGCGGAGGGCCTGCTGGGTCCAAATGCCGCTCAGTAAGCTGCCCCCAACTAGCTAGGCAGTGTCAGGCCCCAGGAATCCCACCATGGGAGACTCAGGCTGGGCCTTTCTGGGTCTTACAATTTAGTGGTCCCCAATGAACTGCTTTCCACCAAAACTGCTGCCCAAGGTCAATTTCTACTGGCCATTCCCTAAGGCACGGTCGTCTTGATTAAGCAGGCCGTTCTCCCTCTGGGCTCACAGCTCAGAGCGTGCAGCTGTGAGTTTCTGAGGGTGTGAGGGAGCAGTAATCCTTGCAGAGAGGAAGTTAGGGCCCACAGAAACTTCCACGGAGAAGAGGCTTGCTTCAAGGGGACCCCTGGGATCACAAGGCGACTCTGCAGGCCAAATCGTTTCCATTCAGTCAACAGTCAGCATTGTCTTTGTCGTACAAAGACCTATTCTGTATATCTCTGGCACCGTTCTCATTCTAAGGAGTAGAGTTCTCGTCCCTTACCCCGCTGGTAAGGCAAGATGCCCATGTCCAGGGCACGATGATGCTGGGACCCAGGGGAGGAAGGCAGGAGCTGTTCCTGAGGACTCCTCTGACCACGGAGGCCTTCTTGGAGGAGGAGGTGGGAAGCAGGGGGCGTTCTCCAACACAGCCCAATACAGCATCTGCCATGGTGAACATGTCTTGTAATAGCTGCGCTGCCCAATGTGGTAGCCCTGACTTTATGTGGCTGTTGAGCACTTGAAATGAGGCTAGTGCTACTGAGGAGCTGAAGTTCAAGTTTTATTTAATATTAATTAACTTTAAATAATCGCATTGGCGGGTGGCTACCATATGGGACGGCACAGCTCCAGGCAGCGGTGTAGGCATGGGTGGGGTGGGAACAGAAGAGACGTCATTGCTAGTCTCATCCTAATTTGTCCCACGCTGGCTGAAGCCACTTGCATAGTTTCTGTCCAGCGTGCAGGGAGGCCTTGCGGTGGTGGATGTGGTCACGATGTGTGGCGGGCGGGAGTGATGGAAGGCCATGGAATCTTGCAGCCAAGAAATGACATGCCATAAATTGCCTTTAAACAGCAATGGGCCAGGGATTAGAGGACTTTTCCCGTAGATACTTGTTACCAGTAGACAGGGGTCAACAGCAGGGTGCCTGGACTATGGTTTTGAAATACTTTAAAGTAGACATTGACTTCCTGTAACACCAGCTCAGCCCTCAGTTATGGGTAAATGACGACTTCTAGCTTCTTTGGACCTCTAGGTGGAGGCAGGGAACATTCAGAGATCATAGACATATTTATCTTTTAAGCTTGAAGGGGGACTCCATGATTATGTAAAAGAGGGTGCGGCCAGGGGTGGGGGTGGGGCGTGGCAAGTTCAGTGACTTTCCCAGAATCGCAGAGTTAGCCCTTGACAATGCTGGGATGAAAACTCAGGATGTCCCGGCCCAGTGCTGTCTCTGCCACACCATATTGCTTGTCAGACACCTTGAGACTTTGGGCATTGCAGACATTACATCTAGCTGGTTTGGCCAGCCAGATATTAGACCAGTCCATTTTCCTTCATATGTTTAGATTGGCAGATTCCAGGAGCCAAAAGTAGGAACTTGCCTGTGACCAAAAGGACGGCAGGGCTGAGGCTAGAGTCCACAATGTCCTCCACTGGAGTTTCCCCCAGGTTTTTATTATGAAATTATTTATACACTCAGAAAAGTTGAAGGAATAATGTATCAAGTCTTAATTTCTCAAAAGCAAGCCTTAGCAATTTTTAAGAGATTTCCACTTCTATTTGTTTTTATATTATTCATAAGAATCATTAAATGAACCACAAATTGTCCCTTAATTCTTCCCCTATTTTGCAGACTATGCAAATTCAGCTGATGAAACTGTAAGTGTGTGAAAGAGATGTCTGACAATCTTACGAACCTGAAGATGCACCTGAACTTGAAAGCTCTTTAAAACAGTAACAGCAATAATAACCCTCACACAAATTCTTTTTGGAGCATTTAAGGAGGAGAAGTGGGCTGAATCCATGGTGTATAGGTAATTATTTTATAGAAATAGTAAAATTTCAGGAGGTAATGACTGCTACTCAAAATATCTCTGTTCTACAGGAGTGGAATCCCCTATAAAGAGCCTGATCACCTGGCAATGGGTGGGTGAGACTCACCTGGCATGGTTGACTTGCTCTAGTGGCCACTGCAGTGTACCCCAGCCCAGTCGAGAGCACAGACTTCTGAGTTTCCCTGAGATTAACCAGCGAAGTGGCCTCGAGCCCATTGCGTCACCTCTCTGCACTCCACTTTCCTTCCTTGTAAAATTCAGGGGTCAAACTTGATGGTCTCTTTCAGATTTAACATGCATTTCCTTGCTTTTCGGCCCGATCCCTTTGGGAATGCCAACTCATGCCACTCAAGCCACTTAGAAATCCAGTGAATGGTCATAACAGGGCACACTGGCAATTGTTATTCAGATGTTCCTCATGGTTTTACAGAAGCTCTTTCCTTGAGGACAAACTCATCCTCCAGTGGGAAAAGTGCCTCTGCCTGGCCCTACCCTCGCCAGGGGAGCAGTGGGACCCAGAGAGTGCTGCAGTGCCTTCCATTTGGATGGCCATTTGGACAACTCAGACTGCCTTCCCAGGATGCATTTCTTCTCAGGGCGTCTTGGATAGACACTGTCAGGCTGTTCAGCTGGGCCAGGAAGGGGGATGGGGAATTCAGCAGTAATGTCTCTAGACTACTTTAAAACCAGATCCATAATAATGGCCAGGTATTGTGGTGCTAGTAGGTTCTAGGCTTTTCACTGAATCACTTTAGTCCTCCCATTGGGCCCAGAAGGTGGAAAGAATAACACAGGAGTCCTCCTTTATCCTTGGAGAATGCACACCAAGGCCCCCAGTGGATGCCTGAAATCTCTGCTCATACCAAACCCTGGATATACTATGCTCTTCCCTATAGGCACATATCTATGATAAGGTTTAATTTATAAATTAGGCACAGTGAGAGATGAATAACAATGACTAATAATAAAATAGAACAATTATAACAATATACTGTAATAAAATTTATGTGACTATGGTCTTTCTCACTCTCTCTCTCAAAATATCTTATTGTACTGTGCTCACCTATTTTCAGACCATGGTTGACCTCGGGTAACTGAAACCGTGCAAAAGGAAAGTGCATGGAAGAGCGGACGCCTGTCTATGGCTAACAATAATCGGAGAAAACACATAGCCTTTCTCACGTGCCCAGGAGTTTCTCAAAACCATGAGGAGCATCTGAATAAAAATGTCTGAGTGCTTGTCACGTCCTAACTCATTTAATCTTCTTAGCGATCCTATTAAATAGCTACGAGATAGGAACTCTTATTTTCCTCATTTTACAGCTGAGAAAATGGAAGACTCAGAGAACTCACGTAACTGGCCATAGGTCACACAGCTATTGAGCAAAGAGCATGGTGGCACCTAACCTTTCACCTAAAGAAAGCCATGCCCCTTCACCAAAGTGAGGCTGTACTCCCAGAAAGACTTTGTCTCCAGGGAAGCCTTGGCTTTGGGAATCAGGCCCCGTTCTAAGTTTAGCATCATTGGTGGTGATGTTCGGTAGTGGGCTCAATGATTTCGCTTCAGTTAAATGCCACACGCTCTCTGAAG
>VBSM01003143.1:751233-769720 GCA_008086735.1 Cheirogaleus medius
AAAAAAAAAAAAAAGGGTGACTACTCAAGACATTTTGTAAAGGGGGGAAAATTGCAAAGAAAAGGGACCTCAGTAGGGGTGCAGGGGCTGTGAATGTGGCCTTGTCAGGCGGTTCTTTCAGCTGAAACCTGGTGCTGGCGTTGTAGTTCAGTTCAAACTGTCACCTTTAGTTCTTGCTGGCTTTTCTGCCCTCTCCCCAGAACCTCAACAGATTGGGGCTTATTTACCTATTCACACTCCGCCGTGGAAGCTCATTACGAGGCTTATTAGCAACACCATTCATGGGAGGCCATTGACAAAAGGGGTTCCAGCCACTTGAAGAGGGAAGAGAAAAAAATCTGTAAAGAGATTATTTTCTCATTCAGAAGGCTCGTTGGTGTGAAGACTTTCCTGGACCGTCTGAGGTCACTTGAAGACTGAATATGACGACAGAATTGATTTTTTAAAAAAAAATAATTCCAAACATGCTTTTGCTTTTCTCAAAACTGAAGAGTTTCCTGTTGTGGGCTTGTGGGTTTCCCTCCAATGAGCACTCATAAGGCAATAAGGGGCTCTTGATGGATCGGTGTCTTTTCCTCTCTATAAAGGGTAAATTCTGCAAATCGTGTCTGGACATTAAAGTAGGTGTTCTTATTTGTCATTTTCAGGGAAAGGCTTCCTTTCCATTCAGCGTATGAAGCCACTGATGAATGGGGGACAGGGACAGCAGCTTCCTGCACCATTAATTTATGTGAGAATGTGTTAACAGCACTTTCAATGGCTGATGGGCTCTTGCGGGATGGGAAAGGAATCTGCCCCGAGACACTGAGTTTCCCACTGGTGGGGAATGTAAATATGTAGGTGCCGGCCTCTGAGCAGGCGGACATGCAGCCACGTCCCCTTTCTGAGACTTGGAAGACACATTGGTATGGTCAGAACAACCCAGGTGGGAGAGAATAGCTGAGTGTCACCTGGCTGAGGCACATGTTAATTAAAAGGCTCTGGGACTGATCAGGGTAGAGGACTTGAGCAAAAACATCCTTCTCCCACCAAGCATATAGATGGATAAATTTGCCTGAAAATCAAACTATTATTTTTGTTGTCAAATTTCCAAAATACAATTTCATAGCTGTTTGCTCGAGGCATTTAAATGGATTTGTGACTTCAGGCTTTTAAGTCACTTGCATATAAGTTTTCTATGTTGTATTGTGAATAAAAGTGATTTTCTAATCATGTGGCACCTTGAAAAAATATTTTTGTAAATGTTATGAAGTGTGCAATGCTAGTGACCCAGGTGCAACTGCATTTTTAAATGCAGGAAAAGTCGATTTTCCGGGTTAGTTTTGTTCTCACTGCTCCATCTGGGGTTTAGTGACCTTTTCTAAAGAAAAATAATTAAGGTTTTTATCTGTATGGTCTTGAACCTAAGCATGACTGATGAGGAGATGGATGAATGAAGGAGAAAAAGTATATTTAAAAATAAATTATCCTAAAGACACAGCCTAGTGAAAAGGTGAAAGGAAAATATGAACTTTCACCGGTTACAGCTTGGTGTTCAGTTGAAGATTGGGATTTTGCATCTAAGATTTTGCATCTAAGATTCAAAGAGAGGAATTGCTTTGCTCCAGATTATACGGCTATTTATGGCACAGTCCAGTCTTTAGACTTTTGAATTTCTTTTTATTAATCCAAATTTGTATTACTGAACAACACAGTTTTGTTGCCGGTTTTGACTTTTTCTAAGAGCCGCATTCGGAATCAGGCTCTGCCAGTAGCCAGCTGTGTGACTCTGGGCAAATTACTTAACCTCTCTGATCCTTAGTTTTTTAAATCAGAAACTGAGACTATTACTCTGCAGGGTGGTCGTGCAGATTAAACGGGATCATCTATTTAGTGTGCCCTGCCCATCGTAGGGCCCCCATAAATAATCCATTTTTTTCTCTTTCATTTCTATTGTCTAGAAGGTCAGTAAAATGCTATGTCCTGCGAACATTCTCAAGTTGCTTCCTCTCCTCCGCAAGCTTCAGTTGCATTGAGTTTTCCCCCCCGCAGCACCACGTAGCCGCATTTTAGTCTCTTTGCGGGAGAGCGTTGTGTCATTTGTTTTCTAACTCGACAGAAAACAACGTAGCGCAGCCACTCGGGAGACGCCGGCCGGCCCACCTCGCCGGGGAGGGAGGGAGGGCGCGGGGCGCGGGGCGCGGCCTTACTCCGAGGACACCGCGGCATCCCCCGTCCGACCGCGCCGGCCCTCGCCCTCCCGGCCGTGGCTCCCGCGGCTCGGAGGCGTCGGGCGCCGCGCGGGGCTCGGGCCGGGCGCGCGGCGCTGATTGGCAGAGCGGGCGCCGCCGTCCAGGAAACGGCTCGGGTTTCAGCGGGGGCGTGCCCGCGCGGGAGGAGGCGGCGGCGCGGGCGGGGAGCGCGGCGGAGAGCCGAGCGGGCGGGCGGCGGGTGCGGAGCGGGAGCGAGCGCGCGGCCGCACAAAGCTCGGGCGCCGCGGGGCTGCATGCGGCGACCTGGCCCGGCGCGGCGGCGGCGACTCCTCTGCAGGCTGGCGGGGGCGGGCCGCGAGCCCCGGGGCCCGGAGGCCGCAGCGCTCCTGCGCGCTCTGAGCGTTCGCAACTTGCGAGCAAAGTTTGGTGGAGGAAACGCCGAGCCTGAGTCCTTTCTTCCTCTCGCTCCCCAAATCCGAGGGCAGCCCGCGGGCGTCATGCCCGCGCTCCTCCGCAGCCCGGGGCGCGCGTGAAGCCTGGGAGCCTCGGCGCCGGCGGGGACCCAAGGACCACTCTTACTGGGGTTGCCCCCGGAGCTCGTCGCTCGCTCCATCCCGACCCACGCCGGGCGCGGGACAGACAGATCGCGGAGGAGCGTTGCCATTCAAGGTAATCGCCGTGCCGGGCGTCTCGGGGAGCTTCGCCGGCCGGGAAAGTGGGCGCCGGGGCGCCGGGGCGCCGGTGTACTGTCCCCAGGCGGAGGGCGCGGGAGAACCGGCGTTGTGCAGGGCGCTCCCATGTCCTCGCTGTCCGGGTGCATAGGTGATGGGGGAGGTGGGTGCGTGCCGACGGCTGGCGTTTGGGGAGTTCTGCCTCCTCCGCCCCCATCCAGATGCTGACATCTGCCTCTGGCGCCGTCACCCCCCTCCCTGTCAAACACCGGCAGGCGCAGTCCCGCAGGCTGGGCGCGTTCCTCCGACCCCGGAACGGACGGACTAGGACTGTGCCTGCCGGTGGCACAGCCCCACAGGCCAGGCCCCCGGGGAGCATCTTTGGGGTGCCTCATCCTCGGGCCGGGGGAGCTCCTGCCCGGTCTTATTCTGGCCTCGCGGAGGACCCTATTTGGGGAGGGAGCTGCTGGGGCGGGGCCGGTGACATCCCAGTCGGGGTGGCAATGGACAGGGATGGCACTTTTTTGGGGAGGCGGCGGCCCTGGTTCCCGGATTTCGGCGCCGGGCGCCCCTGCCCGCAGCCGCCGTGGGCGCTGGAGGGAGCGCAGCGCGCCCGGGGCTAGGGGGCGAGCTGGACCGACTTTTCCCAATTCGCCCGCCTGCTCTGCCGCAGCCGCTCGGAGATGTCGAAAGCGCCGGCGAGTTCTAACTTGCGCGCTCATTCTTTCGGCGGCGGGGCCGCGCGGGGAACCAGCCAGCGAGGGCCCTGCGTGGCGCGGGTTCCGACCCCCTGGCCGGGCGCAGGAGGCCGGCCCGGGGGCCATCAGCTTCTGTCGCTCTCCTCGCGGCCCGCTCCCTTGCAAACTATTCTCCGGACCTTCCTTCCTCTCCCCCAATTCAGCAAAACCTACCCTTAAAGGCAAACCTGCTTTCACACTCTGGGCACCCATTATGTGTTTGGTGTGAAACGCTATCAACATTTAAAACTCCATTGTCCCCTTAGTCCCAAATCCCTATAAATCTTCCACTGGCCTCGACTCATTTTCATCTGAAAAGCCTGTTTAGTTTGAATAGAAAAGCAATCAGGCGCCCCTCTCCCTCTCCCTCTCCCTGGAATGTCAATTAAAATGCAGATTTCTCTGAGCTCTTTAGCGCCCCGAGAAGGGGGAGAAAAACGGGGTATTCCAGGTTAACTAATGAAAGAAGTGCTGCTGTGAGACGGGGTGGTGCGGAGCACCCCTAAACTGCTTGCACGTGCCCATTGGATTGGGAGGGTTGACCCGGAGAGGACTGTGGTCCTGGGGCAGCCTGTGGTTTTTGAGATTTCAATGTGTTGAAGAATTTCCATCCCCAGACTTGACCCCTCGACACCTCCCAGCCCTACTCAGTGCTGGGGAGCAGCTGGGAGCCCAGCACCCTAACCTTGCCTGGCACTGTTGACTTTCCTGATGTGAAACCTACCCGGGAACAAAACGCCAGGTGCTCAGCATGGGGGAGCTGGCAGCAGATGGATCACCCCTTAGGTGGAAGCCCGACTTGGTGGGCACCGGTTGGCACCTTCTTGGAGGGTGGGGGCTTTGGAAATGTTCTGGTAAACTGGAGAGCCCAGCGCAGCCCTGGCATGGGGACCACTCCCTAGCCAGGCTCTTCTTGCTTGTCACTTTGCCCATCTTTAGGGGCGGGCTTGTGCCAAGGTGAAAATGGAGGGGGGTTTGGGGAGGTGGCGGTGAAGAGCCATCCATCAGAGGGAGGGTGACAACTCCTCCCGCGCAGGCTGAGAAGAGAGTTCCCTTTCAAGGGGAAAAATAAACACGCTGGGGCTTTCACTGGGGCTCAGACTCCAGGAAGGATTATGGTATTGAAGGCAGGAAGCCGGGATTGTGGCCGCCAGCAGCATGCTGGGCCTGTGTTCCCAACACCGAGCCTCGGGACCTAATTATCCTGCCTAGGAGGTCGGGCCATACTTTTGTCCACTGGGGCGAGGGACTGTGCAGACCTGTTGCCTTAGGTCTCTGCCTTCCAGAGATGTGGGGAGGGGGTTGCTGTGGGGCCTAGACCTGGAAGTGGCTGAGATGGAAGTTTCCAGCGCAAGCTGTTGGAAGGACTGGATGCCTTGAGATTCAGGGGAGGGCTCTGTCCACCGGTCTCCACCTAGAGCTAAGGAGGCTCCTCTGGGCAGGGGTGGATGGGTGAGGCGGCGGGTGAACCAGCCTGTGTGAGGACTCTAGATTGTTCCTGAAGTGGTGCTCCAAGTAGAAAATTCCCCTGCATTCTGGAAATGCTTAGTAAATCAGTGAGAATGTTTGTGTACTTTCCTCCCACATGTATGTAGAAATAGATTTGGAATTATCTTTTGAGGTTCTCGATTTTAAGAGGAAAGAAATGTTAGGGGGAAAAAACCCTTCAAGCAATCTGAAAACACAGCAGTCTGACAGCATGCACGTACACTTTCTTGCTTTTGCTGTGAATCAGACTGTTTTCACCGGAGCTTTCTGTGCTGCAGAGGTTTTCTTTCTTCCTCCTTTGGAAACGGTGCATCCTTTCTGCCCTCACCCACTTTAAGCCTTAGTCAAGGCTAAAAGGAGCAATTTTCATGATAGAACTTTGGGGAGGCTCCAGCAATGTTGAAATCCTATGTCATAATTTGAAACATCAAGTCCAGTAAACAAAAATCGCACGATTTAGAGAGTTTTTGTGTTAAAGGCCTCTCCGCCCCTGATCTTGTAAAGTTTGTGCATTTTGACTTTACATGTACTCACTGAGGTTACTGAATGAATTTAAAGTTGTTTGGAATATTTTAAGCTTTCTTGGAAAATTCTCCTTGCCTTGGATGAAATGCGTGAACAGAGGAGTAAGTCGAGTGCCCCCTTGTAATCTCTATGTGGAGATTTCAGCCAGTAGGTTAGCGTACTCAGAGTCATTGGTCCAGTGGCATACCATGACAATAATTTACAGATCATCATCGTTATTAAAAAACTCCTGCATTATTCATCAAAGTTTGCATCTGCTCTGCTTCTTGACCCCCTCTGCAGAGACTGAATACACTTAGGGGGCCTGGGCTGCCACTTAGTCACAGTGGAAGGGAATTCAGGCTTCGAGTACGTTTTTGGTTTGGCTGCTTTGAATGCATCTCTGTTCCGTTCATTCTTCCTAAGCGGCTGCCTGGCGAAACGTTGACATACGCTTCTGCACTTGAAAATGAATCCTGACAAGTGTAAACTGGTGGGAATTTTTCGTAGCCTTCCTGGGATTCTTTTGATTTTGCTGATCTCTCTCGCTGCTTCCTGAGAACCACAGGGAGGGTGGAACAAACTGCTCAGCCCCAGCCCAGCAGAATTGCGGGTCTGTGCGCAGACGCCTCCCCGGTTTAGCTTTCTAAAGCCCGGTTGGACTGAGAGAAGTTAACGAGGTTGGCTATGCCGACCCGAGCATTTTTAACTTGCTTTTGTAGCTGCCCTTGAAACTAAGGTCACGTTGCTTCTGCTTTTTGAGGGCGGTAGAGGCGACAGCGGGCAGTGGAAGGGAGCACACTTCGCCTAACTGGAGCGGCCGCGGTGTCTTTTGGCGTCCTGTAGCTTCTGTTTTATCTCCGTGTTTCTTAAAAGTATGCTTTTTAAAAGATGAGCCTAACACGTTTTGTGGACCCGTTTGGTGGAGACACCTGGGACTCTGAGGTGAGCCTGGAAGGCTTTTGCAGAGAATGAAAAAGAACTCCGTTTGCACACATTTGAGAGGCTGAAAAATGGTTTTATTCCACTTGGGTTTCAGTGAATTGGGGACGATTCCACTGACTCGCCGAATCTCTCTCCTTCTGTGGCAGCAGCAGCAGCAGCAGCAGCACCTCGGTCCCTGAGCCCACCGCAGGCTGAAGGCATTGCTGGCAGTCCATGCTCGTAGAGGAAGTGTGCAGATGGGATTAACGTCCATATGGAGATATGGAAGAGGACCGGGGATTGGCATTGTAACCATGGTCAGCTGGGGCCACTTCATCTTCCTGGTCGTGGTCACCATGGCAACCTTGTCCCTGGCCCGGCCCTCATTCAATTTAGTTGAGGATACCACATTAGAGCCGGAAGGTAAGTTATTCAATTTCGCTTTCAGGGTACCAAGTTTGTTTTGGGATTTGGCTGGGGGGAGTGGCACTTATGTTAAGGCCTGTTTTGGAATCAGCTGCCCTTGCCGTTGTAAATGCAGCTTCTAAAAGCACCGGGAGAGGGTCTCTCGGCTTCTTCCCCCAGGGCAGAGATTATGAGAGAAGGTTCTTAGCTGCAGCGCTGTAGGCGGAATGGTGTAGTTAGCTGGTCTCTTGGTGTGTGTGTTGCTCTGTGCTGGATGAGGAGGCAGCAGCAGTTCACCTTTATCCAGTGCCCGGGAGAGCTGTGGAAGGGCGGGCCGTGGGAGGATGCAGGATGAATGCCATCGGGAGTCTCCTGCAGCACCGTTCGGGCGAGAGTCTTGCTTACAGTGTGAAGAATTGCTATTTTCTGACAAAAGGAACCTGTAAGGGAAATTGCCAACATCTGAAATGCTGACGTCTTATTTTCATTGTTTAAGGAGCAAAGGAGGTTCTGAAGTTCAGCGTGGAGAGAGGCTTGACATATTAGATTTTTTTTTTTTTTAGCCATTGTAACTCATAGTACTTAAGCAACGCGTCACAGAATGGCAGATTCTATTTTGGGTAAACTTGAAAGTGAATATGTCAGGGGGTCTCCCATTTCTGGGAACTTCCAGATCTCGCAAAGCACGCCTTGGTGTTTCAGCTTTTGAAATGTCATTTTAAAGATACAAGGCCGGCTGTGAGGACTGCACGAGGCTGAATTATTCAGCTGGGCAGATTTGGAGCCTCTCTCCCAGGTCCTCTGGAGACAACGTTAGCCAAGCCTCTACTTGGTGCTGCCTTGAAATCTGTCATCAGGAGGGAATATTGGTAGCTGAGTTATTTTTCGAGTGGTAATCCGAGAATAAAACGGCAGATCCTAGCACTCATCGCCACTTAATGAACCTGTTTGCTGGGAGCCCACCTGGTGCCTGCCTGGCTTCGGGAGCCCGCTGCTGTCCTGAGTGGCAACTGGGATCGGCTGAGCTGCTCTGGGAACACAGCCTGCCGTGGAGTGCGTGGGCAGCACGCTTAGCCGGGGGGAGACTGGGGCAGGACAGAAAGCCCAGTCTCCTTAGCCCTGCCAGGGCGATCCGTGGAGGAGGGCTGTGTTCCCTCTGAGCTGAGAGTTCTGAGAGACGTGGTCTCCCCAGGAAGACCCTGTGCAAGCGTCATTAAGGGATAAGGACCGAAGCACTTATCACCCGAAGCAGTTTTGTGAGACTGGGGAGCTTTTTGTCACACAGAGGCACGGTGGCTTTATAATTAACGGGTGTGGTGATATCAACCTACCACATCTCGGTCACTGGGAAGGGAATCTGGTAGGAGTTTGTGTCTGAAGCTTGTACAGGCTACTGCTCTAGACTGATTATGGAACTGCCTCTTTGTGACTTGTGCTGGGACATCAGGACGAATGTAATCTGCAATGATGATGCAATTTTAAAAGCCTTAATGTGAGGGGGGAAAAGTTTCCAGTTTCTGAAAGTCATGCCTGTACTCTTTAATTTTGCTAATAATTAAAATGGATGTTTCCCTAATTGCTGGTTTTCCCTTGAGTACGCGGCGCAGCACAAACTGAGGAAGCTGAGCTGGGATTTCTTACAGCGTGGGCTTCAGGAACGGCCCAGGTTAGGAAAAAACTGTCATTTTTCATTTGGATTTTCGGGGCAGCGTTATTGTGAGTTTATTTTAATGTAGAGTATAAAATGGTTCTGGAGAATTTCTTTTACCTTACTTAATTATTGAAGGGAGTTTAAAATGTGTGTGTACATGCAGGGGGAGACTGGGGAGGCAGAGAAGGAAGAAACTGGAAAGGGGGACGAAGCTCCCCAGGTGGGTCTTTGTGTAAGAATTTGTATCCAATGATGTGCGTGTTGTTGGAAGCAGGTCTTCCCAAGCTGGATCTGCTGTTGCACTTAGGGGTCAGAGAGGAGGTTCATGAAGTCCCTGGAATTGTAAGTAATGTTTCATGAAGGTCCTTTTGTGCATTTTTCTAGGTCCATAGTTTCCGTGAGGTTTGTATCCATAGTCATGAACATTAAAAAAAATGGAGATGATTTAGAGGAAGGTGCAAAATCCCACTAGGAGAAGGCTTTGGAAAAGCATGGAAGGTCCTGGACCTCAGTTTCCCTTTCTGTCATCTGAGGGTTTGATGAGATTATCTTTAGAGTCTCTTCACTAATATTCAATGACTTAATATCCTCAGAAGCCTTCTGACTAGCTACCTCTGAAGGTGGTTACTAGATTTGAATTCGGCCTGGATATGAAGAGCAGTTAGCACGGGGCCTGGTTATCTAATAAGCACCTGTTGCATGGTATTGTCATCGTTGTCTCCAGTGAGCTGGGAACGTGGGTCTTTCCAGTCCTGTGGGCTGGCTCTGCCAGTTGCCAAAGTGTCAGGAAACATCTAGGCTGTTGGATACAGTGGAGAAGAAAATAGCTGTGTTTGTTCTCTGTAGGGTCGGGTCTTCCCTCATCTGTTAGTGTGATGTTGGCAACTGATTTGAACTCTAAGACCACCAGTTCTTCCATTGCAGGAGTTTTGCTTTAGTGTCAGAGGTGATGAGGAAGGTAACTGAATTATAGATGAGATAAGGGTTTTTGACAACTGGAAGTGGGCAGGGGTTTAGGCCCTGTGGTGTCAAATTGGAGTGTGTGTTGTCTGTGTCTCTGTGTCCCCATCCGTCCATCCTCCACGGTTAATACAGCAATAGCTCCGGTTAACAGCAAGTTCAACCCTGACCTTCTGTTGCACAAGGGCCTATCTTGGAAGACTTTTTGGTTTGCTTATTTGGAAGCTGAGTTTAGTTAGATAATTTCTGTTGGACAGGAAAAAATGTGGCTGAAAAGTTCCAGGAAGGATCCTGGGCCCTAACACTAGAGGATCCTTTTTTTTGGCCTTTTCAGGGAAAGGTTGTGTCCCGTTGTCTCAGCTTTGTACAATACCATATCATATGTCATGTCATAGCATATATGTCATTTGTCCTCTGGGCACTTTCTGAAGTGGTAACAGTGGGGTTGGGTCTACTCAATTGACTTAAGAAAACAATCTCTAGAAGATTTTCGTTTTTAATATTTCAGATTAAAAACGATTATTTCCAGTTGGTCATTTCATTATTATAGGAGACTAACAGAGGGTGGGAAACACAGTTATTGACTCAAAAGTGGGGGCTGATCTCAATGCTAAATACTATTCTGTTGATTAATGTTCTAAATATTTGAAGTATAGTCAAGCTTGATTACCCTGAGCAACTCTTACTTTCAAGTTCTTTCTGACATTGTCACCTTACTCTGGTTAATTAAGTCATTGTTGACATTAACAGCATTTTTGTTTACACCAACCCAGTGGGAGCTAAAATAAAAGGGCTTTTCCAACCCAAAACCCTTAATTACTTTCCCACCCTCCACAAAGTGTGATTCTGAAAAGAAGCAACTTGGAGAAGAAAGTAGTTTGCATGCTTTTTTTAAAAAATTCAATTTTTGTGGACAATCTTTCCAGAGGCAATGCTGTCTGGACCAGTATGAGTTGGTCCAAAGTTCAACAGCAGGGAAGTTGAGGATGGGATCCACATGGAGACCTTCCTAAGTGAGATTTTTCCAGCATGGTTTAAGTCCTTTGTTAGAAGTATTGTAAATACCATAATATCAGCCACACGCATTTAATTGCAAGTTAAAAGAAAAGAACAGAAAAAAGAGTATATCCGCATACCAAGAGTGAATGATTTAAAATAATCTTCTGTTTCGTATTATCTGTATCTTTGTTCCTCAGTGAGTGTTAATATTTAAGAGTTGACTGTAATTTGATAGTTAGCTTAGGAACAAGGACTTATTCTTGGTCAATTAAACCAAATGCAGGCTTATGCAGTTAAATACACAATGAAGTACACATTCTTTATTAGTATATAAAGTATTTCACAATTCATAGACAAAGAGCTGTGTTTAATATTACTTCTAGAGCAAAAATCTGGCAAGCCCAGAGAATTTGTATTTGTATCATTTCTATACTGGCTCTGGTGTATGTGTGCATGTGTGTGTGTTTGTGTGTGTGTGTGTGTGTTTGTGTGTGTTTGTGTGCCTGTTTATTTTAACCAGTTAAAAGACTAAGCACCTATTATGCAAAAAGCCCCCACCAGCTCATAACTGAAGACTTGTTTCGTCTTCCCTATCCAGTTGAGAGTGAGAATTCAAATAACCAGAACAATCCAATATGAGATGTTTCTAATAACAGACTTAATGAATAATTACATGGTTATGAAATAACTGGGGTTGTGTTTAAACTGGAAGAGTTTTGTTTAATGTTCACATTCTCTATAAAATGTATCCACTAGACCTCCAGCTTGCAGACTGTTGTTTGTTTGGGTGTTTATTTAGCCAAAGATTATTGTTAAAAGAATACCAATCTCCTTTAACCAGAGTCTAGCTTACTTTTACATTTCCATTTCAGCTAATTTTAGTCTTTAAAGGAAAACGTGGGAAATAAGTTTTTGGGGGCCACCTGTTAACCTAGGTAGGAAATACAGCTGATGTGTGACTGTTATGGTTTGAGTCTTAGTAGGGTGACTTGTCGTGGTAGGCAGTTTTAGAAATTATTTTTTTGGAAGTTTGTTAGGCTATTCTATAGATCATTCTGATCCAGTGGGTTTTATGTGGCTATGCAAAAATGTCCACGGTCTTTATTTTAAATTTTTTTTCCCTAAGGGACGATTTTAGCCTTAGATTTTGCATTCTTTTTATCCATTTGTTATGTCCCACATGAGATTTAGAGATGGCTCTACTTTTTCAGCTTTCCTAGGATGGAAGTCTTCCTCCCTGACCTGTCATCTTAGTCTAGTTTCTTTTAACTGATAGCGATGGTTGTTGAAGGCTGTATGTGGCTCAACAGCGAGGCTTACTTAGGTAAGGGCTGCAAGTCTAGCAGCTACCTGAAGGGGCAGGTTTCTGAGCAGCTAATTATGTGCCAGTATCATTATGTCCAAGATGCCTCTGTCAAGGAAGAACAAACCCCTAAGAACTCAGCTTTGACTTGGTAGCAGCTCTTGAGCCTGAGTTTTTAAAGCTGTGTATAACTTGGGTTCCATTTTGGGGAAAATGTTTATCTTGGTGGGAAACTTTAAGCAGGCTTTTTGCAAGCCTAATTTTCCAAAACTGGTCACTCCTCCTGCTAAGCCAGGTGGACATGAAGTGACCCAGCCAGGTCGTAGCTCTGGCCTTCTTGGATTAGGGAATGTGAGGTTAGATTAAGGAATGTGAGGGCTTTGGAAGGGGGCCCTGAGCCCAAGTTCTTTTAAGGAGAGGTCAGGTTGAACAAGCTGCTGGACACAGCACTGCGATTTGTTCTTCAGTCTTGGAGATGTCGCCTTCTGAAATTAATAAAGGTCACATTTTTTTAAAGTTTATCTTCGCTTGCTCTGATCTGTTATTACCTCTTTTTAGGGCATGATAGAAAATCCCAGATGGTAGCCCCATCAGTGGTAAGTGGCGGCCATAGGCTTTCCCTGGCTTCTAGTTGTAAAACGTCAAGCTTTTACCATTTATATATTCATACAAAAAGGTATTTACTCATTAGGGCAAGCCATGGTTATCCTTGAAGAATGTGCATCAAGTAAAATAGGCAAGCTTTAGGTTTGGGGAAACTTGCACTGTGGAGGAGTTTTAAGGGATTGAATATGTTGTTTATTCCACTTTGGAATTCCATAAGTAGTTCTTACCCCATTGTGGACTTTTACCATGTCATGTGAATATTAAAAATTCTTGATCTTTTGGATAGTCCTGAGTCAGAGAGCTAAGATGTGGCATATTCTTTATTTTAACCCCTTGTCCAGCTAAAGAGAGGTAAATTCCAAGTCATTTCTGAACAGAATGTACACATACAGAATTTTTATGGTGAACATGTATTTTATGAGGAGGCTAAAAGTAGCTTCTAAGGAAAATGCTGATAGATTCAGGAATGAGAACAGGGGGCATATTTATTTGTATAGTTTATGTAGCACCTTTTCTTGAAACAACTCCATTCTGAGCTCTAACATTAATAAACTCTATATGAATTGTCATGATTATTTTCTAACCCTAGAGCTCCTGTATTACTATATGTGACCTAGTTTTACACATGACAGTTTGCTGTTAAGTGTTCCATACGTGACCAGTTGTAACGTTTAAAAAATACCCAGGCATTGAAAAGGCCAACTATGTGTGTGTATACAAGGGGACTTGTTATAAAATGAAATGTCAAGATCATTGCAATGGTTAAGTTTAGGGTTTAAACCCTTTGAACACCCTCAAAGTTCAGATTGCCAGTTGATGGTGGAATTGCTCCAAAGATGTGTGGCTGCCTTGGGGAGACTTCTTGGCCTGCTAAGTAAGCCTCCTGGATTTCCACCAAGACATATTGCATTCTTAGCTGGCTGCAGTAGGCACAGTCGAATATATAACCTAGATGTTATAAGTGTTTCACATCTAAAGCTACTCAAATCTTTACAAGACTAAGAATCCCCTGTGCAATTAATCTGACTTCTGCATCTGACATTTTTTAAATAGAAATAAATAAAATTGTTTTGAACGGCATATAATGTGCTTTATGGAGACATAGACACTAATAGGGAATTTGACCTTGGGAGCTAGGTTTAAATCTCCACTATCTACTGTGCTGCAACCTCAGAAAAATGAGATAACCTCTCTGAGCCTCAAAGATATTATCTATCTGGAAGGGTGAATGTACAGATTAAATGCAAATGGAATGTAAATCTCCTGCTACAGTTCCTGGCCCCAGATAGGTGCTCACTAAATGCTGATTTCTTCCCTATTCCACTTCCTTGTCAAAGTAAATTTAAAACCAATATTTCCTGGACTGATAAGATGTTTACCCCACAGTAGACAATGATAAATCTTCTGTGGAGAGGCATTTACATTAATTAAAATAGAAAAGTAACTCTAGGCCCCGGATTTGTCCAACCCTCTTTATTATCTCGGGCTTTAGCAAGTGCCCTGGATTTTCGGAATGGGATCGTCTTGCTGCTTGCGGTCCAAATGGTTCAAGGTTGACATTGTTTTTCTTCCCTGATGTAAAAAGTCAGTTGCAGCTACACAGTGAGAGAAGGACATGTACCTCGTGAGGAACAATGTATTTTGGCAGAAGAGTTTTCTGTTTGAGGCTTCCAAAAGGGTTGTCATTAGGCCCTGTGAGGAGTGATAGGGAGAGGTTATGGGATTGGGCGGCGTGGGATTGAGTGGCGTGGGGTGGGGTGGGGTGTAGCATGTTCTGCTTTTGTCCAGCCTGGTGAGGGGAGCTCTGTAGCATGTTATGATCATCCTTGCTGCGTTTGCCTGTCCTGACTTCCCCTGGTCAGCCTCCTGGGTGTTCCTAGGTACACAGGCTGCCTGGAAGCGGGCAGAGGGAATTGGGATGGGACCCACAATACTCAAGGGAGCAGAGTTGGACAGTCATTTGCAGGTTATACCCCTGTGAGGGTTACTTGATGGGACAGGTAGAGGGGCCAGTGCTGATGAATATGACGAGGATGGTGGTGGTGATAACTAGCTACCATTTAGTAGGTGCCTGCTGGATGCTGTGTTAGGTACTTTGACCTATATTATCCCTAATCTTAATAATGCAGAAGATTCCAGATATTCCTGTTCCTATTTTATGGAAAAGGTAACTGAACCTAGTGGATATGAAGTGATTTCTCCAAGACCTCATAGTTAGTGAGTGTGGAACCAGGCCTTTGGGTGAATGTATTGGTGCAAGAGAGATTTCCCAGTTGACTCCTTCTCCTTTCTGAGCTGGAGGATCTTTTGTGGGATAGTATGGTGACCATCTCATTTTTTCCTAAATCTGCCCTTTAACTGTAAACTTGTAAGGATACTACTGGTTGATTCTTTTTCTTTCTCACATATCCACACCTAATTCCCTTAAAGTCATTTGAAGAAAAATCTTGGACGGTAAAAACATTCTAAGAAAGACATTTTGTGATTTTTCTAGAAAGGCCTCTGGTGGATGTGGCTTATTGGTAAGACACTAACCCTGTCTGGTCTGTCTCCCAAGGAGACCACTGGGAGACTGCTCTGGGTCCCAGTGGGTGGCCCAGGCTGAGCCATACCTCTATTTAGGACAAGGAGGGCTGGCGTATTGAACATTGGCATATAAACCACCTTAGCAGGGCAGGCTGTTCCCAGTTCTTCCTTGTCCTAGGTACCTCTGGTGGTTTGCCCTGGATCCTGCCCTGTTAGCCTTTTTGGTTGGGACATTATGTCAGACTTTTTTCCCCAGCACTTTTGATTTGCAATTGGGTGGGAAATCAAGGCCCATCTGCAGAGACCCTTGTATCTGGGACTCCTGCAACCTGTGGTCCTGGAAACAACAGGCGCCAAAGTCTACCTGGCCCACTCCCTGCAGAGATTTGGAGCAGAGAATAGGAAAGCCAAAAAAAAAAAAAAAAAAATTCCAAGAATGAAAAGGCAAACGCAGAAACACCTACTCTTCTTCCAGCCTTGGCCAGGAAAGGTGTCCTTAGAGGGTAAAAAAGAGGCCAGGGACTAGAGTCCATTTTTAAAGCAAGCAAAGTTCAGTTAGGTAGTTACAAAAACAAGTGACCTCTGATTGGTTCCAGCTGAACGTGGAGGCGAATCGAGGCGGGGCTACCCAGCTGCGCTTTGCACCGGTCCCCTGCCCAGTGACTGCAGAACTCCCAAGGGTCTCGGGCGTTTCCAAGCGGGAGTTTAGTGTTGGAGGAAAGCTGTGGAATTCTTCACTGGAAGGAGACACGGCAACTTTCTCTCTTAAACCTGCAGCCCCAGGTGTGATGACACCTTGCAGAACCCTGCTGGGGCGAGATGGTACAGACAGGCTTTCCAGATCGCAGGGGAGTTGCTGTGGCGTCTGACTTTCTTCACCCGTTTGTTCCCCCAAATAATTTTTGAGACCCTACTATGTGCCAGGCTCTGTGGGGTAGAATGGCAACCAAAAACTAGTTCCAAGTCCTGTTGAGCGGGGGAGATAGGCTTTTGTCAAATAATTGCAAAAATGAGGGGCTTGTTGTTCCAATCCAAGGTGAGGATGCTATGAAGGAAAAGCAGGTGTGTCTCAAATGGATTCGGGACCCACAAGAGGCCCGTGTGCTGGGCAAGGCAGGGCTGGAGCAGGTGCCCCTGTTAAGGATTCTCTGGGGACTTCGGCCTGTGCAGCTCCCCGAGGGTGTTCTCCTTAAGCAGCCGGGCATCTACCTTTGTTCTGCAGCAAACCCACCTGCACTGGCCCTGCTCAGTACCAGCCGCAGCCACCTTGCTTGCCAGGTCGACCCTGTCCATTGAGGTGACTTTCCAGGGCCTGGCTTCTCCGCTCTCTGTTGCTGGCTTCCCCTGTTGATGGGGGTGGAACAGAGGTGGCCACGTGACCACCTTTACTGAGAGGTGCTCACCCTTGAAGGTATGAGTGAGGAGGCCGGCCTAGGGCAGTGCTGGCAGCTGCCAACCTGCACTTGAGCCGGTCACTTCAGCCTGCTCCTTGGCTGTCTCTTCCGGCACCTCCTCCGGTTGGCAGAGTTGCTTGCCAGGCCAATGCGGAGGCAGGGAGATGGCCGGAGGGCTGGGTGGCAGGGGGAGCCAGGCCAGGCCTGGGCAGGTTGGCGATTCTGCCCCCTCCCGGGTACAGCCCTTTGGAGATCCAACCAGAATGCTGCTTGCAAGAGTTTTGAAAGGGACTCTGCAGAGAGGTAGTGATTCTTCAGAGTTTATTTTCTTAAAGCTCTTACCTCTATGCAAATATGTGGTTTAGGGTAGGGGAGAAAGGTTAACCATGGTGGCGCCCATCTCTTAATTTGGAATTTCCTGAATTCATGTGGGTTTTGGTCGTCTAGCACAGGATCCCCACGGGGGAGTTTTTCTTTTCTCTGCAGAACACCAGAGAAAAGTGATCCCTGGGGCTCCAGCCGGCCTTTCTCTGGTCCTGCCCTGCACAAACTGCTGGGAATATGTCCCGCCCACCTCAGAGGCTCCCTGCCCCTCTGCCTGAAAGTGATTTAGGAAAACCTCTCTGCCGGGTCATCCCCACCCAGCTGCGCTGACGCTGCTCCTTGGCCTACAAATCTCGTCTATGGCCAGGCCCGAACTTGCTGAGCCCGGAGCAGGCGGATCAAACCCATTCAAATGAGGAGGGCCATCTGTTCCCGGCTCCAGCTGCCCGTCCCTTCATTTGCAAATGGCTGGGGTGCTGCTGGGGGACTGGTCCCGGGACACATCTGTAGCCACCAAAGGAGTATTAGAACCAGGGTCCTGCTGAGAGGAGAAAGGCCGAGCCCTTTAAATAAACTTGCTGAACAATACCCCCAAAAGGTCCCGAGTTGAAAAAGCAGGAGGCAGCCTTGCCCTGGTGGAATAACTCTTAACCTCCCCCGCCCTTTCCTTTTTTCCTTTTCTTTTGTAGCTGGGGCCACTTTAAAGTACTTGCCTGTTTGGGGAAGATGTCAAATAGGATTTGGACATCAGCCTGACCTTTCAGGAGCACACAGGGCAAATGTATCCACTCGAGTACACACGGTTTATTGAATGTTTGTATCAGCATCTGGGAGGTGAGCTTTGTCACAGCATCAGCTGCTGGGAGCCACAGGTGACACTAAGTGTGGAAAGGTGACTATCCCTGAAACCTTGCCTCTGGAATGCAGTCCTCCTGCCAGCGGTGGGGCACGCTCTCCGGAATGCGGGCCAGCTACCCAGACTCACAGCGGTGCAGGCCTGGAGCTCGCGGGCTGCGTGGAGGTACAACTCTTGGGCCTCTTGCCCAGGCTTTGGTGTCTGCAGGGCTCTTCCTGGCACGCTGTGGGGTTGGGGCAGGTTATTCAACTCCTGAGCCCGCTGGGATCCTCACCCAAGGGAATTCTGGGGGATGTTACTGTGCCCCACCTGTCAACGTCAGGTACTCTCAGATCTGTTGGATCTGTGAATAGCGGATGGTATTTTAATAAGCCACAGGCTCTTCCGTTAGCAAGTTCGTCAGACAGGTGTTATACCTGGGTGTTGATAATGACAACTGTCACAAGATCTTCCGATGTTTAGTCCCATTTGGGAACATTCCGGAAATCCCCACTTAGGTAACTTACACATATATGATGTGACAGATTTGTTCATTTGAAAGAAAACCCTGTTTTGAAGGCAGAGGAATACAACCCGAGGTTCTCACCTGGTTGGAAAAAGCAATCTGCTGACCAGTTAGTGTCAAGCTCTCACCTGCGGACAGGAGCCCAGGAGTGCCCTCCTGGCTGGCGCTGAGTTGCAGGCAGGTGCACAGAGGCCTTCCCAGGCAGCCTCTGGTTTTGTCCTTGTGGTGACCTTGACCTGCAGCAAGCAAGCCTGGAGGTGTTTTTCCAGTCTGTAAACCGTGACTCTAAGGCTCAGCGATGTGAAGGGCTGCTCACGCTGGCACACGCATTCCTGGCAGAAGCAGGTCTCCACATCTTGTCTTTGGACACAAGAGCTGAATTTCTCACACCGTGGTCCTTGGACCGGTCTTTATGCACAGTAAAGTCTGAGGAGCACTGCAT